>CM031379.1:36240372-36277046 GCA_018290095.1 Polypedilum vanderplanki
ATTTTGACGAAATCGAAAATTTTGAAATCGTTTATTTCGCTTTAGTATTCAATAAACCTGGTTCAAAATGACTTATTAGATCATTAAATGCTTCATTTAGTTTATCATAATCAAATTTGTATAATATTAAAGCGAAATAAACGATTTCAAAATTTTCGATTTCGTCAAAATGGAAAATATTTGTTGATGTCAACTTTGAAGCTGTGTAGTCTTACTTTTAAATCACGTAGAAACTTCAAAGTGCCCAATAAAGATTGGTTTTAACGTGAACTATATGAATAAGAAATAAAAATTAAACATTTTGATTCATTTTAAGTGAGAATTAAGGAAAATATGAAATTTGGAAGAAAAATTTCAGTCATTTTTGAACTTTCTTTATAAATTCCTTCCAAACTATTACATTTCATCCTGTATTGAATGTACCAAAAGAAAAGTACGAGAAAAACGAAGAAATTAGTGCATTTGGTTTGAGTGCTTGTCATTTAATTGATGAGTTATGATTTATTTTGTCATGAGTCGACTGATCCAATTCAAAATCATATTTAGAATTTACGCTCACATTTGAAAGTTTTTTAGTTTATTAATACCATTACAAGAAAGTTATTGGCAAAGTTTGAAAGCTGTAGTATGTCTGGTTCAATTGGAATCAGAAAAATTTTGCAAAAATTGTATTTTTAAAATGTCGGAAAATTGAAAAAATGTAAATTAAAAAATCAATACAAACTCTTAACTAGTCAAAAGTATAGCGAAAGATGGATAATTATTTGTGAAATAACATACTTTTCACTGTTTAGCTCTAGCTATTAACGTTTTAGAGAAATCAACGAAAAACCAAATCCACCTAATCGGTTGGTAGCTGACTGTATTAAAAATTTTATGTTGCAATCTCTAAAGGCAAAATTTTCTTTTTCTCTATTCTTGTTATACGCTTTTTACAAATTATAATGATAAGGGAAATAGTTTATTCTTTTCATAAAAACGTATAGAAAACGATTTTTTGAATTGTTTAATAGAAATATTAAAAATAAATTAATTTTAATAAAAAAATTATTAAATGCGCTCAAAAGCATGAACATTGAAAGATTTGTTTCAGAATTTTTTTCTGAAAAGAAAATGATCATAAAAAGAAAGTTTCTTATTATCATTAAAGTGAGTTTAATAAATTATAACAAATGTACAATCATAATTTCCAGCACCCTTAACGAAATGAAAGGACCTTCCTTGCACTTATCATTTTAACAAGCCTAAATAAAACTTTTCATATTATCTCAATTTTGTCGCGTGAACGCCCCGTTAATTTCTACAAACTAGAAAGAGCAATCATCAGAGCATTGGACTATGAAACGAGTTGTTTGGTCATCATATTGTAGAACAGTGCTACAATTTTTAAGATAATGATGCATAGAATTTTGTATATAAAATTATTCCAAAGCAGTAGCATGATAATGATTTATTAAGAAAAATTATTCACTTAGATGCTCTTTGAAGTGTATAATAAGTGTAAGACATCAAAGCAGAAAGAAAATTTTAGAAAATATGATAATCTATAAAGACTTGTGCATGACTTAACATAGTGTTGAAAAGGAATGCTAAATATCAAAGAGCAACTGAATGGGATTAGATTTAATTGGAAATTTTTTATGGTATTTGTTAGAAAAATCTTCGTGTCTACTCCAAAGCTTACTCTAGATGAATATTTTTATGAAATATTGATTAACTTCTCCCACACGCAATTCACAACGCCAACACAATCGATCCATTCTACTATAGCCACTCATCGACTTAATGAGCTTATCACCTTCTGCTTTTTATTTTTCTTTCTCTTTCTTGTGCTTTTGCTCTTTTGATGTGGTTGATGATAAATTCTATCGTGAAATTAGGTATACCTTTGACATAAAACCTTGTTTTATTCATGCAAAACTTTTACCTTTCACCATTAAAAGAAATATTTCTAAAAATTGTATAAAATATAAGTTCCAAAATCATTGATTGATTGACAAAGAATTTATTAATTTGTCACGCAATTATGATTTTGAGAAAAATATCTGAAAACATTAAAAAAATGAAATTTAATACTTATTAACAATACAAAATGACATGGAGAGTGTCCGTGTGGTAGCAGAGGGACACTTAAGCGCATTTTTTGTGCCTAGATTAGTATATGTTAACAAATCACAGACTATAAGATTTGTTTGAGAAACAAATTCACACTTTAAAATAAAGGAGAAATCATATTTATAAAATTTTATTGATTTGAAAGTAACGGTTGAGTAAAATTCAAAATATTTGAAGTTTCAATAATTGCCGTTGGTGGCGCTGCAATTGTTTTCGCATCAACTTCGCATTATTTACATTTTTCTATGGAAATTTTAAATCGTAATTTCTCAATTACTGAAATCAGTGACAACTTCTAAACTAAGCGATAAGTCAGTAACTCGATAGCACAAATCAAATACAACAAACCGGAAATCTCTAGCTATTGTAGTGCTCGAGATCTCACGCCTCAACAGCCAGCCAGCCAAAGTGAAGATATAAGCTGCATTGTTGTTCCAAAAATGCGCTAAACAGTTTTTTGTTTAAAATTTTATTAAATGGAAAAGCAAAGAAAGAAAACAAAGAAATTTTCATAAAAATTTAAATTTATAATGAAATTTTTAGATGATTAGATAAATTTGTTTTGATTAATCAAGAATATTTTATGTCAAATCATGAAAATATTTACAAAAAGAAGCAAATATCGAAGATTCATGATGGCATCTAATTTATTTTACGATCTTACCTTTCATTTAATGAAAGACACACGTTATCTGAGCTATACAGAAATAAAAAGGCAAAAAATAAAGAAGAAACAAATTCATGACTCGTAAGTAAAGAAAACTCTATAAAAAGTCAATCGAATGTGAAAATGAAGCATGAGTTGATAAGAAAGAAAGAAAAAGTGCTAGATCACCCTTCCCTATTGTCGCTTTAATCCGATCTTGCCTCTTCTAATTTTAATATTTCATCAAGTGCGAACAATAAAAAGAGAAAGAGAGCATGAATCTTATGAATAAGAAATAGATAACAATAAGAAATAATATAAATTTTTATTATTTTTATTTTAGATTAAACTTTAAAGATCAAAATTTTATTCTTGATGTTCTTTATGTTTAAAGAAATTTTTTTTAAAAATTCATCGTACAAAATGATGAAAAAAGCATATCTATTATTTCTTATAAAAAGAATAAAATAGTCAATTGATTTCCCTTGATGTATTGAGATTAAATCTTTGGTGCAAATTTACGCACACTGAAAGACAACGAGGCAATCTCATAGATAAATATTCGCGTGCGACAAGCAGAAAACAATAAAAAGGCGCCAGAATCGTAAAATTGACTGTCATTGGAGTCATCATTTGAGTGAGCAACTCTTGGGTGAAATAAAACATCGAATATTCGTTGTTCAGTCTAACAAAATTCGATGATTTTTCAATTCACAAAGATAATTTTGAGACAATTTACATGCAAGTGATGTAAAGTGCGTGTTTGAAAATTAAAAGACGAAAATTGATTGCTACACACTCTCTTTTATGGTGCATGAAAGAAATAAGAAAGCAGAAAATGTGTGTGTTGTGTACATTGACAAGTTCCATAAATAGACACTCACACGTCACTCTTTTATCCCGTTTTACAGCCACTGATGGTGATGATGATTGGATATTTTTTTACATCAGTGATTTTTGTTATTATTAAAAGTATTTAATGTGAAAGAAGAGATAACGTCACATTATATATTTAATGTACCGAAACTTGCAATTTGTGATGATGAAAATTTTGTTATGAAATTTAGAAAAAAGATGAATTCCAACAAAAAAATATTAAAATTTTGATATAGGGTAAATTATCGAATTTTGGGACACTTTTTCAACATTTTTCAATAAAATTTACTTAGTTATTGTATTTAAATCTATACTGAGTGGCTCAATGCAAGCAGAAGTTTCTAAATTGAGAAAAATTAATTTTAAAATTGAGCAATTTTTGTTTTGTTTTTATTTTCAATACAAATTTAAGTGTCTCAAAATTCGATAATTCACCCTATAACTGAAATATAAAATATGAAAACAGTTAGTTATATAAAAAAAATCAAATATTTCAACATCAAAATATCTTCACCCTGTAGAAAAACACTTAAAAAGATTAACTTCACACGCGCACACAACATTTCATTTATTTCTATTGCGACCCAACTGTGTTCACAATCAGAAAAATAAAATTCTCAAGCATCATACACTCAAATATCGCAATAAAAAGCACACGAATATTCTTTGCTATTTTCTTTTGTTTCATTTTTAGCTACAGCATGTGATGAGCTAAAAATAGAATAAAAGCGTGTACAGGAAAAAAGATATTTTCAAGTAATTTTTTCATCTTTAGATAAACTTTATTTTGTATTAAAATTACTTATTTTATAAAAAAAATTAAATGTGATATTTTAATTTCAAATGGTAAAAAAATATAAAATAAAATAAAATTTTTGTTTTAAAAGTCTTCATACTTCTGAAATTCATTTTGCTATGCTTTACTAAGATTAAACTTTTCTTTTCTTACGCACGAACGATTTTTTTCTTTCCCTTTTCTTCACTTCGTGCCTTATAAACTTCATAGACTTGTCAATATGAAGACGAATCTTTATCTCTCTTATTTTCTTGAGTATGACTCTCCATTACTTTTAAAATTAAAAATAAATTTTAGGAATAGCATCAAATTTATATTCAAATTGACCTTTTATTCAATTTCAAGAGCAGTAGTGGTGCTTCGTTGCCTTAGAAAATGAAAAATTAGTCCACCATCGCTAATTGACTTTTCCAATTTATGATCTTGAATGAGTGTATAATATGAAAATATACACGCTATTGAGAATCGTGTGCCTTTATTCATGACGCAATAAAATTTACTGTGTAGAAGTAGCAGCAGTCAGCCACATACATACAATATCTAAGCGAGGAAAGAGCCATTTCGTGATTAAATTTATTATACCCTAAAGCGAATTTTCGTTTGCTTGCCTCCACTCTGTCCAGGCAGCTCACTTCTTTATTTTTATTTCGTGCTTAATATATGAAAAAATTTGAATTTGAAAAAAGCAAATGTGCGAAAAAATAATAAAATGAAAGAGTTGAAACGGACAGACATCACTTTGGGTTAGTAACCGTTAATAAAATGTGAATGATATTTGTGGAATTAAATTTACGGTGGAAAAATATTAGTCATAATTATGCATAATTGCCATAGTCTTTTTCTGGTTTTCAAAAATATAGAAAAAAAGCTTGATTACATAATTGAAAAACTCAAAAAATGATTTTATATAGTCGTTTTTGAATATATAACTGAAGACTTTTTCTATCGTTTACCTCACAATTTTATTCTCTCAAAAAATAAAAGATTATCTTAATGCTTTTAACTCTTTTTCTTTCTCATCGACCAAAAGAGAGAAAAGAGAAAGAAAAAGGGTAATAAAAAATGTTACAAAGGTTCCAAAACAACCAATTTACGTTCTTATTTATGTTTAGCTACACCTATTTATATTCAAGCTCTACATTTATTCTGATCTGATTTTTTAGATAGCAAGAATATAAAAAGAGGATATTGGAAGAACGAAAAAAAGGTGAAAAAAGAACGCAATAAAAGGGGCCACTATAACTGAAAAAGAGAAGCATAGGTTTTGTTGTTGTATGTAAACATATAATGCACGTGTGCGTGATGACAATCTCTTTATTTCTACATTGAGGGAGTGTACGTTTTAACGGGATAAGGAAAGCTCAAAATTAAAGTGTATGTATGATGAAATTATTCATAAAATGTGGTCTTTATAAAGTTTTTGCTTTTAAACATTTCACTTTCATCATTTTTATATTTTGTAAAATTCAAAAAGTTTTTTATTCCGTTTTCAAAAACAATTTAGCATTCCAATCCAAGTCTTATCTACCTATTTGCGTGTGCAAACAAAGCGCTAAAAAAGGTTCAAAATTGCTCTAACCCATGCACACACCTCTCTTCTAAATTTACTTCCTTGAACTAAACATCCCAAGCAGAAAAAGAGGGAGAAAGAAAATTACATGTAAATATATACACAAAATGAAAAGAATGAAAGAGAGGAGAAGAAAGAATTTAAGATCAAGAAGAAGAAAATTCCAAACAATTTACATTCTTTTTGTCGCTTTCTTTTACTCTCGTATTTTTTTTGTACGGAGCCACATGTCACATGAAATGACACAAAACGGAAACTTTTCCTTCTCTATTCTATTCATGTTGTTTCACTCTCTTTTTTTAAAAATCCTCCTTTTGCTTTCATATCGAATTATACATCCGGTGATGAAAAAAGTTTCTAACCCACACCTCTCTCTCTTTCTCTTTTTATGCTTTCATGTCTGACTTGTCTTTTTCATTTACTTTTTCTAAATTTGTATCTTATGTTGTCTCTGTTATAATATTTTCTTCTATTATGAACACACGCTAGCTTTGATAGATAGAACGGAATAAATGGAAAGATTGTCTCATGAAAAATTTTTTTGTTAGATATCTTTACTTGAAACATGAAATTTTGTTGGAATTAAAGTAAAACTCTTATTTTAGATTTACCTACTACTTTTACATTATTTATATTATTTATTTTTAGAACAAAGCAATGTTTTTAGCGCATTTTTGCTAAAAATACGCTTTTATGTCCACGATGGCTGCATGTGACAGTCATAACTCGACAACAGTTAGTTGTGGAGAGGTGGTTGACCCAAGGGTGGTCCACCACATGGACCGAAAAAATTTCACCAAAAAGTCTTAAAATGTCATGAAACGTCGAGAAAACATGTCAGAAATGATATTTAAAAAATTTTAAAATTGTCGCCAAGAAAACAATACTTAAAGTATGTGAAATTTTGTTACCAAACATAATGATCTGTTATGCAAAAAATGCACTCTAATCGTAACACAGTTTAAACATACATTTTTTTAAAAATTTGAATATATGTAAAACGGAAATTATAACAAAAATAATTAGTTTTGAATATTTACCCGTGTAACCAATAACATACCGTTGACATGCCAAAAAACGGCATAAGACATGCCGTACAGAATGCCGTATTAATAGACTATCGTATTACATTTCTCGTCCTTTTGCATGCCGCAAAGGTATGCCTTTTACATGCCGTTAGTAGGTCGTACGGAAAGCTTCTAGGGCATGCCAAAAAGCGACTTGCTTTGGGAAAAAGCTATTCGGCACACTTTCGGCTTATGAAATTTAAACTTTAAATTATCGTTATTTTTTAAATTCAGAATAAAAATTAATTTTTTTTTTCTTTTTTATTTTTTATTTAGGTACTTTTTTGATTAATACTAACATTTTGAAAAGGAAGGATCNCTCGTTTGAATTGAATTTGTAATGTCAAAAATCTGGAGAGCCTCACCAGGGTTAGGGAAAAGGAACTTTTTCCCATATTTACTAAAATAAAATTTCCTTTCTTTTTATGTTGAAAAGAACTCGTAGAGTTATTCAGAACAAATTTATTTCAGTGTATTAATTCTATAGAACCTTTGTTTCCTTGTTTTAATTATTAAAAATTTTATGTTGCAATTCTTAAAGGCAAAATTTTCTTTTTCTCTATTCTTGTTATAACGCTTTTTACGAAATTATACTGATAAAGAGAAATGTTTATTCTTTTTCATAAAAACGTTATAGAAACGATTTTTGAGATTGTTTAGAAATATTAAAAATACCAATTAATTTAATAAAAAATTATAAATGCGCTCAAAAAGCATGAAACATTGAAAGATTTGTTTTCAGAATTTTTTCTGAAAAGAAAATGATCAATAAAAAGAAAGTTTCTTATATATCATTTAAAGTGGAGTGTTAATAATTATAACAAATGTACAATCATAATTTCCAGCACCCTTAAGAAATGAAAGGACGCTTCCTTGCACTTATCATTTTAACAAGCCTAATAAAACTCTTCATATTATCTCAATTTTTGTCGCGAGAACGCGTTAATTTCTACACAACTAGAAAGAGCAATCATAGAGCATTGGGACTATTGAAACGAGTTTGTTTGGTCATATATTGTAGAACAGTGCTACAGATTTTAAGATAATATAGCCATAGAATTTTGTATTATAAAATTATTCAAAGCAGTAGCATGATAATATTTTAATTAAGATAAAATTATTCACTTATGATGCTCTTTGAGGTGTATAATTAAGTGTAAGACATTCAAAAGCAGAAAGAAAATTTAGAAAATGATAATGTCTATAAGACTGTGCATGACTTAACATAGTGTTGAAAAGGAATCTAAAATAATCCAGAGCAACTGAATGGGATTAGATTTAATTGAAATTTTTTTATGGTATTTGTGTAGAAAAAATCTTCGTGTCTACTCAAAGCTTTACTCACAATAGATGAAATATGTTTATGAAATATTGATTAACTTCTCCCACACCTAAAATTCACAACGGCCAACACAATCATCCATTCTTACTATAGCACTCATCGAACTTAATGAGCTTATTCACCTTCTGCTTTTTATTTTTCTTTCTCTTTCTTGTGCTTTTGCCTTTTGATGTGGTTATTGATAAAATTCTATTCGTGAAAATTTAGGTGATACCTTTGAGCATAAAACCTTGTTTTTATTCAGTGGCAAAACTGTTTACGCTTTCACCATTAAAGAGGAATATTTCTAAAAAAAAATTTGGTGTATATGGAATCCCAAAATATAATTGGTTCCAAAATCAGTAATAGATTGATATCTGACAAGGAATTATTAATGTGTGTCACGGCAATTATTGATTGTTGAGAAAATTAGAGTCTTGAAAACATTTATAAAATGATAATTTAATCTTATTAACAATACAAAATGACATGGACGTAGGTGTGTGGTAGCAGAGGGACAGCTTAAGCGCAATTTTTTGTCGCCTAGTATTTTTATATGTTAACAAATTTACCAGACTACTAAGATTTGTTTGAGGAACAAACTTCACACTTTAAAATAAAGGATAAATCATATTTTATAAAAATTTTATTTGATTTGAAAGTAACCGGTGTGAAATATGTCAAAATATTTGAAGTTTCATATTGCCGTTGTGGCGCTGCAATCGTTTTCGCAGTCAACTCGCATTATTTTACATTTTTCTTAGTGGAACTTTTAAAATCGAGAATTTCTCAGATTACTGAAATCAGTGAAAACTTCTAAACTAAGCGATAAGTCAGTTAACTCGATAGCACAAATAAACACAACAAACCGGAAAATCTCTGCTATTGTTATGCTCGAGATCTACGCTCCACAGCCGCCAGCCGAAAGTGAAGATTATAAGCTGCATTGTTGTTCCAAAATGCGCTAAAAAAGTTTTTTGTTTAAAATTTTATTAAATGGAAAAGAAAGAAAAAAACGAAAAAAGAATTTTCATAAAAATTTAAAATTTTATAATGAATATTTTTAGATGATTAGATAAATCTGCTTTTAATTAATCAAGGAATATTTATGTTCAAGGATCATGGAAAATATCTGTACAAAAAGAAGCAAATATCTTAAAGATTTCCGAATGGCATCTAATTTATTTCTGATTTTACGCTTTCAATTATGAAAGACAACGTATCTGACTATACAGGAAATAAAAACGCAAAGAAAATAAAGAGAGAAACAAATTTTCCAGTGACTCGTAAGTAAAGAAAACCTCTATAAAAGTCAATACGAATGTGGAAAATGAAGCATGAGTTGATCAAGAGAAAGAAAGAAAAAGTGCTAGAGTCACCTTCTCATATTTGTCGCTTTAAATCCGATCTTGCGCTTCTCCTAGATCGGTTTTAATAGATTTTCATGCAAAGTGCGAACCAATGAAAAAGAGAAAGGAGAGCAAGTAATCTTTTATGAATAAGAAATAGTAACAAAAAGAAATAATGATAAATTTTTTATTTAATTTTATTTTAGATTAAACTTTAAGTCAAAAATTTTTATTCTGATTTCTTATGTTTAATAGCAAATTGTTTTTAAAAATTCATCGTACAAATGATGAAAAAAGCATATCTATTATTTCTTATAAAAAGAATAAATAGTCAATTGATTTCCTTGATGTATTGAGATTAAATCTTTTTGGTGCAATTTACGCCAACACTGAAAGACAACGAGGCAATCTCATAGATAAATATTCGCGTGCCGACAAGCAGAAAACATTAAAAAGGCGCCAGAATCGTAAAAAATTTGACTGTCATTGGAGTCATCATTTTGAGTGAGCAACTCTTGGGTGAAATAAAACATGCGAATATTCGTTGTTCAGTCTAACAAAATTCGATTGATTTTTTCCCAATTCACAAAGATAATTTTGAGACAATTTTACATGCAAGTGATGTAAAGTGCGTGTTTGAAAATTAAAAGACGAAAATTGATTGCTACAGCATCTCTTTATGGTGCATGAAAGGAACATAAGAAAAGCAGAAATGTGTCGTGTTGTGTACATTGACAAGTTCCATAAATAGACACTCACACGTCACTCTGTTTATCCCGTTTTACACGCCACTGATGGTTGATGATGATGTGGAATATTTTTTTACATCAGTGATTTTGGTTATTATTAAAAGTATTTAATGTGAAAAGAAGATATTAACGTCACATATATTATATTTAATGTACCGCAACCTTAGCAATTTGTGATGATGAAATTTTGTTATGAAATTTAGAAAAAAAGAATTAATTCCAAAAAAAAATATTAAAATTTTAGATATAGGGTAAATTTCGATTTTGGACACTTTTTCAACATTTTTCAATAATATTTACTTAGTTATTGTATTAAATCTATTACTGAGTGTCTCAATGCAGAGCAGAAGTTTCTAATTGAGAAAAATAATTTTTAACATTGGAGCAATTTTTGTTTTTGTTTATTTTCAATACAAATTTAAGTGTCTCTCAAAATTCGATTAATTCACCCTATAACTGAAAGATAAAATATGAAAAACAGTTAGTTATATAGAAAATCAAATGATTTCAACCATTCAAAATTCTTCACCCTGTAGAAAAACACTTAAAAAGATTAACTCACACGCGCACACCACACATTTCATTTATACTTCTAATGCGGACCCAACTGTGTTCACAATCGAGAAAAATACAAATTCTCCAAGAATCATACACTCAATATTCGCAATAAAAAGCACACGAATATTCTTCTGCTATTTTCTTTGTTTCATTTTTAGGCTACAGCATGTGTGAGCAAAAATAGAATAGAAAAGCGTGTACAGGGAAAAAAGATATTTTCAAGTAATTTTTCATCTTTAGATAAACTTTATTTTGATTAAAATTATCTAGTTTATAAAAAAATTAATGTTGATATTTAATTTCTAAATGGTAAAAAATATAAAAATAAAAATAATTTTTTGTTTTAAAAGTCTTCATACTTCTGAAATTATTTTGCATGCTTTCTAAGGATTAAAACTTTCTTTCTACGCACGAACGATTTTTTGTCTTCCTTTTCTTTCACTTCGTGCGCTTATAAATTCATAGACTTGTCAATATGAAGATTGAAGTCTTTATCTCTCTTATTTCTTGAGTATGACGTCTCCAATTACTTTTAAAATTAAAAACTAAATTTTGGAATAGCATTCAATTTATATCAAATTGACCTTTTATTCAATTTCAAGAGCAGTAGTGGTGCTTCGTTGCCTTAGAAAATGAAAATTAGTCCACCTCGCTAAATGACTTTTCCAATTTATGATCTTTGAGCATGACGTGTATAATAGGAAAATATACACCCTTGAGAACGTGTGCCTTATATCATGAGCAATAAAATTTACTGTGTAGAAGTTAGCCAGCAGTCGCCACAATCATCAATAATTATAGCGAGGAAAGAGCCATTTGTGAGGATTAAATTATTATCCCTAAAGCGAATTTTCGTTTGCTGCCTCGCACTCTGTCCAGGCGCTCACTTCTTTATTTTTATTTCGGTTGCTTAATATATGAAAAAATTGAATTGAAACCAAAGCAAAATGTGCGAAAAAATATAAATGAAAAGAGTTGAAACGACAGACATTCGCTTTGGGTTAGTAAGCGTTAATAAAATAACGTGATATGATATTTGTGGAATTTAATTTTATGGGTGAAAAATATTAGTCATAATATGCATAATTGCCATAGTCTTAAAAAATATAGAAAAAAAAAGCTTATTACATAATTGAAAAACTCAAAAATTGATGTTTATATAGTCGTTTTTTGAATATATAACTGAAGACATTTCTATCGTTTTACACCTCACAATTTTATTCTCTCAAAAAAATAAAAGATTATCTTAAGTCTTTTAACGTCTTTTCTTTCTTCTCGACCAAAGAGAGAGAAAAGAGACCAGAAAAAGGTAATATAAAAATTGTTACAAAGGTTCCAAAAAACCACTTTACCGTTCTTATTTATGTTTAGTCTTACACCTATTTATTTCAAGCTCCTACATTTAATTCTGATCTGTTTTTTAGATAGCAAGAATATAAAAAGGGATTTGGAAGAACGAAAATAAAGGTGAAAAAGAACGCAATAAATAGGGGCCACTGATAACTGAACAAGAGAAGCATAGGTTTTGTGTTGTAATGTAAAAACATATAATTCGCACTGTGTGCGTGATGACAACTCTTTTATTTCTACATTGAGGGAGTGGTACGTTTTAACGGGATTAAGGAAAGCTCAAAATTAAAGTTGTGATTGTATGATTGAAATTATCATAAAATGTGGTCTTTTAAAGTTTTGCTTTTTAAACATTTCACTTTCATCATTTTTGATATTTTGTAAAATTCAAAAGTTTTTTTATTCCGTTTTCAAAAACAGATTTTAGCAATTCCAATCCAAGTCTTTATCTACATTTGCGTGTGCAAACAAAGCGCTAAAAGGTTCAAATTGCTCTAACCCATGCACACACCTCTCTTCTAAATTTACTTCCTTGACCTAAACATCCAAGCAGAAAAAGAGGAGAAGAAAAAATTACATGTAAATATATACACAAAATGAAAAGATGAAAGAGAGGAGAAGAAAGAATTTAAGATCAGAAGAAGAAATTCCAAAACATTTACGACATTTCTTTTTGTCGCCTTTTACTCTCGTATTTTTTTTGTGCGGGAGCACATGTCACATGAAATGAGACACAGAACGGAAACTTTTCCTTCTCTATTCTATCAGTTCGATTTTCACTCTCTTTTTTTTTAAAATCCTCCTTTGCTTTTCATATCGAATTATACATCTGTGATGAAAAAGTTTCTAACCCACACCTCTCTCTCTTTCCTCTCTTTTTGTTTCATGTCTGACTTGTCTTTTTATTCACTTTTTCTAAATTTGTATCTTATGTTGTCTCTGTTATAATATTTTCTTCTATTATGAACACACGCTAGCTTGATAGATAGAACGGAATAAATGGAAGATTAATCCTATGAAAATTTTTTTGTTAGATATCTTTACTTGAAAACATGGAATTTTTGTTGAAATTAAAGTAAAACTCTTATTTAGATTTACTACTACTTTTAACATTATTTATATTATTATTTTTAGAGAACAAAGCAATGTTTTTAAGCGCATTTTTGCTAAAAATTAGCTTTTATGTCCACGATGGCTGCATGTACAGTCATAACTCGACAACAGTTAGTTGTGGAGAGGTGGTTGACCCAAGGGTGGTCCACCACAATGGACCGAAAAATTTACCAAAAGTCTTAAAATGTCATAGAAACGTCGAGAGAAACATGTCAGAAATGATATTATAAAATTTTAAAATTGTCGCCAAGAAAACAATACTTACTAATGTATGTGAAATTTTGTTACCCACATAATGATCTTTATGCAAAAAATGCACTCTAATCGTAAACCGTTTAAACATAGCATTTTTTTTAAAAATTTGAATATATATGTAAAACGGAAATTATAACAAAAATAATTAGTTTTGAATATTTAATATTGAATGATTCATTGGACAATTCATAAATAAATTAAGGATTACAATCAGAGTTTGATTAAAAACATCTGTGTTTGAATAAATCTATGGATAATTGAAAGTAATTGATTTATATTTTAAAGCCTAAATCTCGTGAATTTCGTCCTTATACGCTGTTTATTTGTGTATGTGTAGGTTTATGAATACGCATAGATAAAAAGTAGCCTTTTTCTGCCTCATATTCACCTTGTTTGAATGGGTTTTTTTTGGGTCAACAGGCAAGCAATATATACAAACGCACACCACTCATTGATGATTTACAACAATTTACATTTTATTTCCACATCTTCGAGCACAATCTTTTGCTCTTTCTTACAGCACTCTTCATTGTGTACTCGATTGAATACGTATAAATTTACTTATTGTGGTTTAGAGAGTGAGTGGGTGAGGTTAGAAAGTAAATCATGATATGAGAGAAAAATCGATTGAATTACAACAACAAAGTGATTGGATTAAGGAAATTGTTTTTCTCCCTCTGCCACTTGCTGAGCTTTAAGAACGATTTTTATGCGGTTGAGTTTATTGAATCTGATTTTTATTGTACAAATGATGGATAAAATTTTTTAAAAACTAAATTTGCTTTTGGATTATGTACACATATATTAGTATTTTTTGCTGACTTGTTTAAGTCTTATTTTTTTCTAACTTTCAAGCATTTTACGATGACGTTACACAGAGAAAAAAACTTTATAACTGGCGTAATGTTGGATCTCATAGTGACTTTATGAAGTGATGATGTGCCAGAAAAAAATGAAAACTTTATGGCAGTTGAAAAAGTATTGTTAGACATAAAAATTTTATATGGAAAAGTTTTATCCTGTTAGGGTCACTCGAGATTTTTGACCGTTGAAAATTTCAAATTTTCAATTCGAAATAAATTTTCGAAAAAAACATTGTCAAATTATCGAAATAATTATAGTTTTAAGGAGAAATATTGTAAAATAATGTTTAGTTTAGTTAAATAACATTATTTTTTACGTCAAGAACTATTAATAATTAGCTAAAAATTGGGATTTAAGTTTTTGTCAACGATTTTTACAATTCAAACGATTTCGAAAAAAAACACTTACACCTTTGGACTTTTTTTTCAAAAAAAGTCCCTAACGGACGCGTGACCCTACCAGGAGTTCTATGAGTGTCATAAAGTGTACTTTTTATTCCTAATAAATCACTTTATGAGATCCAACTTTATGTCAGTTATAAAGTATTTTTTCCGTGAAACGTCATCGTAAAATGCTTTCTCATTTTCTATAACGTTCATTTTAATTACTCTTCGCAATTCACTTGTTTCTCTTCTCTGGACTTCAATAAAAAAGGAATTGTGAAACAAAATTCGAAATCGAAAGCGATTTGCCAAATTTTTGTAAACAATTTACATAGTCGATATGTCTTTTATCATTGAAACAAATGTGGCTAAAATGATGCAAAATCTTTCTTTTTTCGCATTAATATTAAAATATTCAATAATTTTTTGTAAGTTTTTTTATTTGGTTTGCAGCATGACAAATAATTTCAAGATTGAAACATATGGGAGGACACAAATGACATAGAAAGTGTCCGTGTAGTAGCAGAGGAACACTTAAGCGTATTTTTGTGCCTAGATCAGTGTATGTTAACAAATTACAGACCAGATTCACTCTTTAAAATATACTGATAAAAATAAATTAAAAATACAGTGGAAATCATATTTATAAAATTTTGATGTATGAAAGTACGGCGAGTGTTTGTAATTGATGTTCAATTTACAGAATCTTCTGATGATATATTTTATTGATTTGAAAATAACGGTTGATTAAAATTCAAATTATTTAAAGTTTCAAGATTTGCCGATGGTGGCGCTGTAATCGTTTTCGCTGCCAACTTCGCGCTATTTACAATTTTCAAAATGGAAATTTAAACTCGTAATTTTTAATTAATTCAATTAGTGACCAACTTCTAAACTAAGCGATGAGCCAGTAACTTGATAGCACAAATCAAACACAAAAAAAACCGGAAGTCTCTAGCTATTATAGTTTTCGAAATCTCGTGTCTCAATATCCAGCCAGCCAGCCAAGTGAAACTGTAAGCTGCATTGTTGTTCCAAAAATGCGTTAAAAAGTTCGAAAAGCAAGTAAATAAATTACTTAGTTATTTATGGACTCTATACTTACCCTATTTTTCGCACAGTCAAAAGATTATCGATGAATCTGAAAATAAAAATTAAAAATCATCAAATTAAATAAAATAAAAACTTTTGAAAATAATGAAAGTTTATAATTAATTTTTAAAAACGTAAAAGAAATTTTTAAAAAAATATATTAAAATGTGTTTATAAGATAAATTTAATTTGAAAATCATAATGAATTCATATCTGTGTAATGTGTTTGCGATGTGTAAAAATATAAGGCTGAAAATAATGCTCGTATATATATATTGATAGTAAGGTTGAGGTCGACAATTATTATAAACATTAAATTGGAAAACCCACAAGTAAATGTATTTATAAGATAGTCAGATGTATAAATTTAGTATTTTGATCTTTTAAAAGACTAAATAAAGTGAACTTTAGCCAACGACTTATTCTAAAATCATTATTCTTAAAATTAAAAACAAAAAGTTTTTCTTATAAAAAAAAAATAAAAATACGTTATTTACATCAATAATATCTTCATAAAAGAATATAAATGTTGTTAGTCTTAAAGATTAATTCATTGGAATAATATGAACCTATAAAAGCTACCGTCTTCCCTCGAAAACAAGAGCCGGCTCTTGTATTCAAATAAAAGAGCCATTTTTGAAATAACGTATATTTTTACTAAAATAAACAATGACTCAGCAAAAAACGTCACCCTTAAATACAAAAGCCGGCTCTTTAATTCGAGGGAAGACGGTAATTTTAATTTTTCCGCTAAGTATTTTTATAATGCAATCATTAGTTAAATTATAAAATATGATGACAGTGATATTTCAGAAGATCAAGAAACATCAGAAGAAGAAAGTTCTTCACACCAACGCAATGAGAGTAAATAAAAAGATGACAATGAATCTCAGGAAGGTAAACTTTTTTAAATTTTTATGCAAATTACTTCCAATATTTTTACATAAACTAACTCGAAATTTAAATCAGCAACTTCAGAAAAAACCAATCTAAAAAGTTGATTGTGGAATATAATTCAGAAGAAGATGAAGTGAAAATAAAAATTTCATAATTATTGCCCTGATGAAGAAGATATAAATTATTCAGGTGACGATAATTCATAAATCAGAATTTGTATTTAAATTTTTTCTTATCAACAAATTCAGATGAAAAAAATTCTGAGAGTAATAAAGAACAACACATCAATATTGAAGAAAATAGTACCAGCAAGTTTATTATTATTTTGTTTAACAAATTATTTCATAAATAGATTGTTATGTAAATTTATAGGTGAAGAAAGTAAGAAACAACTTCGGAAGAAAATGAAAGCGAAGGAGAAAGTAAAGCAATTAGATATAGTTTTTAGCACATTTTTGCAAAAAATACGCTATTAGACTCACGATGGCACGCTAGCTGGCTGGCTGTATGTGACAGTGATAACTCTGCAAAGGTAAGTCGTGGATAGGTGTTTAATAGCTTGTTAGAAAGTTCTTGACGTGTACATTAGCCATTAAAAGAGTTTTTTTGGATAAGTGTTGATCCAAAAGTGGTCCATCACATGCATGTCCATCACATGGACCAAAAAAAAATTTTACCCAAAAAGTCTTAAAATGTCATGAAACGTCGAAAAAATATGACAGAAGCCAAATTAAATTAGATAAATTTGATTAGGTAAATTATTTAATAATACGAAAAATAAAAATGCCATTTTAAAATCAGAAAACTGTTTGTAATAATTTAAAAATCATTCAATTAAAACTTAAAAATTATTTGTCTTACATACACGAATAAAGAAAAGTTATTTTATTTTATAAAACAATAATTCACAAATATTTTTCTTTTTATCATCGCCCTTTTCTGAAATATTCCTCTGTATTTTCCTCATCTTCTTCTGCTTCTTCACTTGAATCATCACTTATTATTTTATTGATTTGCATGCCAATCATTACAGCTCTAGTTGTTTCAGTTAAAAATTCCAATTTAGCATTGAAACAGATGCCAATCTCGTTGTGAGGTTGAGGAATTTTTTGTAGCAAATTTTCTGCACATTGTTTAAGCGACCTGATTGTTATGACATAAGTTTCATGTTTTGGCGTCTTAAAAGTCACATTTAATAACTTCTCAGCCGCTATTAATTCATTTTGAATATTTGTTAATTCTTCATACGTGAAATTTGAATTAGAATCAATTTTATATGGAACGTGCCACTTTTTTGGCTTTCCCTTTTTATTCCATGCAATAACTGGTAAAACTAGTCCTTCTTCTTGACTTTTTGTATATTCAATATCTCCCTCACCTTCGAATGGCTCATTTTTTCCACGAATGTAAAGTGAAGCGTTTGATTGCTGAGCAACATCTTGTGAAAGACTCAATATTGGTTTAATTTTTCTATTTTGAGCTAATGATTCAGCTAAAAAAGTTAAAGCGATAAGAATTGACGCGAGTATTTTCCAATTCATCTTTCAAATGAGAATGAAATATAAATATGTCATTATAACTGTATTTATACTTTCATATTTCTTATCGGTAATTTGATGAAATTCAATTGTACAGCTGATAAAAACTTTGAATAAAATCATCCTTTATACCGCAATTTAATTTTTTATAGAGACAAACATTTAAATTTATTCAGTCATATATTTTTATGCTGAATTGAATAACACACTTAGTAGAATTAAATATAAACATACAAGGTGGGTTTTCCTGTTATTGTTTATATGCTGAAAATCCCATGGGATTTACCTGCTTAGGTATCATAGATCTACTATTCTTTATTTGTTTATTCATTTATTTAAGTTTATAAATATAAATATCCGAGTGTGGAAATAAAAAAAATTTTTTTCGAAATTATTTCGACATCATTCCGAAAATTCAAAATTGAAAACAGTTACTCTCAAATTCAAGAATCACACAGCTAATTCTCATTGTATCTGCCATTTCTCAATATATGATATGATGAATAAAAAGACTATTTAATTTTAATTTCATGAGTGAGTTGAGCCATATTAAAGCAAGAAAATTAGAATATTTTGCTTGTTTTTAACAGAATTTCCAAAAACAATAATTTTAGGGTTTTTAGTATGCAATTTCAATAACATAGTTGCATTATTAAATCATGAAAAAAATGATGGAAATTAAGAAAATTCTTGTAAGAAATTGTTTTAAAAAATTTCTACAGTAAAGTTTTCTAAAATAAAATAAAAGTTGATCATTTTAAAAAACAGTGGGCTGGACACTTAGGCAAAAGGCAAAAAAGTTTTTGTTACATACGAAATAAACAAAAAATATTTTTACTAATTTATTTCCTATTTTTTACTTATAGTCATTTTTAAAAGATCAAAAATAAGTTTTTTGACTTTTTGAATAATTGTCAGCAAATGTATTGCAACAAAGAAACAGGTAAATAGGCAAAAACACATGAATAACCAAAATCTTCCGCCTATGTGTCCAGCTCCCTGTTAAAAAGTTTTTGTAACTTACTACTTTAAAGTTGAATAAACCAATGCTTCAAATTGAAGTATATCTGAAAAGATACAAAAGAGAAATCAAATAATTTTTCAATCTGAATTATAAAATTTGATTTTGTATCATAAAATTAAAATATCATAAAAGTCAGTAAATTGTAGTAAAAAAATTATGAAATTTTGTAAATTAAGTTTCTGTTTTTATTTAATATTAACATATTTTAAAAACATTTAATTGGAAATTTTTTTGTTCATTTCGATTCCCATTAATGTTGAAATATAAAGATTGCTCTTAGAACGTGATGAATCAACACAAATGATAATTTCATTGTTAGGGTTATTGACATTATTCAGTCTATTCTCTGCACATTTTTCCAATGATGTTATCAACAAGTAAATGGACTCATTCTCAACTGCTTTATAGACAACATTCAGTTTATGAGCTGTGCTTTTGAGATCACTTTTGATAGCCTTCATGGTGCTATTTGAAAAATTTGCATCCGTGTCAATTTTATATGGTACATTGAAAATTACTTTTGTTTGTGTTTGTGATGACCAAGGAGTTAATTTGTTAGCAAAACAAACTCCAAATAAAAAAAAGATTAGCAATATTTTCATATTTTAAAAATTATTCAAGACTAACGCATACTTGAGTTTTGGAAATTTATTTTTATAACAAACTGCTATATTAAAATTTGATGCAATATTTAACGTTTATATAAACATATATGTTTGTTAGCTAGTGTAAAAATACAATCGAATAAATATTGCATCAGAATAAAACTCATAAGTTCAAATTGTATAAAAGAAATTTTTAATATTGTTATCTCATAAGTTTTTGAAATGATGAGGAAGCTCAAGCTTCTCCTGATTTTAGTTGTTTTATTTCATCACTGTTTTTCATACAATTATAATCGCGATTCTAATATTGACATTAGTGACGAATCTATTAATTTAAGTCAAGAAGATAACGACAATTCTTTGAATTTAGATGAAGTGGAAAATGACGATGATTCCATTAATTTAAATGAGCAAAATGACAATGATTCAATCAATATAAGTGAAGAACTTTTTGATGACGATCGATCACTAAATGACAATAACGGTAACGAAGAAGATGAAAAATTGATCAATGAAGATGAATCAAGTAATGAAAGGCATTTTTTTAAAAATGCTCAATTAGATTCTTCACAATATGAAGATTTCTTTGACATTGAAATGCCAGTAAGTGGAAGCAGTGATGAATTTCATGATTTAGGAGGTACAGGTTTGAGAAATGAGGCTGAAAAGTGGCCTCAAGTTGGAAATAGAATTGTGGTACCTTTTGAAATTAATAAAGCATCAAAGTACACAAAAGAACAACAGAGAAATATCATCACTGCAATGAAAGAAATTCAAAGTAAAACTTGCATAAAATTTATTAAGCGAGGTTTAGAAAGAAATTATATTGAATTTAAATCAGACAGAAGTAAGATACTCTTAAAATTATTTAGAAATATTTTTGTTTTTAATTTTTTAATGTTCATAGATAAAGGATGTAGTTCAAAGCTTGGTATGAAAGAAGGTGGTCAAGTTATTAACCTGAACAAGAGTAAAAGTTGTGCAAATGTTCCAGGAATTATTATGCATGAAATCCTTCATTCACTTGGATTTTATCATATGCATTCCCATTCACAAAGGGATCAATATATAAACATTATTTGGGATAATATTGATCCTTCTAGAAATCCTGATTATCGAGCTGCTGATACATCACTTACATCAAGTTACAATACAAAATATGATTTTTATTCTGTTATGCATTATGCACCAATAATAAATGGTAAAAGAGTGATTAAGCCTAAACAAAAATACATGTATTATGATAAATATATGGGCCAGAGAAAAGCATTAAGTGAAGGTGATATAGAACGAATAAACAACATGTACAGATGTTCAAAAGTGCTCATGCAAGAAAATCGAATTCCAAACACGCCTCCAAAAATTGAAAACCCACAAAATATTACAATAAGAGTTAATACAGGAAGAACAACAAAAAAACAAAGAACAACAACACCTAGTTATGGAGCTGAAACTGAATCTCAAGAAATAACCACAGAAAGATGGAGAAATGTTAACGAATTAAATTCCCGATTTAATAATGTTAATCAAGTTTATCCACATATTCCGTTAAATTATCCTAACTTGACACCTTTAACTCGACAATTTTCAAACACACAGATAAATAGATCTCCTGTCTACGTCGAATCAACTTCATGCGTAAATGGTAGATGTGTGACGAAAAATTCAGTACAAAATGGTCAAATTGGTTTTCAACCTATTAATACATTAAATGATTTTCATTCAATTAATCAACCTATCGGTTCATTTACTTCAACTGGAAATGGAAATGGATATTCTTATAAACAATCGTGGTCATCGACATCTTATTCGAGTGGTTCAGGATAAGTTTTTTTTATAAAATTAATATTTCTTTTTATAAACATTTTACTAAAAAGTAATTTAAAATTAATAAAGAGCAAATTTTTAGTATTTATAATGATAACAAAAAACGGAATTTCCATTGTGAAAAAATTTATTTTTAAATAAGTTAATATATAATAAAGAAAGTTTAATATGAATCATCGTGCTCTTCATTTGAATCTTCTTCATCAGTTTCCTCGTCATCACTTTCATTATCTTCTTCTGATTCTTCATGTTCTTCCTCACTTGTATCATTTTTGTTAATTCTCTCATTCACTTGGTATCCAATTTGAGTTGCTCGAAAAATTTCATTATAAGGTTCAATTGTGTAGTCAAGGCAAATATAAATTTCTTTGTAAATAGGTTGATATTGCTTTAATGAGTATGCGATGCATTGTCTCATAGAAGAAATCACTAAATAATAGGTTTCATAGTCTCTCTCTTTAAAATTAATTTTCATTTTTTTACTAGCAAGTTGCAAATTTTTTTTAATATAGTTTAGGTCATCAGTAGTCCATCTTATGTTTTTATCCATTTTATAGGGAACCTGCCATTTCTTATTTTTTATCTTCCAACCAATAATAGGATTGATCAATTCGGCTTCTTGACTTTTAGTATATTCAATATCTCCTTCACCTTCCCATGGCTCACTTTTTCTTCTTTTAAAAGCATCTTCATTTCCTTGATTTGTAACTTCTGGTCTACGATTATTATTTATTGTACTTTGTGGAATATTGCGACCAATTGAATCATATTGTTGTTCATCATTATTTATTGGTGTTTGTTGGACTAAATGAGGATTTGTTTGTTGGTAATTTTGATTGAAATTCGACTGCAATTTATTAGTATTTTGATTATTATTACCAGCAAGAGCTTGCTGATGTTGAATCAAACGTTTCTCAGCTTCAATCACTTGCTCTCTAGCTGCTTGCCAACTTTTATATTGGTTTGTTTCTTGTTGATGTTGATTTTGACTATTCCATTGTTGTGAATGATGTCGTTGATTATTATTTACTTGTTGATTAGACTGATGATGTTGATTATACTGACCATTTAATTGTTGAGGCTGTATATGTTGAATTGTTGTCCATTGTTGTTGTCCCTTTAAATTTGTTGCAAGTAATAAAATGTACAATAAATTATGCAAAATCATCATTTATTGATTTTGAATAAAATAGAAATTAAACTGAGAAGGAAACTTCGCTAGACTCTATTTTATAGCATATAAATGGATGATTAAAATCTGATGAAACAAATGAAAACATGAGTTTATTTTGTATATAGAATGAATTGTAATTGTATTTATTCAATTAAGATTAGAATATTAAAATAGTGAGCATCAATTTGAATTTAAAGTACATATATTTTAAAAAATAATGTATTGAAAATCATAATAATTTCATAAGTATTTTTCAGTTTATCGTGGAAATAATGTTGAGTTTCAGAACACTGCATTTGGATAATATAGAGAATTTTATTTTATTTTTATACGAAAAATTATTTTTAGCACATTTTGTAACCTCTCTTCTCTACACAATTACAACGGTACATATTCCTTATTCTCTTTATATCGCCTTCGCTCAATTTACTATTTTGCCCAATAATCTGGTTATATTTTCCACCATGAGTTAAAATGGTTGGCTTACCATTCTTGCTAAAAACATACATGCCATAATGCATAATTGAGAAGTAATCATATGGTGTGCCAAAATTGGTTGCTTCCCAAGCTGCAATCTTCTGAAATTGATTAACTCCATCATCACTTATATTTTCATTTATCACTGAAACATATTGGTCACGATTTGCATGATTTTGCATGTGAAAGAAGCCCAAAGCGTGAACGAGTTCATGAATTATCGTTCCAATATGATTAGAGCATGATGCTGAGCGCTCGAGTGAAAGTCCTTGCTTTCCGCCTATTCGACCAACATACGACATACACCATTTACCAGAATAAATTGACAAATAGTCAATCTCAGTGCTCCGCCATTTGAACTTTATACAAGTTCTATCACTGATGTGCCTCATAGCTGAATAAATTTTTGCAATTTGAAGTTTTGTGAAGTCAGCTGATGAATCGAGTGTGAATGGCACGACAATTTTATTACCTAATCTTGGCCAACGGTATCTCTGATTTCTGATACCTGTTCCAGGATCGGAATGAAATGTTTTCATTGTGTTTCGTTGATTGTTTGGAAGAGTAATGATATATTTAAGTGATGCATCTTTATGAATGAAAATATGTAAATTTATAGAAAAGAATCTTAATATAAAATAATTTTAATTTTCAAGAAACATTAATTTATTCATTTCATACCTCTATTACTTGTATTAAACTGATATATTTTATAATTATCGACACTACCAATTACAAGCTCAAATATAAGCAGAACTGCAAATTTGTCAAGTGTCATGATATTTTTAAGTGACTGAACTGATATAAGTGATAGATGAGAACTTTATTTATATATCAACGAATATAATCTTCCGGATAATTTTTTAATTAAATTTATTCACTCACTATTTATCAACATTCTAAATTATTATAAATTGTTTTATCCCCTCAATCGTTGAATGATTAAACAAGCTTGCATCTAAAGAATTAAAATATCGAACGCGCATTTTATCTCTTTCTTGTTTAATATTTGTCATTATTTTAATATCATTCATATTGAAAGCTATTCTTTTTAATAGCTGTAAAAGTGTTATTTTAGAAAAAGATGTTATAACTTGTTAAGATGAGATCAATTTCTATTTGAGAAAAATATTTTCCTAAGGCTTTAATAATAAACATCAGGAATTATTCACGATTATTTTCTATTACAATATTTTTTTAAAACAAGCAATTTAAAGAATATTTTAATAAATTCTAATACAATAAATTGATACGGACTAAAATTCAAGCTCTTTTTATATAGAAAATACTTCCTATTCCCTTCTCTTTCTTTTCTTTGATATAAAGCCATAATTTATTATCCCAAGGCCGAAAGAAAAAAGAAAGATAACTCATTTACCTCAATAAATTATTGCTGTAATGATTCAAAAAAAGAAAAGATCCATCGGCTTGGTTAAAGCCAGTAAGAGTATAAAAAAATTTCCATTAATTAAAATTAAACTTTTACAATGCTGAATACTCTCCACAACACGACATATCCTCATAATTAATTTTTTATATATTAAAATATTTATCTCAAAAATTTTCTATATTTTACGCTATTTTCAGAAGCGAAATAAATTAAAATAACAAGTTGAAGAAAGCTAACTTTGCTAAGCCACTAAAGACACAAGCGAATTAATTTAATTGGCAACACAATTATACCGCAAATTGAAATAAATTAATTAAGATGAATATAAATTTAATGAGACGAACATGGTCCACGATCTATGGCCTTAATGATCAAATTTACAGCACAGCATGCTATTGTAAAATTCGATTCAGACCGTATGCGATAAATATAGCAATTGAGGAGGAGGAAAACGATTTATTTAGAAAATTTCTCTTTTTTAGCTTTCTCCATCTTTGGCAATTCTTCCATAATGCTTTTATGATTGGTGCGAATGAGCATGCAATATCCGTATTATAGTAGGCAATGATGTAGACAATTTATGGCGCGCATGAAAAGCTACATAGCTATTTTGTATTTCCGTGGGGGCATTTTATGTGCGATTTCTGCCAAATAATTTCTTCTATGCGATCATGAAAGTAAATTTCCTTCCTTTTTTACTCTCTTTTACTTGGCAAAAGGAACACATTACATGTGTATATGTTTGTTTCAAGGTAGAATTTTATGTCTTATAACCCCAAGAATATTTTTCTTTCTCTTTCTATTGCCTTTTTTGCTACTGCTTTTTATCTGATGCGAGCATGATATATTGTTGTGCTTTATTTGAAAATTCAGTGGCCGTACGCATAAAAGAAACTGTATGCGTTTCACATGAATCTTTATTATAAGACAAAGTCAATATGGATAATGAGAAAAATTGCAAAATTTATTTTAACATTTTCATTTGATTTTATTCATAATATTGTTATGAACCTAAAAAAAAGTTCTATTCATAAAAATCCATCTTAAATTATTTAAGATCAGCTACGCATTATAAAACATTGATAATAATTTTACTTATATGATTAGATTTGAAATGCTGATTGAAGCATACAGATATTTTAACTTACACACACACACACACACACACTCGGATCAGTTGAATAATCTTTGGTAATAAATTGAATAACTTTAAGCTCAAGATTAGAGTGACTTTTTTGTCATTGCGAAACGAAGCTTATATTCTTGAGCTAGCTAGCTTGCTTTCGAGCTATGAGAAGGATATTTTTTCTTTGATTTGATTCTGATATGTGTAATTCAGCCTTCAGGAAAGGTTTTTATTACACTCATTTTCAGAAATAAATTTTTTCTGTAGATTTCCTTATCTTTAGTTGTACCTAGGTAGTTTTCTCTGTGGTAAAAAAGAATTTCAACATTTTTTTTATTTTCACTTTTATTTTTATCTAAAGAATGAGAAAATATTTTATTTGAAAATTCGACTATCCTAATTTTTTGTATTTAAAATAATTACGATAAATTAAACAGTAGCAGTAAAGATATGAAACCATAAAGAATTTTCATTTCTCTAAAAATAATTCAGTAAGAAATTGTTCACAGTAAATTCATACCCTGTCGGAAATAGCAAACAATTAATCTTCCAAAATGAAATTATAAGTCGATTACAACTGAATTTAGCCATATTTTCTATTCGCAAGCTTTTATACACATATAAAAGCTTTTTCAAACAAGTCAATAAATTTTAATTTTCTACTTCCATAATTTTGTATGTATCTAAAAAAATTACTGCGAATTTATTCACTAGTGGAAGCAATTAGAGACACATGAGAATTTATTAAATCAACACACGAAAGTTTCACATTTAATTCTTTTTCATCACTTATTTTCTTTTTTGTTGCATGTGGCACACTATCACACACATATGATAATGTTATTACTGAATTAATTTATGTAAACAGCCTATGTCATTTATGAGATTATAAAAGTTATTATATATTGAGTAAAGTAATGAGCTAAAAGTGTTGATCGTTGAAAGCGAGAAAATTTTGAAAAAACAATTTGTCAACAACTGCCAAAAAGTTTAAAACTAATTTTCAAGAAAGACAATCAAATTTATTTTCTTTCTTTCTCCCGAAAAATCTCTTGATACCGAGAAAGTATTAGCAACACAGCTTGTTGGTTCGCACTTGGCACTGGAGTGTCTTGCTCCCTTTCACTCCCTTGAATAATTAATGATGTCACATATTCCGTCTTTTAATATAAATTTTGTGGATTTTTGGGTCTCATTTCTCTATCTCGTTTCCATACAATTTATAAAAAATATTTTTTTTAATTAAATTGCTTCACTCCAAAATTCATAAAAATTTCAAATTTCACTTTTCATACATACACGCACTCGCTCATTTTTCGGCATGACACGAGAGTTGGCAAATGAGTGAACGAGTCATGAAAAATTTAAACAAACATCATGATCTAATCTTACTTCTGTCACTTCAATTGGGGTTGAAGAGAACAAATTCTTGACTGCTTCTGCTTTCTTGCTTCTTGTTGTTATCATCGTTATAAGAAATACAGAAAAAAAACGTACATTATTATTCTTCATGGTTGTTTCTCTTTTAATCTTGACTGCGGAATGTTTGTGAATGATTTTTTAAATCAATTTTTAAAGAATTTTATCATATATAAAATTTTTTTAAGTATAACTTAAAAATTTCAACTTATTAATTATAAACGCAAAATTATCCATTTTACTTACTTAGCGAAATTTTTTAACTTCAATTGAATCAATAAAAAATACACATGTGTGTTTGTATGTAATATAAATTGGCACAGCTTGTAGCTTTCTGGAAGGAGTAAACGAGCTTCGCACGCGAATTTAGTATGCTTCAATGAAACGATAAAAATACAAATATACACCATCGCTCACATAAGAGTGAGAAAAATTTGCTTTGTACGACAACAGTATGAAATGTATACATATGGCGTCCACCTCATTTCTCATTCATTACTCATTTATGACGCAGCAAGGAAAAACTCTACATTTTCTTCGTTGACTTTCTACTCACACACACAGAGTGCTTAGCATGCTAAAATATAAGAACAAAAAGTAAATTTCGAATTATGTCAGTTATTCAGTGAAGTGATATAGCAAGTGAAAAGAAAAGAAATGTCAAACACCAAATGTGACAATCGTAAAAATTCATGTTTACTGTACGCTATTGAAATTGAATTTTGAAACATTTTTCTCGCTCTGTTTTGAAAAACTTTAAGCGCACCCACAACATTCGTGACTTTTTAGAGATTGCTGTTTTCTTTAAATCTCTCAAGAGAAAGATTTTAAGGATAGATTGTGGGAAATATAAAAAATTTCATTCTGTGGTTTCAAAAATTTTCTTTGAGAGATTTTTTTTTGGAAATCTCAAGAAAATCTTTTTTTTCCTCTATTCTACTTAAATAAATTCCGATTATGTGGTTAAGAAAAAAAAGAATATTAACAAAAATATGATTATGATGGCTGTCATTGCTTTATTAATATGAAAAATCTTTGCTTGCAGCAACGACTATGAATGAATTCTCAATATTTAATTTAATATTCAAGAAATGAGATTTTGATTAAATTTTTTGCTGCTCTTTTTTTAATACTTTTGGAGATGGAAATGAAAAATTGAATTTGAATTTTTTTTTCTTGCCATTAAACTTTGAATTTTACTTGAAAAGATTTTATTTATAAGACGAAAAGTTCTACTTATTTTCAATCGTTGATCAATAAAAATTTAATTTTCAAATTAATCAAACTTTTTTTTGCTCATTAAATATTTATTCGAGTCACAAAATCACATAATACCCATTCAATTATCATGACTTAAATCTTCAATAAATTACAATAAAATTCAAATGAATTTCTTTCTTAAACAACGCAATTTACACAATTCTAGAACTTTCCTTAATATAATTTATTCCGTCGTCTTTAACCTTCCCAAAAAAGAAATGGTCGAATCATCAACTTTTTGCAAAAGCAGTTGTGAGTTCATAAAAATATCTTTGACTAAGCCCAAAATATCATCGCATAATTTTTATTCGTTTTCGATTCAAATAAATTTATCCATCCGATTCACTACTCTTCGTTTCATTTCAATTCTTTTAATCAAATTTAGCAGAAAATGACATTCATCGTTTTGTGTATCTTAGACATAAAAATTCAGCTCTATCATAATAAATTTATGTCTTGCCTTCTGCTTTTCTCAATGCAAAAGATATGAAGGCAATAGAAACCGCTTATCCCTAAGACTCATCCCCCATCATTCATAATTCTCTATACTGGTTGTCTCACTGTGTGTCCAAAGTACATCGTCGTCAAAAAGCATGAGAAACAAACAAAACTGATATAGTGCGCTCATACAGAAGGAGGAGATGAATAGGAAAAAAAGCTTTACGATGAAGGGAACAATAACAACATGGGAAAATAAATTTTTATACACTTCTTTCTCTCGCTCTTTTTTCTAGTGGTTTTGTTATGCTATTTCTGTACATTTTTGTTGCTATAACTTGGCTCGCTTATTTTCATTTCTTGCTTTCATTCACTAACTCGCTTGCTTACTTGCTGTGAGTATTTTTATTCTCCTATTTTACCATCTCAAGCGGCTTACAGTTTTTAGCGCATTTTCCATCAGATTTAGAAAAAAGCACTATTGTGCCCACTTTGTCTGCACTCTCTTTCGCTTGGACATTCAAAACGTGGAAAAAGAATAAATGAATGCTATATATCTATGGATATAAAAGAAAGAAAACATCGGAAAAAACTAAAGCTTCGGTCATAAAACACATAGACACACAAACGAAATATGAAATCGTAATAATTTATGTGATCTGAATGCAGAAGAGAAAAAGAGAAACATACAGAATATTGGAGAAACAAAGAAATAGAGAAAATGACAAAATCAGAATTTATTGTACAATAAACAATGTTGACCGTGCATAGTAAGTAAAAGCTTTATTTTATCAACAAGAAAATGTAATTATTTGTTTTTTAAAAATTTTAGAAAAAATTAAATTTAGAACATTTATGAAAGTAATAAATAAATTTTTTAACGTATGTACATATCAAGTCAATAGACGAATAATATAAAGCAAAAAATTCGTTAAATTTCAAAATTGTGGTATTGGATTTAATTTAATGAACAAATGCATGGTTCATGAGGGTTTTGCAAATTCTTTTGCTTTTCATCCGCTGTTTAATTTGTTTCAGTTCTATTTAAAATTGAATTACGTGGAAGTTGTTAAAATTGTGGGAATGTTTTGCTATTACTACTACTACAAATAAAAATTATACAAATTAAATGTTTATGGTCGATTCTGAATAAGTATTTCTACAAAAATCTCTACTTTTTCAATTTTCTCTCTTTTTACTTGTTTACATACATTCCAAATGAATTAAATCTATGTCAAAACGATGAATACAGTCTTTTAACTAGATTTTAGGCTCTGAAAGTCTTTAAATAATCTGAATTTTGTTTTTTGAAAAATGTTAATCAGTCACAAAAATTCGAAATGAAAACAGATTTTTACAAGTTTTGGCTTTGTTTCTCACTAAAACTACCAAGAAAATAGTTTTTCAGCGTTCATTAGCTTCTTATTTTATACTACTTCCATGGCAAAATAGTTATTATAACTAAACAAGTGAATAAAATCACAACTACAGTGATTAATATAAGAAATAAATAACTATAATGTTTTTCGAATTTTCGAACAAAAACAAGTAGAGAAAAAATTACAAAACGACTTTTTTCGATTTTCGCTCACTCAGAGAATTGCCCTTATCCAACATCAAAGTTTTACTTGTATGAAAATTTCACTCAAAATTTGCGTCATTCCCACAACTAAAGTCTAATTCAATTATTTTTAAATCTTGCTCATCAGATGTGTTTTAAATGACTGTCCTACAGATTCTAAATCTATCCATTGGTGATTGTAAAAATTTCTATGCATGACAACTAATAAATTGTGCATTTTTTATTTATTTAGTTCTACTAGGAAAAAAAAGTTTTACTTCAGATGTATGTTTTTCAATTAACTTTTCTCTCATGTTGTTTTTCACTTTATCCATTCACACTTTACGCTCTAGCAGACTCTTACAATGAGCTGAGTAATGGAAGAATTGGAGAAGAGTAACGAATATTCCAAATTACTTTCACCTAAACTTTGGTAATAACTTTTTAAAGAAGCAATTCTTTATTGAAATAAAAACGATAAAAAATGTAATACAGAAGAAATTTCAATTTTATCCCTTTCACAGTTTAATAAAAATTTTACGATTTTCCAAAAATAAATTGAATTAATGAAGCATGAAAAATATTTTATTGTTCCCTAATCTTGGATATTCATTCTATAGTAAGAATTTCACCAAATAATTGCTATCAAATTTTATATATGCACGGAGAAACTTTTTTTTCTTCGCATGCGACCTTAATTCGTCATCTGAGAGAAAAAAGAGAGCGAGTATTTTTCTCTCACTTCTTAATGGTAGTTTTTATGTATTTATATCGATCGATGAAAGTAAAAGTGGATTCTTGTTGATAAGGTTAATAGCGTGAGTACACGGAGAAAAAAACTTTATAACTGGCATAATGTTGGATCTCATAGTGACTTTATGCCAGAAAAAAATGAAAACTTTATGACAGTTAAAAAAATTTTATGAGATATTAAAAGTTTGTATGGAAAAGTTTATGAGTGTCATAAAGTATACTTTTTATGCCTAATAAATCACTTTATGAGATCCAATTTTATGCCAGTTATAAAGTTTTTTTCCCCGTGTATGTTTTAAAGGGTTTGAGTGTTGTGTGTGGAGGTTGACATTGAATTAAAAAAACTTTATTCTCAGACAAGTAAGGGTTCAAAATTGTATGAATTTTAAGAAAATAATCACATTTCACAAATCAACAGGCACAAGCTTATTCATATATATTCATATGTTATTATTAAAATTAAAGATATATAGAAAGTATAAAACAAATTGAAGTGATAAATCGAAAATAAAAAGTTTTTGAGATGTTTTTTCAGAGGGATATTCACTACGGTAAAATGTTTAAAAAAATTGCCATTTTCAACAATAACAAATGTGTTTTATAAAATGTTGCGGGAAATTCAAATTTACATCTAAACTAAAATTTTGTTCTTATTTAGTCTTGTATCAGGTTGTTCGGAAAAAAATTACTCACTTTTTGCTCACTATGTTCATGCATCGATTTCTCAAAATCTATTTGCCCAATTGACAAACGGTGAAAAGTATGTTATTTTGTATAATAACTAGCAGTTTTTAAAATAGATTTTTGAGTCAATAATTGTCAGAATAAGCAGAAAAAGAGACACTTTGACATGTCTTGTCCGAGCGGGATTCGAACCCGCGTCCTCTGAATTCCGGCAGATGTCCTTACCACTAAGCTATCGGCGGACATCTCAAAGTCTGGCAGAATGCCAACTTAAACTCTTATTCTGCTTAAGTCATCGTTGCTGACAGGATTTACTTTGTAATCCAACAATAATATTTCGCTTTCAATTTTATATTTGACTTCAAAAACTTGCACAAAATAATGAATTTTTACTCAAAAGTTTACGAGCATTTTTCTTCATTATTATACATTGGTAAAAATCTCTTGTGCTTTGTAAATTAACTATGTTTCAAGCTCTTTAAAGAACTGAAGACAGATTCTTAATATCTTTGTAGTTAAAGAGTTATGAGGGACCAAATTCATAGATACAAAAATCTTGGCTTTTTTAAAATAATTATTTCTTGATAACTACTTGACCAATTAAAAAGATTTATACACCAATCGATCCGTCTTAAAATGTGCTTTTTAACAACATACAAGCATCTCATTTCAAGTTTCCATCAATTTCCTCCATTTTCAAAAATTCTTTGTTTTACAAATGGCGAAAATGTAAACAAACAAAATTTTGTCAATTTCCATTCGTTCATATCTTTTTAAATACATTATTTCTAGCTCAAACTCAGCTTTTAATAAAAGAAAACTTTAAAACTCAACGATTAAAACATCAATTTGAGCTAAAAATATTGTATTTAAAAAGATATGAACGAATGGAAATTGACAAAATTTTGTTTGTTTACATTTTCGCCATTTGTAAAACAAAAGAATTTTGAAATGTATGAAAATTGATTGGAAACTTGAAATGAGATGCTTTGTATGTTGTTAAAAAGCACATTTTAAGACGGATCGATTGGTGTATAAATCTTTTTTAATTGGTCAAGTAGTTATCAAGAAATAATTATTTTTAAAAAAAGCCAAGATTTTGGTATCTATGAATTTGGTCCCTCATAACTCTTTAACTACGAAAGATATTAAGAATCTGTCTTCAGTTCTTTAAAGAGCTTGAAACATAGTTAATTTACAAAGTACAAAGAGAATTTTTACCAATGTATAATAATGAAGAAAAATGCTCGTAAACTTTTGAGTAAAAAATTCATTATTTGTGCAAGTTTTTGAAAGTCAAATATAAAATTGAAAAGCGAAATATTATTGACTCAAAATCTATTTTAAAAAACTGCTAGTTATTATACAAAATAACATACTTTTCACTGTTTTCAATTGGGCAAATAGATTTTGAGAAATCGATGCATGAACATAGTGAGCAAAAGTGAGTAATTTTTTTCCGAACAACCTGATAGTTTTAAAAAACCATCTATTGTTTGTTTTTAAATATTTCTACTACTTTTAATTATAATATTTACATAGAAAATCGACAAAAAACTAAAAAGTCAATAATTTAAGTGAATGAAATTCGAAAAAAATGGGATTTGTAATTCTTTCTCTACTTGTTTTGTTCGAAAATTCGAATTTCACTTTAATTCCTTATTTCTTGCAATATTCTCAAATATATATAACCATTAAGTTGTTTTAGTTCTAAGAGGTGTTTTGCTATGTGAAGTAAAACAAAATAAGAAGTTAATTTGCAGTAAAAAATGATTTTCAAAGATTTTTGTAAACAAACATTTTGAAGTCTACAAACGCATTTTCTATTTCTATCATCCAATTTTGTGCGTAAGTGACGCTATTTTCTCAATATAATTCATTGTTTTGAGCTGTAAAAGTAATACAGAAGATAAAGCTTGATTTCTAGTTGCTCTAAAACCATTTTTAAAGAAATTCAGTGAGAAATTAAGCCAATTTTGCAAAAGTATATCAGAACAAACAATTTTCTGATAAATAAGACTTCAAGTTAGCGAAAATAGGCTTGTGTAATATGCTTATTGATTTTGCACAAGTTAAATGTATTTTCATAGAGTTTAGATAAGGAATTCAAGAGAAAATTGAAAAAGGAGAGTTTTTTGTAGAATTTTTCACTCATAGAATTGCCCTAAAATAGAAAATTTTTTTTGTTTACATCACATGTCACACACAACATTTGTAACTTGCCAAAATTTGCCAATTGTCGATTTTTTTGCTATTTGTCGCAGTGAATATCCCCCTGTGTTTTTTGCTAGTTTTTGTCAAAAAATTTTCAAAGTGAGAGAGTAACTCATTTAAATTTAATATATTGACGTCGAAAAAATCAATTTATCAACAATGCTTCAGACATACTATGCATAATTTAAAAGACGGATATTCCATCTATTGTAAAAAATTCCTTATGTTTATCGATGATATTCAATTTTCACACAAAAACTGTAGAATTGAATAGACAAATAATTAAATTAAATTTTAGTTTAAATGATTGAATTTTGAAAACTTTGAGATCTTTTAAAATTTTTAGCGCATTTTTGGAACAACAATGCGAAGTTAACAAAATTTATCATTAGAAAATTCTTTAAATTGAACATCAATTAGAAACGTTCGCCGTACTTTTATACATCAAAATTTTATAAACATGTTTTTGCCTATATTTTAAACTATTTTGATCAAATTATTTTAAAGTGCAAATCTGTTTCTCAAACGAATCTAATAATTCTGTAATTTGTCAACATATATTGATCTAGGCACCAAAAATGCGCTAAAGTAATCCGTCCTATGACGGACACTTTTCAGTCTCGTTTTTCGTTAATTTTCATTATATTTCGTTTTTTTCTTCACTCGTCATTTTCGTCAGATTGATTTTTCATAAATATTTCCTTCAATTTTTATACTTATTCTGCTTCTAATAGCTCAGAATAACCACTATGTTTGGAAATAATTCATCATAACTATAAAAAGCATAATTATTATGGGGCAATTCTTTGAGTTAAAAATTCTACAAAAACTCTCCTTTTTCAATTTTCTCTTTAATTCCTTATCTAAACTCTATGAATATACATTTAACTTATGTAAAATCAATGAGCACATTACACAAGCCTATTTTTGCTAACTTGAAGTCTTTTATTTATCAGAAAATTGATTTTCGATAAGCGTCACGCACAAAAATTTTTGTTTCTGATATACTTTTGCAAAATTTGGCTTAATTTCTCACTGAATCTTCTTTAAAAATGGTTTTAGAGCAACTAGAAATCAAGCTTTATCTTCTGTATTACTTTTTACAGCTCAAAAACAATGATTTATATGAGAAAATAGCGTCACTTACGCACAAAAATTGGAATTTGTAGAAATAGAAAATGCGTTTGTAGACTTCAAAATGTTTGTTTACAAAATTTTGAAAATCATTTTTTACTGTAAATTAACTTCTTATTTTGTTCACTTCACATTGCAAAACACTCTTTAGAACTAAAACAACTTAATGATTATATAATATTTGAGAATATTGCAAGAAATAAGGAATTAAAGTGAAATTCGAATTTTCGAAAAAAAAAGGAGAGAAAGAATTACAAATCCCATTTTTAGCGCATTTTTGGAACAACAATGCAGCTTATACATTCACTTTTGGCCTGGTGGCTGGCTGGCTTGGCTGGCTTGGCTGGCTGGCTGGCTGGCGCTGGCTGGCTGGCTGTGCTTGCCTCTGAGATCTTCGAAAACATAATAGCTAAGCTGTACTTCCCGGTTTTGTATGTGTTTAGGATTTGAGGCTAAAGAAGTTAGTGCGGCGACGCTTATTTATATTTCTGTACACTAGTCATATAAGCTTGGGCGAAATTGGGGAATTACTTTGTTCAATTTTTGGAAAATTTGTAATCAATTTTTTTTCGGCGAAAGTTGACTGCGATCAAAAAAAAATTTTTTCAAAGTTTCGCGTAACCAAACCTTCGCGTATTTTGAATTAGATCGTTATTTTCAATCCATAAAATTTATTTATAAACCGATCGTCCGAGAAATTTCAATAGATAAGATTATTAGCAGCAATTAGCATTACTCGGAGTTTTCCTAAAATTAATTTCTAATATGAAAATGTAAACAAAAACCAAAAAAATAGCATGCTTAAATTCCTAATTGACTGCTATTTGCTACAACTTAATTTCAATTATTTCATTCGAATTCTCACAAATGAAATTTCCAATACATTTGAAATTTATTTTAACCAGTATATCTTATCGCATGAATCTGTTTTACAAACGAATCTAATATTTTTGTAATTTGTTAAAAACTCTGATCTAGGCATCAAAAATGCGCTTAAGTACACCGATCTGCAACACGGGTACTTGGTCACTGGTTTTGAATTTCATTCA
>CM031379.1:36277067-36318598 GCA_018290095.1 Polypedilum vanderplanki
GTTCTAAAGAGTGTTTTGCAATGTGAAGTGAACAAAATAAGAAGTTAATTTACAGTAAAAAATGATTTTCAAGATTTTGTAAACAAACATTTTGAAGTCTACAAACGCATTTTCTATTTCTACAAATTCCAATTTTTGTGCGTAAGTGACGCTATTTTCTCATATAATTCATTGTTTTTGAGCTGTAAAAAGTAATACAGAAGATAAAGCTTGATTTCTAGTTGCTCTAAAACCATTTTTAAAGAAGATTCAGTGAGAAATTAAGCCAAATTTTGCAAAAGTATATCAGAACAAACAATTTTCTGATAAATAAAAGACTTCAAGTTAGCAAAAATAGGCTTGTGTAATGTGCTCATTGATTTTACACAAGTTAAATGTATTTTCATAGAGTTTAGATAAGGAATTAAAGAGAAAATTGAAAAAGAGAGTTTTTGTAGAATTTTTCACTCAAAGAATTGCCCCATAATAATTATGCTTTTTATAGTTATGATGAATTATTTCCAAACATAGTGGTTATTCTGAGCTATTAGAAGCAAGATAAGTATAAAAAATTGAAGGAAATATTTATGAAAAATCAATCTGACGAAAATGACGAGTGAAGAAAAAAACGAAATATAATGAAAAATAACGAAAAACGAGACTGAAAAGTGTCCGTCATAGGACGAATTACTTTAGCGCATTTTTGTGCCTAGATCAATATATTGTTGACAAATTACAGAATTATTAGATTCGTTTGAGAAACAGATTTGCACTTTAAAATAATTTGATCAAAATAGTTTAAAATATAGGCAAAAACATGTTTATAAAAATTTGATGTATAAAAGTACGGCGAACGTTTCTAATTGATGTTCAATTTAAAGAATTTTCTAATGATAAATTTGTTAACTTCGCATTGTTGTTCCAAAAATGCGCTAAAAATTTTAAAAGATCTCAAAGTTTTCAAAATTCAATCATTTAAACTAAAATTTAATTTAATTATTTGTCTATTCAATTCTACAGTTTTTGTGTGAAAATTGAATATCATCGATAAACATAAGGAATTTTTACAATAGATGGAATATCCGTCTTTTTAAATTATGCATAGTATGTCTGAAGCATTGTTGATAAATTGATTTTTTCGACGTCAATATATTAAATTTAAATGAGTTACTCTCTCACTTTGAAAATTTTTTGACAAAAACTAGCAAAAAACACAGGGGGATATTCACTGCGACAAATAGCAAAAAAATCGACAATTGGCAAATTTTTGGCAAGTTACAAATGTTGTGTGTGACATGTGATGAAAACAAAAAAAATTTTCTATTTTAGGGCAATTCTTTGAGTGAAAAATTCTACAAAAACTCTCCTTTTTCAATTTTCTCTTGAATTCCTTATCTAAACTCTATGAAAATACATTTAACTTGTGTAAAATCAATAAGCATATTACACAAGCCTATTTTCGCTAACTTGAAGTCTTTTATTTATCAGAAAATTGTTTGTTCTGATATACTTTTGCAAAATTTGGCTTAATTTCTCACTGAATCTTCTTTAAAAATGGTTTTAGAGCAACTAGAAATCAAGCTTTATCTTCTGTATTACTTTTTACAGCTCAAAAACAATGAATTATATGAGAAAATAGCGTCACTTACGCACAAAATTGGAATTTGTAGAAATAGAAAATGCGTTTGTAGACTTCAAAATGTTTGTTTACAAAATCTTGAAAATCATTTTTTACTGCAAATTAACTTCTTATTTTGTTTACTTCACATAGCAAAACACTCTTTAGAACTAAAACAACTTAATGGTTATATAATATTTGAGAATATTGCAAGAAATAAGGAATTAAAGTGAAATTCGAATTTCGAACAAAACAAGTAGAGAAAGAATTACAAATCCCATTTTTTTCGAATTTTCAATTATATAATCACTTGATTTAATTAGCTTATATTGTCGATATTTCTATGTAAATATTAATTAAATTAAAAATAAATTTTAAAAACAAAACAATAGATGGTTTTTTAACAACTATCAAGGTTTTTCGGAAAAAAATTATCCTCTCACATTGTTGTCTCACTATTGTATCAGCATCGATTATTTCTCAAATCTAATTTGCCCAATTAGAACAAACAGTGCAATGTCAGATTCGCAAAAAGCTATGTCATATTTGTAAATAATACTAATGAGCATTTTAGACATTTTAATCACTTATATTATTGTATACAAGCTTTCAACTTTATATTTGACTTCAAATAACTTGCACAATATGAATTTTTTATATAAGTTAGAGAAGTTTTTTAATCTACATTGTCTAAAATCTCTTGTTAAGTAAACTATTTTCAAGCTCTTTATAGAAGATTAATACTTTCTGTATAAGAGTTATACAATTATCATACAAAAATCTTGGCTTTTTTAAAAATAATTATTCTTGATAACTACTTGACAATTATAAAAAGATTTATACACCAATCGATCCGTCTTAAAATGTGCTTTTAACAACATACAAAGCATTCTCATTCAAGTTTCCATCAATTTTCATACATTTTCAAAATTCTTTTGTTTACAAATGGCGAAAATGTAAACAAACAAAATTTTGTCAATTTCCATTCGTTCATATCTTTTTAAATACAATATTTTTAGCTCAAATTGATGTTTTAATCGTTGAGTTTTAAAGTTTTCTTTTTATTAAAAGCTGAGTTTGAGCTAGAAATAATGTATTTAAAAAGATATGAACGAATGGAAATTGACAAAAATTTGTTTGTTTACATTTTCGCCATTTGTAAACAAAGAATTTTGAAAATGTATGAAAATTGATGGAAACTTGAAATGAGATGCTTTGTATGTTGTTAAAAAGCACATTTTAAGACGGATCGATTGGTGTATAAATCTTTTTAATTGGTCAAGTAGTTATCAAGAAATAATTATTTTTTAAAAAAGCCAAGATTTTTGTATCTATGAATTTGGTCCCTCATAACTCTTTAACTACGAAAGATATTAAGAATCTGTCTTCAGTTCTTTAAAGAGCTTGAAACATAGTTAATTTACAAAGCACAAGAGAATTTTTACCAATGTATAATAATGAAGAAAAATGCTCGTAAACTTTTGAGTAAAAAATTCAATATTTTGTGCAAGTTTTTGAAGTCAAATATTAAAAATTGAAAGCGAAATATTATTGTTGGATTACAAAGTAAATCCTGTCAGCAACGATGACTTAAGCAGAATAAGAGTTTAAGTTGGCATTCTGCCAGACTTTGAGATGTCCGCCGATAGCTTAGTGGTAAGAGCATCTGACCGGAATTCAGAGGACGCGGGTTCGAATCCCGCTCGGACAAGACATGTCAAAGTGTCTCTTTTTCTGCTTATTCTGACAATTATTGACTCAAAAATCTATTTTAAAAACTGCTAGTTATTATACAAAATAACATACTTTTCACCGTTTGTCAATTGGGCAAATAGATTTTGAGAAATCGATGCATGAACATAGTGAGCAAAAAGTGAGTAATTTTTTTCCGAACAACCTGATACAAGACTAAATAAGAACAAAATTTTTAGTTTAGTATTAAAATTTGAATTTCCCGCAACATTTATAACACATTAATCTATTATATAGTCTAAGTTATACTTATTTACCAGTGAATAATAAACATACCGTATGAATTTATACACCAGATTATCTTAAAACAATTGAAGCGACACCGTTCTAACACTCACGAATCTTTATCTTATAGACTATTCAGACGTACTCATGCATGACTTCATGCTCAACTGTGCTGTATCTCAGTACCTGACAAGCTCTCATACAAAACTAATGCATTACGTAATCGTACAATTGAGCACACTATATGACACACCCTTAGACGACACATATTGAAATTAATAGGCATATAAGAAATAGAACTCGCCGTGACCTCTGACATCTATACAGCTCAGCCAATTGTGCCCAGTTATTCTTAACAAATATTCATACAATTTCATTGCAGCACCCTTACTTGTCTAGAAAATAAAGAATTAATTCTGGTAATTCATCAATGTCGAACCTACCACACAGAACACTCAAACCCTTATAAAGAAACATACACGGAAACGATACAAAACACATTACAGACCCAATAAAGTTATCACTTGGCCCATACACAACAGTAACTCTTAAACTTGGACACAAAAGTAGATTTATTAGGCATAAAAAGTATACTTTATGAACCATAAACTAGCATAAACTTTTCCATCACTCTCATAAGAAAATTATTTATAAACAGCTGTCACTATGAAGTTCACTTCCTCGACTCATCACTTCATACTTCTGGCATAAAGTCACTATAGAGATTCCAACATTATGCCAGTTATAAAGTTTTTTTCTTCCGTGTAACTCACGCTATTAACCTTATCAACAAGAATCCACTTTTTACTTTCATCGATCGATATAAATACATTAAATGAACATAAAGAAGTGAGAGAAAAATACTCGCTCTCTTTTTTCTCTCAGATGGACGAATTAAGGTCGCATGCGAAGAAAAAAAAAGTTTCTCCGTGCATATATAAAAATTTTGATAGCAATTATTTGGTGAAATTCTTTACTATAGAATGAATATCCAAGATTAGGGAACAATAAAATATTTTCATGCTTCATTAATTTCAATTTATTTTTGGAAAATCGTAAAATTTTTATTAAACTGTGAAAGGGATAAAATTGAAATTCTTCTGTATTACATTTTTTATCGTTTTATTTCAATAAAAGAATTGCTTCTTTAAAAGTTATTACCAAAGTTTAGGTGAAAGTAATTTGGAATATTCGTTACTCTTCTCCAATTCTTCCATTACTCAGCTCATTGTAAGAGTCTGCTAGAGCGTTAAATGTGAATGGATAAAGTGAAAAAACAACATGAGAGAAAAGTTAATTGAAAAACATACATCTGAAGTAAACTTTTTTTTTCCTAGTAGAACTAAATAAATAAAAAATGCACAATTTATTAGTTGTCATGCATAGAAATTTTTACAATCACCACATAGGATAGAATTAGAATCTGTAGGACAGTCATTTAAAACACACTCTTGCATGAGCAAGATTAAAAATAATTGAATTAGACTTATAGTTGTGGGAATGACGCAAATTTTGAGTGAAATTTCATACAAGTAAAACTTTGATGTTGGATAAGGGCAATTTCTCTGAGTGAGCGAAAATCGAAAAAATCGTTTTGTAATTTTTTCTTCTACTTGTTTTTTTCGAAAATTCGAAAAACATTATAGTTATTTATTTCTTATATTAATCACTTAGTTGTGATTTTATTCACTTGTTTAGTTTTAATAACTATATTTATGCCATTGACAAGTAGTATAAATAATGGAAGCTAATGAACGCTGAAAACTATTTTCTTGGTAGTTTTTAGTGAGAAACAAAGCCAAAACTTGTAAAAATCTGTTTTTCATTTCGAATTTTTGTGACTGATTAACATTTTTCAAAAAACAAAATTCAGATTATTTAAAGACTTTCAGAGCCTAAAATCTAGTTAAAAGACTGTATTCATCGTTTTGACATAGATTTAATTCATTTGGAATGTATGTAAACAAGTAAAAAGAGAGAAAAATTGAAAATGTAGAGATTTTTGTAGAAATACTTATTCAGAGAATCGCCCATAAACATTTAATTTGTATAATTTTATTTGTAGTAGTAGTAATAGCAAAACATTCCCACAATTTTAACAACTTCCACGTAATTCAATTTTAAATAGAACTGAAACAAATTAAACAGCGGATGAAAAGCAAAAGAATTTGCAAAACCCTCATGAACCATGCATTTGTTCATTAAATTAAATCCAATAGCACAATTTTGAAATTTAACGAATTTTTTGCTTTATATTATTCGTCTATTGACTTGATATGTACATACGTTAAAAAAATTTATTTATTACTTTCATAAATGTTCTAAATTTTAATTTTTTCTAAAAATTTAAAAAAACAAATAATTACATTTTCTTGTTGATAAAATTAAAGCTTTTCTAACTATGCACGGTAACATTGTTTATTGTACAATAGATTCTGATTTTGTCATTTTCTCTATTTCTTTGTTTCTCCAATATTCTGTATTTTTCTCTTTTTCTCTTCTGCATTTCAGATCACATTAAATTATTACGATTTCATATTTCGTTGTGTGTCTATGTGTTTTATGACCGAAGCTTTAGTTTTTCCGATGTTTTCTTTCTTTTATATCCATAGATATATAGCATTCATATTCTTTTTCCACGTTTTGAATGTCCAAGGCGAAAGAGAGTGAGAGAGGGCAAAAGAAGCACAATATATGTATGTTTAAAACGATAATAATAAAAAAAACTGTTAAGCCGCTTGAGATGGTAAAATAGGAGAATAAAAAATAGCTCACAGGCATAAGATCAAGGATACAGCGTAATTAGTGAATGAAAGCAAAGAAATGAAAATAAGCGAGCCAGTTGATAGCATACAACAAAATGTCACAGAAATAGGCTAACCAAACACCACTAGAAAAAAAGAGCGAGAAAAGAATGTATAAAAATTTATTTTCCCATGTTGTTATTGTTCCCTTCATCGTAAAGCTTTTTTTTCCTATTCATCTCCTCCTTCTGTATGAGCGCACTATATCAGTTTTGTTGTTCTCATTGCTTTTTGACGACGATGTACTTTGGAACACAGTGAGACAACCAGTATAGAGAATTATGAATGATTTGGGGATGAGTCTTAGGGATAAGCGGTTTTCTATTGCCTTCATATCTTTTGCATTGAGAAAAGCAGAAGGCAAGACATAAATTTATTATGATAGAGCTGACTTTTTATGTCTAAGATACACAAAAACGGATGAATGTCATTTTCTGCTAAATTTGATTAAAAGAATTGAAATTGAAACGAAAGAGTAGTGGATCGGATGGATAAATTTATTTGAATCGAAAACGAATTAAAAAATTATGCGATGATATTTGGGCTTAGTCAAAGATATTTGATTGAACTCACAACTGCTTTTGCAAAAAGGATTTGATGATTCGACCATTTCTTTTTGGGAAGGTTAAAAGACGACGGAATAAATTTTATTAAGGAAAGTTCTAGAATTGTGTAAATTGCGTTGTTTAAGAAAGAAATTCATTTGAATTTTATTGTAATTTTTTGAAGATTTAAGTCATGATAATTGAATGGTATTATGTGATTTGTTGACTCGAATAAATATATAATGAGCAAAAAAAAGTTTGATTAATTTGAAAATTAAATTTTTATTGATTCAACGATTGAAAAAATAAGTAACTTTTCGTCTTATAAATAAAATCTTTTCAAGTAAAATTCAAAGTTTAATGGCAAGAAAAAAAAATTCAAATTCAATTTTTCATTTCCATCTCCAAAAGATGTAAAAAAAAGAGCAGCAAAAAATTTAATCAAAATCTCATTTCTGAATATTAAATTAAATATTGAGAATTCATTCATTGTCGTTGCTGCAAGCAAAGATTTTTCATATTAATAAAGCAATGACAGCCATCATAATCATATTTTTGTTAATATTCTTTTTTTCTTAACCACATAATCGGAATTTATTTAAGTAGAAATAGAGGAAAAAAAAGATTTTCTTGAGATTTCCAAAAAAAATCTCTCAAAGAAAATTTTTGAAACCACAGAATGAAATATTTTATATTTCCACAATCTGTCCTTAAAATCTTTCTCTTGAGAGAGTTAAAGAAAACAGCAATCTCTAAAAAGTCACGAATGTTGTGGGTGCGCTTAAAGTTTTTCAAAACAGAGCGAGAAAAATGTTTCAAAATTCAATTTCAATAGCGTACAGTTAAACATGAATTTTTACGATTGTCACATTTGGTGTTTGACATTTTCTTTTCTTTTCACTTGCTATATCACTTCACTGAATAACTGACATAATTCGAAATTTACTTTTTGTTCTTATATTTTAGCATGCTAAGCACTCTGTGTGTGTGAGTAGAAAGTCAACGAAGAAAATGTAGAGTTTTTCCTTGCTGCGTCATAAATGAGTAATGAATGAGAAATGAGGTGGACGCCATATGTATACATTTCATTACTGTTGTCGTACAAAGCAAATTTTTCTCACTCTTATGTGAGCGATGGTGTATATTTGTATTTTTATCGTTTCATTGAAGCATACTAAATTCGCGTGCGAAGCTCGTTTACTCCTTCCAGAAAGCTACAAGCTGTGCCAATTTATATTACATACAAACACACATGTGTATTTTTTATTGATTCAATTGAAGTTAAAAAATTCGCTAAGTAAGTAAAAGGATAATTTTGCGGTTTTAATTAATAAGTTGAAATTTTTAAGTTATACTTAAAAAAAATTTTATATATTTGATAAAATTCTTTAAAATTGATTTAAAAATCATTCACAAACATTCCGCAGTCAGATTAAAAGAGAAACAACCATGAAGAATAATAATGTACGTTTTTTTTCTGTATTTCTTATAACGATGATAACAACAAGAAGCAAGAAAGCAGAAGCAGTCAAGAATTTGTTCTCTTCAACCCCAATTGAAGTGACAGAAAGTAAGAGTAGGTCATGATGTTTGTTTAAATTTTTCATGACTCGTTCACTCATTTGCCAACTCTCGTGTTCATGCGAAAAATGAGGCGAGTGCGTGTATGTATGAAAAGTGAAATTTAAATTTTTTATGAAATTTTTGAGTGAAGCAATTTAATTAAAAAAAAATATTTTTTATAAATTGTAATGGAAACGAGATAGAGAAATGAGACCCAAAAATCCACAAAATTTATATTAAAAGACGGAATATGTGACATCATTAATTATTCAAGGGAGTGAAAGAGAGAAAGACACTCCAGTGCCAGTGCGAACCAACAAGCTGTGTTGCTAATACTTTCTCGGTATCAAGAGATTTTTCGGAGAAGAAAAGAAAATAAATTTGATTGTCTTTCTTGAAAATTAGTTTTAAAATTTTTGGCAGTTGTTGACAAATTGTTTTTTCAAAATTTTCTCACTTTCAACGATCAACACGTTTAGCTCTTACTTTACTCAATATATAATAACTTTTATAATTTCATAAATGACATAGGCTGTTACATAAATTAAATTCAGTAATAACATTATCATATGTGGGTGATAGTGTGCCACATGCAACAAAAAAGAAAATAAGTGGATGAGGAAGAAAAGTTAATGTGTAACGTTCGTTGTTGGATTTAATAAATTCTCCATGTGTCTCTAATTGCCTTCCACTAGTGAATAAATTCGCAGTAATTTGTTTTAGATACATACAAATTATGGAAGTAGAAAATTAAAATTTATTGACTGTGTTGAAAAAGCTTTTATATGTGTATAAAAGCTTGCGAATAGAAAATATGGCTAAATTCAGTTGTAATCGACTTAAATTTCATTTTGGAAGATTAATTGTTTGCTATTTCCGACAGGGTATGAATTTACTGTGAACAATTTCTTACTGAATTATTTTAGAGAAATGAAAATTCTTTATGGTTTCATATCTTTACTGCTACTGTTTAATTTATCGTAATTATTTTAGAATACAAAAATTAGGATAGTCGAATTTTCAAATAAAATATTTTCTCATTCTTTAAATAAAAAAAAAGTGAAAAGAAAAAATGAAATTCTTTTTACCACAGAGAAAACTACCTTTTACAAAATCTTGAAAATCATTTTTTACTGTAAATTAACTTCTTATTTTGTTCACTTCACATTGCAAAACACTCTTTAGAACTAAAACAACTTAATGGTTATATAATATTTGAGAATATTGCAAGAAATAAGGAATTAAAGTGAAATTCGAATTTTCGAAAAAAAAGGAGAGAAAGAATTACAAATCCCATTTTTTTGAATTTCATTGACTCAAAGAATTGCCTTTTGGTAATAAAATTTCATATATTTTTAGTGCTATTTTCTTGGCAAAATGTCAATTTTTTTAAAAAGTATATTTTGCAAAAATGTGCTAAAAACCGGAAGTCGCGAGCTATTGTAGTTTTCGAAATCTCAGAGAAACGCTCGGGAACCAGCAAGCCAGCCAGCCAAAGTGAAGATAAAAGCTGCATTGTTGTTCCAAAAATGCGCTAAAAAGTAGAACATTCTTATATGAAATATATATTATAGGAAGTAATGAAATTAAATAAAAACATTGATAATGTTATAAATTTTCAAAGTTTTTTTATTTATGAAAAATGCATTACTGAATTAAATTTGCACACTGATAATTTTCAAAATTATCAAAATCAATAGAAGAAAAGGACTTTCTTCTTTCTCTTCTCAATTTAAATGGTGTAGCGAGTACAAGCGTTTGCATTAGAACTAGTTGAATTTTTTTATTATTTCTAAAGCAACACGTTGTTGAACAACAATTTCATATTCACTTGTTCATTCATACATTCTATTTTTGCTGTATGTACAAAAACTCTCGTGCATTTTAAGTGTCAGACAGTTTGACTGACTGACTTTACTAATATATCAGAAAACGTATTTTCTTTTACTCAACACACCGCTATAGTCATTGATTGCCGATTGCCATTGTTGTGTGCAAGTGGAAGGTATATTAATTCAAGAAATAATACAATAGAAAATTTTCGAAAACAAAAATAGAGAAGAACAATAAATATGTTTTTAAAAATTTCGAAATAAATTTTTAAAATAGAATATTCTCTTATTTCTTGTAATATAAGTATTTAATTCTATTCTCTCTTTCTCTTTCAGTTAACCATCTATCCTCAACCATTGTTGGCTGTCTATTGCAATAAATTATTCATGATTGACGTATTCAACCGCAAGTCTATTTTCATCGAACAAGATAATAAATAATAAAAACTCAGCAATTTCCCTTGAAATTAAAGAAGAAAAAAGAATTTTTTTTATTTTTTTCATTTCTTTGTTAACAACAGCGACAACAAAAAATGTAATAAATGACAAATCGTATAAACTAAGTGAAACAAAGGCGCGATAGGCGTACGACAAGAATTTCTAGAGGGGAGGAGTAGAAAAGCGGAAAAAAGTTTTCTTATGAAAAGTAAAGTTGGAGACAATGAAATAAGGAATATACATAGATAAAGTCATGGACTAGTAATTTTTTTTTCTTAAAGTTCTAACGGAAGTTTTTGCTTAAAGTATAATAGACAACAAACATGCACGAATGCGAGTAAAAGAGAGAGAGAGGTCGAAGAGTAATGTCATGACATTATCGTGTTTGAAAGGCTTCATGCATGTATAGCTTCATACGAGTATTAAAAAAAAGATAATCATCATATTAAATCAATTATTTACTCTTATTGCTTATAGAAAGAGAATGAGAATTTAGGATAATTACTTATGAATTTTTAAGTAAATATCTTTTGTATGTTAGTATTACAATTTATTTTAATGAATTTAAAACATTTATTCTCAACTAATTCTACGTTGAAATGTATCCATGAGCAGTCATTTTAAATCATGTGAATTTTAAATTAAATTTTTTCCATTAACAAACACCAAATTTAGCAACCTTTGTAGAAAATGCGTTAGGGCATGAGAACAAAACCAGTATTTATCTTCATGAAAGTAACAAACATTTTAACAAGCATCATTTTTGAAATTAAATTTTAAAGCAATTTAATGTCAGTTTAATTAGATAGATAGTGCAACTATAATAGAGCAAAATAGAATCATAAACTATGCATCATCATTAAATTGTTAACGACATCATCATCATAGAAATATCATTGCAATAAGTTTCTTGAACTTTTGCCATTGTAAGTATCATAAATCAAGTCACATCATCCACAAATTGCTTCTAATGTATTCCCAACCAATCTAACATAGAATTACTCTCTTTTGCAGCCACCTTTTACCTTAAATCAAACCATACAAAAAGTAAGAAAAAATTTGGAAAGTTTTGCAATAAAAAAAGCAGCAATGAACCAACCAACAAAAGCAAGAAGAAAAAACTTTGACGACGGCAAAAATGTGTAAGAGAGAGAAGTAATTTGAATGATGACAAAGGAAGAAAGCAAAAGCGATCTCTCGGCTATGGCACGAGGAAAGAGGCGAAAAAAGATACTGAGTTACTTTCTTTAGGCTATGCACACACACCTAGTTTTGAACAGTAAAAAAGAGATGAGTAAAAAATAAGTGAAGAGAAAATATTATTAAACTTCGTTTTATGCCGTCAAGTTTTGTCATCACATCAAAATAATGAAAACTTTTTCTTTTATATTTTCCTCTTTTTAAAATGAATGAAGTGAAAAATGGAAAATTTAAAAAAAAGTTTCATTCCTATGAACGGAAAAATAAAAATAATTTTTAAAAATTCGTAATTTTCTATTATTTCTTAAAAAGGAAACTTTTTCATAATTTTCCATATCTTTTCACAAGCTACGTGTGTATGTGTGTATATTCACATACCTAAAAAACGTAGTGAAGATAAAAATTCCATTTGCGGGTGGTTTTTCTTACTTACTTATCTGAATGGTGCGTAAAATAGCAGGAAATAGAAAGGTTGACTTGCGAATGAGAAAAAAAGTGAAATACAGACAAACGAGTTCAACTTTCAATGAATTTATAATGAAAAAATAAAAAAATTTTCAAATAAAATGAGAGTGAATTTCATGCATGAGAAAACATATGATTATATAGGCAGTGCACACTGATGTGAGTAAAAAAGTGAGCAATTTTAATGTGATGTGAATAAATTGCTTCCATAATGTGTTTTTAAAGACAATTTTATTGCGAGTAAAAAAAATTCTTAAGGTTAAAGCACATCTTATTCTTGATGTTCTTTATACTTTATACAAAAAATATTTAAGGTCATTTATAAATGTTTTACAAAGTCAGTGTTCATGATATATGTTTGTTTATTCTCATTTACATGAAAAAAGAGAGATAGTCACAAAAAAGTCTCTTTCTCACCTCTTGATTAATTATATAAACTTTTAGCCCAATCTATTTTCCTTCTATAAAGAAAATTTTCCCTCTTTCGAAATCGACGTAGGAGAAATTTTTTCTTCCTTTCTATATGACACCAACCAATTTATTTTCTGAAATGTCTGTGCATGTTTTATGGTAAGATAGTATACTACCTCGAAATAAGAGTAAAGTGAGGGAAAAGGAGCCCACATACACACAAAACATTTACAACATACAGTTGTGAGAATGAAATTAATGAAATCACTCAATTTACTGTTGCTTGATTGCGATGAGCTTCCTTTTTTGCCGTAGATTCAGTTCTATAAACGAATGAGAGAAAGTGAGTTTATAACCCACAAGTGTATATCCAAAAAATTAAATATATGTTCATAATGTGTAGGCTACCAAAAGGAAAAATAATTGGATTTTATCTATGAGAATGCAGCGATTATTGAATGAGATTTGCGACAAGCGTGCGCCTTTCTTCAAGGAAAAATTAATTCTTCTTTCACTATATTTTTAATTATTGTATTTTTCAATAACAAATATTTTTTTAATGTTTATTAAAATTTTTAAAAGATTTGTAATCTTTTGAAAATATTCAAATTGAAAAAAAAAAATTTTATGTGATTTAACCCTGCTTTTTTATATTGTTTGTTATAGGGGTTGAGCAAATTATCACTCATGGATGAAAAAGAAATCCCCGTAAATTACATGAACGACGATAAGTGACAGCGTAAAAGTGGTCTTTTCCTGCCTCTCACATCAACCCATTGTTGTTCAAATAACAACCACACACATGAATTGAGCGAGAAAGCAAAGCATAAAAATTTGTGGAGGGAAAATTATTAAAATTTGCCGCCGTCTGGTACAGATGAAAGTTGCTTTTTTGCTATTGCGACACCATTCATAATTTCAACATTTGCTTTTTGCCAGAAGCAGTAGCGAGTACGAAAGAACGAAAAGTATGAATTATCGACGTGAATAGAACTCGAGGGTATGAAAAAAAAACTGAGCAGAGAAGCAGTGAAGAAAGATGAGAACAAGAAAAACTTTCTGTTTCATTTCGCAGAAGGAAATTCCTTCACTTTAATTTGTGATGTGCTATGGTGAAGATAAAAAAATAAAATTTTATATTTCATTACAGAAGAGTGAACAATTTTGCTGGGTATTGCGAAAAATTATTTTGGGGATTTTGATTGATTGATTGAATGCTTTAAATGAGTAATGAACAGAATTATTAAAATTTATCATCATTTTTTTTTTTTATTCGAATCAAATCTTTTGTAAATTTTATGAAATTTTAAAATAAACTATTCTAAAAGCTTTGTCAATGAAAATTTTTATTCTTGAATGGATTCTAATAGGGAAAAGAAAGTTAGAACTCTCTTGAATAAAATCGATAAGAGTCACATCACATGCACAAATAAACCAAACTGATGAAAAGTTTTTTCATTTCTTGTGCCTTTTGCAAACTAAAAATAAGAAAAGTATATTTTGCCCAATAGACATTGTGGCATTTTAGCGGAGCGAAAAAAGAAATTTCAATTTCTTCTATTTATTTTTCTCATTTTATTTCCTTCTCGCTCTTTCGCTTTCTAATCCAACTGTTCGATTTTCCTACGATAATAAATTATGTATCAATGGATGTATGCGACAGTGATATTTTTCTACATACACACAAGGCAATAGCAGCAAGTCATTGAACGTTTTCAAAATGAAAAATTGACTGTATATAGAAATATATTTTATTCTCTCACTCTACACTTTTCGTTGATGGCCTCAATTTGATTATGTAATTAATTCAAAGAAAAGTTTTGGTGAGAGTAAGAGATTTTTTAAAAAATGCTTTGTTTTGTTATAACATATATTACACATATATTTACTTACTTTGCTTGCCTCTTAATATTCAATTGAATGTTCTCACTATTAACTTCCTATAAATCCTCTTGATTACACGACACAAAAAAGCTTTCCGCCTTCTTCTTGAGGTCAAGCAAATATTGTATCCAAATTTATAATCTTTTTCTTTTTCAATTAAGTGCACTTTAAATCTTCCAACATAAAATATCTTTAATTGATGATAATTTATGTAACGCACACTTTACACTCTTTCACTTTGACCAATTAATTAATATTCCAACTTCTTTTACGTATGTTTTAAATAAAAGCAAATTAATTGCGTTTTGCTTATCAGTTTTTTGCTTTATTTGCCTCAAGCACGTTACTTCTCACTGAATATATATATTTTATTATTCATTCGTTTCTGTATGTTTTATTTTCAGTTCACCGCGCGAAGATTTTTTAATCCCCGTTTTTTATTACACAAACTTTTTACTGGGTGAATTTTCAGCTTCTTTCTCATAAAATTGCTCGATACACGCAAATAATTAACGTTATCCAACACTCTAATGTTTCCTTTAAATACTTTCTTTTTCTCGTATATGCTTATTATATTTTATTAATTTTTTTTATTAAAACTCCTTTTTACATACACCGAATTTAAACGACACCGAAAAATGTCAAGTTTACATCGAAGAGGATTTACAAACAAACTGAAAGGAGTGTGTCAGATGAAAAATCGTGAGAAAGAGCATGAAAATTGAGAAAAATTTTCCTAGGGTGGTGAAATAACAGAAAAACTGAGCAACTGAGAGAATTTCAAGAGGGGAAATTGAAAATGAGAAAGAGTTTTATTTCATGGAGAAAATAAGCTTTTACGTAATACTTTTTATCACATGAATTAAACTGTAATAAACAATGAAATGTAAAAAAAGTATTTTAAAAATATTACAAATTTTATAAAAGACAAAAATTCTAAAAATCTTAAAAAATCAATCTCGTGTTCACTTATAATATCAATTTTTTTTCTAATTTAGCATGAGATAAAAGCTTTTCAAAGGACAAGGGAAATAAAAAAATGCCATGTGCAAGAAGCTGGGGAAATTATTGAAACTTATAGGAGAATTTAAAGCTTAGTTCTCTTTAAGAGGAGAAGAATTGAAAAATAAGCAACAAGGGGAAAAATAAAAGCTTTTGGGAAAAGAAAAATTAAACTAGGGAAATAAAAGCACAATAAAAATTTAAGGGGAAGTGAAAGCAGTGAATCTACGTTTAAATCATATTTATTTCATCTTTAAATGCTTCTATCATATTTCAAGTTATTTCATTTCTCGCAGATTTACTGCGCTTATATAATCTGAGATTTTTTGAAAATTCAAATTTCAACTTTATTTCTTAATTTTATTCACTCAAAATGCCATCAGAAAGTTAAAAAAACGGGTCAATTTGAGGTCACTTCATTCAAGTTTCTCATTCTAGAAAAATTGTTCACTCAATTAATAAACGGTGAAAAGTGTGATTAAGTATATACGATAGAGTTGTTTTTACGACATATTTTGTTTCAATATTAAATTTATCTTCAAAAAAAGTTAAAAAAAAATTTGAATTTTTCGACTCAAAAGTTCACGAGCATATCTATCTCCTGGTAGTCCACAACGAAAAATAACGGTAATATAAGAACTCCGAAAACTTTTGAAGTTCTATCGTCTTCCCTTGAATATAAGGACCTTTCGTAATTGAATTTCTAATTGAAATTGCGAGTTTATGAAGCATTTGTTTTAATATACATCAAAGCTGAACTTATAGATAATTAGAAGGTCTAACTTTTCAGCTTTTTGATAAAACGAGCTTAATGCTTCACAATCTCACAATTTTAATTCAAAATTCAATTTCGAAAGGTATATATATATTCGAGGGAAGACGGTAGGTGATGTGCAACTACGCTTTCGAAAATAAAAAAATTTCATTTTTAGGGTAACGGAACCTAACTTTGACCTATTTCATAAAATTCTTCAAAACAAACTTTAATAACTCTGTTATTATTTCACTAAACACTTCCACTTTCTCACTAAAAGATGAAACAAAGTGTACCCTTTTGCACTGTAACATTATTTAGAGCGAGCAATACACAGTTTTGCCACAATTTTAATGAATATACTGGAACCTAACTTTGACCTAAATAAAGAACCTAACTTTGACCTATTTATTATTAAAAGTTTTTCACTTTAAAGCACTTCCAAATTATTTTTAGTTATATTTCTTTTAATACTCGTTCGATTTCTACCGATTTCGATTAATATTTCAACAAGTATTTAAGGAGAAATTTGTAAAATCTGCTTTTCAAGAAATGTTTGTTTACTAAAAGATTCAGAAAAGTATAACGGATAAATAGGTAAAAATAGGATAGGTAAAAATTCACTTTATGGGCGCATTCAAATTTTCATTCCAAAACATATTTTTTTACTAAATTTTGGGTCGCTGATCACGAATCTGCAAGAATTTTTTGGCGCTCTCGCTTCTGTCAAAAGTTATAGCCATTTTAAAATTATATTTTTGTTTACATTTTTTGTTACATTTTTTCAAATTTTTTCAAAAATTTTATCCGTTAAAATAAAAATTTTTTATATAAATCCTTAGCGAAGTTTTGTTCGCATTTATATTTCGAACAAAACTTCGGGGGGAACCGGGCGTTCTTGGGTGGGGAGACAAGCTTAAAACAGGGCACACAACTTTTGCTCTCATAAACTTTTGTGGGAACACAAATTGGCAGCACTGTATTAAAAATGGTAGTGTTTAAGTAAATATGGCGGCACTGGAGTAAATAAAACTGCGCGTCAGTAAATATAGTACCACGTCAGTATATATAGTACCACGTCTGTATATATAGTACCACGTCTGTATATATAGTAGCGCGTCTGTATATATAGTAGCGCGTCTGTATATATAGTAGCGCGTCTGTATATAGTAGCGCGTCTGTATATATAGTAGCGCGTCTGTATATATAGTAGCGCGTCAGTAAATATAGTAACACGTCAGTATATATAGTACCACGTCTGTATATATAGTACCACGTCTGTATATATAGTAGCGCGTCAGTAAATATAGTAACACGTCTGTATATATAGTAGCGCGTCAGTAAATATAGTAACACGTCTGTATATATAGTAGCGCGTCTGTATATATAGTAGCGCGTCTGTATATAGTAGCGCGTCAGTAAATATAGTAACACGTCAGTATATATAGTAGCGCGTCTGTATATATAGTAGCGCGTCTGTATATATAGTAGCGCGTCAGTAAATATAGTAACACGTCAGTATATATAGTACCACGTCTGTATATATAGTAGCGCGTCTGTATATATAGTAGCGCGTCTGTATATATAGTAGCGCGTCAGTAAATATAGTAACACGTCAGCATATATAGTAGCGCGTCTGTATATATAGTAGCGCGTCTGTATATATGGCAGGCTTGGCCGTTCCGGTTGATCCTTCGGATCAACCTTCACTACTGTAGATATACTAAATCATTAAGTAAATAAAATTGTTGGCGCTTTAGTAAATATAGTAGCACTGTAGTCATAAAACAATGTCAGTTAATAAAAACTGATTCTAAATGCTTTTTTTTATTTTAAAACCCGACGAAATGCAACAGGTTACATTTTTGGTGGCTGGCCGTTCCGGTTGATCCTTCGGATCAACCTTCACTATAGTAAATAAAACAATTTTGTATATATTTTTCAATTTTTTTTATTATTCTTGGCGTATGCCATAAAATCTTCTTCTACCGTCCAAATACATTACTGCACGACTTCGAACACAATAAGAATAATGAGAACGTCTGTAGTCATCATGCTCAAAAAGTAAAAATATAAATGCGAACAAAACTTCGCTAAGGATTTATATAAAAAATTTTTATTTATAACGGATAAAATTTTTGAAAAAAATTTGAAAAAATGTAAACAAAAAATGTAAACAAAAATACAATTTTAAAATGGCTATAACTTTTGACAGAAGCGAGAGCGCCAAAAAATTCTTGCAGATTCGTGATCAGCGACCCAAAATTTAGTAAAAAAACATGTTTTGGAATGAAAATTTGAATGCGCCCATAAAGTGAACTTTAGCCCTGAATATTACAAAACAGTAGGTCAAAGTTAGGTTCCGACATATTTGAAAAATTCTGGCACCTTATTTCTCAATTAAAAGTGTTATTTGAAGTGTTAACGTGTTTTTTAAGCTGCATTGATTGAATTAAGTGCTTAAGTGAACCATGAAATCAATTATTTAAGTGAAAATAGAAAGAATAATATTGTGCAAAATAATTTGAAATTTTCATGAACAAGAAAAATGAAATATTTCGATAAATACACATCAAAATGCTTCAAATCTCTGTTGAATCATAATATAAAGTTAAAAGCAATCATATTGAATGCATTGATTGAGTTAATATAGTGATTTTAATAAGAATACAAGATAGGTCAAAGTTAGATTCCGTTACCCTAATTTCACCAAAAAAGTTAAAATAAAATATTTAGCACACTTCTGCAAATACCAAACTGATATTAATTTACTAGTAGATACTGCATAATGTTTATCATGAGTCAGAAATGAAGATAAAGAAAGAAAATTTTTTTCTATTTAAATTATTCTCTCTCTATTACTATTCATCGATAAAAATTTCCCTAATGACTACAAATTAGCTATGTTTCAAGTAAATTTTTAAAATTACAAAGAAAATTAGAACATTTTTAACGGTGTTTTCAAAAGTTCTTATATTTGAAGCAGAGGGAAAAAGGGGGTTAGAAACTACTGGTTAGGTTCTTCCCTCGAATATAAGAACCTTTCGAAATTGAATTTCGAATTGAAATTTTGAGTTTATGAAGCATTAAGCTCGTTTTATCAAAAAGCTGGAAAGTTAGACCTTCTAATTATCTATAAGTTCAGCTTTGATGTATATTAAAACAAATGCTTCATAAACTCACAATTTTGATCCGAAATTCAATTTCGAAAGGTCCTTATCAGGGTTGTTAAAGGCGAAAATAGAGGCGGCCTCCGAAAAAGGCGCGCCTCCCAAAAAGGCGGCCTCCAAAAAAAAACTCGGAGGCCGCCTCCGAAAAAGGCCGGAGGCGAAATTTTTTTTTCATCAGAAAAATCTGCTTGGTGTTTTTTTGGTTTTGATAATTATGAAATAACATAGGAAAAATAGTGGAATAATTTTTTTCAAAAATTTTGATTTTTCCGAGCCCAAAAACTGTTTTCATATGCATTTTACCTTATTTTTATGTTCAAAAATTCATAACTTTTCACCAACTTATCCAAAAAATATGGTTGATAACTTGTTAGAAAGGTAATTCTAAGACCTTTTTAATGATATATTTTATGCAATACAAAAACTTAAAACTATGGTCACAAGAGCACAATTATTGAGGTCACTATGTGATTTTTTGGCATTTAATTAGGTCAAAAATTCGAAAAAGCATCAGAAAAATTTTTTTAATGCCTTAAAATATTGTGTTGGATTATTTTTATACGAAACATATAAAATTTTTCCAAAAAACCGATGTACAACAAGAGTGCATGCCCTACGGCATGTGCTGCCAGTCTGAGGAACTTTTTTAAGAAATTTTTTAAAAATTGCCGGAAATATCTTTAAAATAACCATAAAAGATAAAATATGCAATAAAATGATTTTTTAGATAAAATTCGTAGAAGAAAGTGCATCTAAATTTTCTTCAAAAAAGCAAAATTTCATAAATTTCTCTAAATTTTGAGTCGTGATTTAAAAATGAAATTTTATCTAAAAAATCAATTTTATTGCATATTTTTATCTTTTATGGTTATTTTAAAGATATTTCAGGCAATTTTTAAAAAATTTCTTAAAAAAGTTCCTCAGACTGGCAGCACATGCCGTAGGGCATGCACTCTTGTTGTACATCGGTTTTTTGGAAAAATTTTATATGTTTCGTATAAAAATAATCCAACACAATATTTTAAGGCATTAAAAAAATTTTTCTGATGCTTTTTCGAATTTTTGACCTAATTAAATGCCAAAAAATCACATAGTGACCTCAATAATTGTGCTCTTGTGACCATAGTTTTAAGCTCTTATATTACATATAATATATCGTTAGAAAGGCCTTAAAATTACCTTTCTAACAAGTTATCAACCATATTTTTTGGATAAGTTTGGTGAAAAGTTATGAATTTTCAAACACAAAAATAGATAAAAATGCATGTGAAAAACAGTTTTTGGGCCAGGAAAAATCGAAAAATTTTGAAAAAAATGTTAAAAATATTTTTCCCATACTATTTTATAATTATCATAACCAAAAAAATAAAGAAATTAAAATTATAAAAAATTCAATTTTTTTTCGCCTGTCGCCTGTAACAACTCTGGTCCTTATATTCAAGGGAAGACGGTAGACGTATTAAATTTAGCTTGATTTACACTAATAATCATACTTTTATTAGAGTTCTGATGAATTATTTACAAAAGTAGTGGTTATTCTGAGCTGTTAGAAGGAAAATAAGTAGAAAAATTGAAGGAAATATGTATGAAAAATGAATTTAATGAAAATGACGAAAGTGACGAAAAAAACGAAAGAAAAAATTTCTTTCGTCATAGATACTTGGTCACTGATTTTAAAAAGGTTTTAAATTTTAATAATCTCTAACGTACTCGTAATTTTAAATGCTACAAAATTTTTATTCTCTTTTCATGTTTTCGCTCTCTTTACTTTATTGTCTCTCTATACTCAAAAAATGATAGTAACATAAGGCTTTTATTGGATTTATATAAAATATTTTAAAAACCATAGCTGAAATATAAGTAAAAATTTAATCGCTCATGAAAAACGAATTATTGCCTAACACTACACTAAACAAGTTTCATTTCTTTTATTACAGAATTAAGTTAACAACATCAACCCTATTGTTCATTTGAAAGTAATTCATATAATTCAAGAATTCTGCATTCATTTGTTCCCTACAGTCATTCAAATATTCATGCACATAGAAGCAACACACAGTTGACAATGAGTAAGAAAAAAATCTTTTATGTTTGCTAAAAAATTTCCTTCAAATTTATAAAGAGAGGGAAAAGAATTGTGTGATTCATGAGAACGAGTTTTTTTGTTTCTTTCCGATTTCAGTTTGTCTAAAAATGTGCTCAGTTGTAGTTTGAAATTGATTCGAGGAAGACGCTTACTGTTGTCGTATTTTTTTCATCAAATAACGTGAACAATAACAGTTTTTCTATTACGACATCCATATCTCTCAATTGTGATAAGAAGAATTAGTTTAAATTTTTACAAACAAATGTTTTAAAGAAAAAAATAAAAGGTTGGCTGATAACCATAGACCATCAAAAAAAATCTGATTTGTGATAAAGAACATTATACGATCAACATTATGACATGAACTCATCATAATTGTGTGCGATAAGCATTGATAATGATTAATGAATGAGAATACAAAAAATTTTTTGATATTTTATGAAAGAAATTTCTTTATAAATTTAATTTATTCTTTTAAAATTAATCAAATCATAATATGGGCTTAAGTGAAAAAATTAATATTCTGTTTTCTCAAAATCTCTTTTTTAATTCATTCACAATAAGACTCCACAATAGTTATTTGGAGATTTATCTCTTTTACTCCCTTTGTTGCATTGAATACAGTAATTCAATTAAGAAGAGCATAATTTCTTCCGTACATTTATGACATTATCATTCGTCATATAGTGAATTTTATGACCTTGTAAATTATTTTGTACACATTTGTTTATTGTGTCAGGTGTATTTTGTGAAATGAAATAATATTTGATCAGTGATACTACTTATTTTACGTAAAAAAGTCGTCAGATTTTTACCCGTCTAAAGATTTACTTAAACTGATGATAAAATTTGCCGCATTCTTTTGTTAAACACGTTCAGCAAATGAATGATACAGCATAAAAAAATATAAAATTAATATTAAAATAAAATTACAAAATTGATATGCATATCAATATTAACGTTAGATATAAATTAGAAATTTATTCACTAAAAATGCAATAGAAAAATTGAGCAGAAACTACAAAACAATATATCGATAAATAATTATCGAAGTTGTCAAAGAATATATGATTTATTTTTTTGTAATACTCAGCATGTGCACGAGAATGTGCATATTAAAAAATTCTTTAATATAATATTTTATTTCTTATACTACATTCTTCTTTTGTGAAAGATAAATGAGAAGAATTCATGCATACTGAAATTGCTATGAAAGGAATTATGATAACAGGTCTCGAAAAATCTTAATTAAACGTATTCATCTGTTCATGACGAAAGCAATTATGCCAAAAATAATTTTTTTATTAAAATTTCCTTATTGTTCATGAATTATTCAACTTTGTCCGTACCATTACACAACACAGAAAAGAAAATAGCACTTCAAGAAACGTTAAATCAAAGACCTTCTCTTCCCTCGAATATAAGGACCGGTCCTTCTATTCAAATAAAAGAACCGTTGCTCAGTTTTTGTTTTGATTTAGTATGGAAAAAAGTACGTTAAAATTTTTGAATTCACGAAATTTGAATAGAAGGACCGGTCCTTATATTCAAGGAAGACGGTAATACTCATGTTGCAGATCGGGGAACTTTAACACATTTTTGGTACTCAGATCAGTGTTTGTTACAAATAACAGAACTATCAGATTCATTAAAGAAAATAAATCCACAATTCAACATATATGTATCGAGTTAATTTTTGATTGTATGAGAAATTGGTCCGTAAAGTCTCTATATAAAGCACCATTGTGAGTCAAATTTTTATTTTGTAAAACATTTTTAGTTTTGAATGATTTATTGAATTTAAGTTGTAGCAAAAATCAATCATTAAACAGAAATATAATATCCATAAAAACTCGGGTTTAGTAACTGTTAAGAGTGATTTTTAAACGTTTTTGAACTTTTCGATTCATTTTTATTAAATATTATTTTGTTGATTTGTAGATAACGGTCGAGACGAATTAAAAAATTATCGAAAAAAACTTGACGAAAAATACACGCCAAAAATTTTGTTTAAAGTTTTCAGTATGAAAAATTAATTCATATTTACCAAATTGTGTGACTATCGTCTTCCCTCGAATATTAGGACCGGTCCTTATATTCTAAGAAAGACGGTAGTGAGAGCTTTAAAAACCAATTCGTCGACATTGATTTTTTTTGCACAAATCTAACACAAAAAACCAGAAGTGTCTAGCTTATGTAGTTTTCGAAATCTCAGAGATTCAGCCGAACAGCCAACTAAAGTGAATATATAAGCTGCATTGTTGTTCCAAAAATGCGCTAGATGATGATTAAATAAGATGATAGAGATAAAGAATTTGTATACATATTGACTTATTTTAGATAAAATATTTATTTAAAAATTAATGCTTCAGTAAAAGTTTACTTGCTTCTTAATGCTTAAAAAAGATTTTTAAATATTAATTGAAGAAACTTTTCAGTAAATAATTTTATAATAGGCAAAAAACCGCGCAGTTTAAGTCCATAATTTCCAATTGTGTAGAAAAATTTTTTGACTAATTTACCTCCTTTTATATAAAAACATTGTTCACACAGGAATAAATAGCTGACCATTGAAAAAATTGAAATGTTTACTCTACCGTCTTCCCTCGAAAACAAGAGCCTTCAAAAATTTAAAATTCTGAGCAAATTTCAGAATTACCGTATTTTTTTCCATACTAAATCAAAACAAAAATGAGCAAATGGCTCTTTTATTCGAACATAAGAGCCCACTCTTGTTTTCGAGGGAAGACGGTAGTATTGTTGATAAAATTACATTGTTTTATTGCATCAGATTTGTCACGTGTGTGACGAAACTTAAATACATGTGCTTCTTCATTTAAAGTATGTTATAGTAGACAAAGTTCATTAAATTTTGCTTTATTCGTAGAAAGAATAAAACAATAAAAGAGAGAATTTAAAACATTGAAGCAGTAAAAAATGGGTAAAAAGAATTAAGAAAAAATATTTTTTACGAGGCAATATTATAAATGACAATTATTTAAATAATATAGGAACAGAAGAAAGAAATGTGGGATTGAGGAGAGAGATGGGGCTGATTGCTGCTGTGAATGTCATCTTAAATGTCATGATAGGAAGTGGGATTTTCATATCACCACAAGACGCATTGAAATATTCTGGTTCTATTGGCGCTTGTTTGATTGTTTGGTTAATATGCGGAATAATCTCATTAGTAGGTGCTTTATGCTTCGCTGAATTAGGAAGTGTTGTACCGAAATCCGGAGCCGAATATGCCTACTTAATGGAAGCATTTGGAAGAAATAGAAAAAGTAGATTTCTTGGGCCATTACCAGCATTTGTTTGTGCATGGATATATGTAATGATATTGAGACCTGCTGAAATAGCAATTATCCTTCTAACATTCTCTGAATACTCTATTCAACCTTTTGATTCATTACTTGGACTTTCAAATTTGTCACCTGAATCTAATTCAAATTTAATCAAAATTGTTGCATTTTTAACATTAGGTGAGTTAAAAATCTTTCGCTTTACATGACAGATACTGAAAAAATTTTGATAAAAACCCTTTGTTGTATAAGATTAGTTAGAGAGACATGCAGACTAATAATAGATAAAGTGCAGAAAATAGTGTTTTATCTAAATATGAAGGAAATTGGTAACTGTAAAAGTAATACGTCTATGTTTTAATTTTTTCTTACAGGAATAATCACATACATTAATATTTCAAGTGTGAAGCTTTATGTCAAATTAAATAATATTTTTGGTGCTGCAAAAGTATTCGCATGTTTTGTCGTGATATTTGGAGGCCTTTATCAATTGGCGATGGGAAACACTGAAAATTTAAAGTCAGGTTTTACTGGAACAAATTTAAAATTTGGTGCTGTTGCTTTAGCTTTTTACAATGGTCTATGGTATAAAATTTAAAACGTATATTTTATTGATCAAAATAATTATATTTATTCATACATAAAGGTCTTTTGATGGATGGTCTAGTGTAACAACTATCACAGGTAAATTATTCTGTAGAAAGAAAATTTAATAAAATGATAGAAATTTTTTTGTATTTTTGATTCTTCATTATAGAAGAGATTAAAAGCCCACAAAAGTATGTACTTGATTTTTTCGTTATTTCAAATTTTTTTTATAATTTTAAATTTTTAGAAACATACCAAGATCAATATTGATCGCTGTGCCTCTTGTTACCCTTCTTTATGTGTTCATGAATGTGTCTTATATGATTGTACTCGATAAATATGAAATGATTAATGCTGTAGCTGTTGGAATCTCATTTGCTGAAAAAGCTTTAGGACCATTTGCATTTCTAATTCCATTAGGTGTTGCTTTATCAACTTTTGGTTGTGCCTTATCAATTCAATTTGGTGTCACAAGATTATGTTTTGTTGCGGGAAGAGGTAAAAATTTAAAAAAAAAATTGTATTCTTTTCCTAATTTCTTTTAATTTTTGTTTTTAACAGAAGGACATATGTTAGAACCATTATCTTATATACATGTTACAAAATCAACACCATCTCCTGCGGTGTTTCTTCAAGGAATTTTATCAATTATTTTTCTTACTGTTGGTGACATTTCCGCATTAATTGAATTTGCATCATTTTTAATTTGGTTTTTCTACGGAGCCGCGTGTGTATGCTTGCTTGTAATGAGAAGAACTCATGCTCATGTTGAACGTTCATATAAAGTTCCTATTTTGTTGCCAATAATTACGTTAATTGTATCAGTATTCCTTGTAATAACTCCTCTAATAGATAATCCAAGTTTAAAATATTTAAGCGCTTTGGGTTTCATTTTTAGTGGCATTTTGGTTTATGCACCATTTGTCTATTATAAAAAGAGACCACAATTTATGGACTCAATTACTCATTACATTCAATTGTTTTTTATGGTTGTGCCATCAACTAGCGAAATTGAGGAGAATAACAATGAAAAATTACATTAATCTTCAGTAATAAGTATATTTGAAGTTTTCTTTTAAAACGAAAATTTCATTTCAGTTTAGTAATTAAGTGATTTATTTTTATAATTTACGATCAAATTAAAATTGAAAAAAAAAATGAAATAATTTTTTACTTATTGAAAACCTTCATTATTTGCATATAATTATCATCACAACACGGAGAAAAATATTTTATAACTGGCATAAAGTTTTTAAGGTTTGTCCCTATAAAGTCAAATTTATTAGCCTTAAAAAGAAAATTTATAAGTGTTATAAATTTTTTTATGACAGTTGTAAAAATATTTATTACTGTTATAAAACTTTTATAAGTGTCATAAAAAAATTTATAACACTTATAAATTTTCTTTTTAAGGCTAATAAATTTGACTTTATAGGGACAAACCTTAAAAACTTTATGCCAGTTATAAATTATTTTTCTCCGTGAACTGTTAAGATCATCGACTTAATGTCAAAACAAAATAAATTTTTGCTTTCAGCAAAAAATATTTCAAAAAACTTTTATTATTCGCAATTTAGAATTAGTATAATGTTTCTCAAACATGATAAATGCAATAAGTATAATTTTATAAATGCAACAGGTACTTATCAACTAGTGAATATTTTTACAATTTTGAATGATCAAAAACCAATTCGTCGTTATCGGGAAGAGGGACAAAAAATTTTAAAACATGACCTTGTGTCACGTCTTCGATTTTACTGGGATTCCATTTTGGTTGTTGATCTTTATCAATAAGTAATGCCCGAACACCTTCTTTAAAATCGCTCTCGATGCAGCAATGAACAGCTAAGCGAAATTCCATTTGAAGGCACTCACGCAAAGACATTGATTTGCCAAGTTGAAGTTGACGAAGAGTTACTTTAAGGCTCGTTGGACTCATTTTGCTAATTAATTTAAGTGTTGACATTGCCCACTCAGAGCCATCAGAGTGAAGATTTTTCAAAATTTGCTCCATCGTATCACCACCAAAAGCCTTTTCAATTTGTTTTAAATGAGGCTGTAATACAAAGTCTGTGGTATCTTTAAACTGAGACTGAAGTTTTTCCAATGTTTTATCAATATCATCAAAATTCTTGCATTTTGTAAGCTGATTTTCTAAGTCTTCAAGTGCAGAGCTTTCAATGAAATGAGTAGCCACACCTGCTTTTTGTACATCACGACCTTTCAGTCTAAATCCAGTCAGCCCGAGATATATACCGAGGTTTCCATTCATTCGTGGCAAAAAATAACCGCCACCAACATCAGGAAAAAGACCTAAACAAAATTAATGTATTAAATAAAATTATTGTTGCATAAGTTTACCAATTGCTGTTTCAGGCATCGCGAACAATGTCCTTTCTGTTGCAACTCGATATTTTCCATGTACTACAAATTTGTACTATGTTAAAAACAAGAATGTTTTGAAAGAAAAATTACATACCGCTTAGACCAACACCACCGCCCATTGTGATGCCATCAATAATTGCAATATATGGTTTTTTGTAATTTCCTATCAATTCATTATTCTTGTATTCATTTCTAAAGAAATCTTTTCCAAATGAAACATCATTTTCAACTACAGCTCTTACGTCACCACCAGCGCAAAATGACTTTTCTCCAGCTCCCTTAATTATCACCAAATGCTTATCATCTTTTGATGCAAAATCTTTCATTGCTGCATAAATTGTTCTTTAAATAATAAATTATAATTTTAATATCGTAATAGAGTTGATAAAGATATTTTTAGAAAATCTACACACTTGACCATATCAGTATTGATTGCATTCAATGTTTTTGGCCGATTTATAGTAATTATTCCTGCATTTCCTCGCTCAGTCACAAGTACATCACTCGATGATGACATGCTTCTTGTAAAATTACCAATTACTGCTAGTTTATGCGGCTTGAGGCCTACAATAAACTTAGATGTTCGAATCTATATAGTATTTTGATTAAAATTATGCTGATTTATGGAATAATTAATTAAAATTACCATTTCTTTTCGACTTTTTTGAAGTTATTTATTTATTTTCGGTGTGTGACTACTCTCGTTCGCTCTTTTACGTAGTATATGTGTGATAAAAGCAGATTATTTTTAAAAATGGAGTCTATCGTTCTATACTCTGTGTTATGCAATAAAAATATTTTAATACAGCTGATTATTGTAAACAATATTTATGAGTTTTATAGTGAATTTTATTCGGGTTTGTTTAGATAAGATGCTAGAGCTTTTTAGTTTTGGACGCAAAAAGATATCAAATAAGCTCCTTATCTTTATTAAAACTAATACGGGACAGAGTTTAAGCTTAAATTTGGATCCAGAATGGAATATTTCTAATGTAAAGAAATTGGTTGCGCCACAATTAGGACTAAAAAGCGAAGAAGTAAGTTGATGCATTTAATAAAGTACCTGTTTTATTATTTGATCACAATTTGAGGTGAAAATTATATTTGCTGGAAAAGAATTAGAAGACAACACAAGAATTAGTGAATGTGATTTAGGACAACAAAGTGTGCTTCATGCAGTAAAAACGAAATCACGAGTGAATATCGAATCGAAAACGAAGAGATGTTTAGATGTAGTTTATGACGATGACAATGGAAATAATGTAATTGATGTGGCATCAAAACCTTTATCATCAACTCTAGTCGATTTACAATTGTGTGGAGAAGAGAGAAGACATGTATCAGAAAAGCAAAGTGATAAAGTAAAAGCAAATTTCTTTGTACACTGTCCTGAGTGTAAAAAGGTAACTAAATTTTAATTCGACTCATTTCAAATAATTGACATTTAAGTATTTTAGCTGTGTAAAGGAAAATTAAGAGTTCGTTGCAATATATGTAAAGAAAGCTGTTTCACTGTTCATAGAGATCCTGAATGTTGGGATGACGTTTTAATTCCAAAAAAAATTCAAGGACATTGTGAAAGTTTTGAAATTGCATGCATGTCTGATGAAGAAAATGGACTTCCATTTGCTGAATTCTATTTTAAATGTGCAGAACATGTTTCTGGAGGTGAAAAAGACTATGCGGCGCCACTAAATCTAATAAAAATGAACCTTAAAGAAATTGGTTGTCTATCGTGTGGAGATATATCTGAAATAGTATTAGTTTTTCCATGTGATGCAGGTCATGTCACTTGTCTTGAATGCTTCAAACTCTATTGTACATCAAGATTACAAGAACGACAATTTATTTCACATGAAAACTATGGCTATACACTTTCGTGTCCTGTCGGCTGTGAAAATTCTTTCATACAAGAGATTCATCATTTTAAATTGCTTGATAAAGAACTATATGATAGATACCAATCATTTGGCGCAGAAGAATTCGTTATTCAATCTGGTGGTGTCTTGTGTCCTTTTCCTAATTGTGGAATGGGCATCATAGTTGATGAAGATTGTAATCGAGTGCATTGCCTTAATGGGTGTGGAGTAAGTTGCATTTTATCGTACAAATTAATACTCATTTAATCATACGATCGATCTCTATTTTTTTTAGTTTGTATTTTGTAAAATTTGCAAACAAGGCTATCATATTGGGGAGTGTTTACCAGAAACATCAGCACAAAATAATTCAACATTAACTGAATATTCAGTTAATCCAAATAAGGTTGCTGATTCGAGGTGGGAACAAGAAAGAATAGCTACAAAAATTGCAATACAAGTAACAACAAAACCATGTCCGAAATGCAGAGTTGCAACTGAAAGAGCAGGCGGTTGTATGCATATGGTAGATATTCCATAATTCATCCTTTTTACTGAAAATAACTGAATTTTTATTCACAGGTGTGCACTAGAGCTGGTTGTAATTTCGATTGGTGTTGGGTTTGTCAAACAGAGTGGACTCGTGATTGTATGGGTTCACATTGGTTTGGATAGTTATACATTATTGGCAACTTGAAGACTTGAAATAGAATTTGTTTTTTGACAAAATATTAAGAGAAAAATAAAAAATTAATCACAATTTTACTAAAAATAATTTTTTTCTCCAAATAATTTCTTAACACTGATAAACTAAAACACAATAACTTTTACTTTTTTAAACGAAATTCATATTTATTGAATGAAAAATCTGATATTTTGCACAATCAGGATAGTATTTTATTCAATAATTTCTCGGATGTTGTTTTCGTTTAACCTTAAAATTAAAAATAAACAAAAATAATTGTTACTTCATTTATCGCATGAATTTGATTATTTAGAACTTACCAGTAGATGATTAAAAATGCATCAAGTGCAATAATTTATCGAAGTCTTCTAGCTTCACGTTCAGACTCGAGTAAAGTTAAAATGTCACCCTCACGAACTGGTCCTTTCACATTTCTGATGATAGCACGGGTTGGATCATTTAAGAACTCGACTTTTACTTGTGTACATTGACCTTGGGAGCCTGTACGCCCCAAGACTTTGATTACACGAGCTAAAACAACTGGCTTATCCATTTTTTAATTTAATTTTCTTAAACTTTCGTCTGTTCACGAAAATTGCAAGCGAGAAAAAGAAATTGTTGACCCTTCGAAAGTTGCATTTCCCCTTTTTTAAAAGTTTCAAAGTCGTTACATAAAATTTTAGAAAAAATATATAAATAATTATCAATACTTGTAAAGATAGAAAAGACAAAAATTATCAAACACATTCTAAACTAATGAAATAGAAGTATTTTTAACTTTGTTAGATATACATATATGAATTGAAAGTTGAAAAATTTTATAGGTTTAGAAATTTGTTCTTTTAAAAATAAGGAGTTAAATGAATTTATAGAATTGACTTTTTAATACGAATGTTACTTACAAAACCGTGTGCTGAATACACAGATCTGTGTGTTTGTGCTTGAATTTAACTCTAGAGAAAAACGATTCACTTCTTCATTCAAGTTTTGTTTGTCTTCGAGTGAAGTTCACAAAAAATTAACTTAAATAATTTAAAAAGTATTCTGTTTTAATCCTCAAAATTGTATCTTCTTTTGTCTAAATTCAAGGAATATAATTAGCTGAAAGCTAGGTAAGTCCAATAATATTTACATTTATTTCTAAAACGTATTCAAAACGCCGGCTATAATTGAAAAAGAAAAAAATTTATCCAAATTTTTGATGGAGTAAATTGTTTTTATTCTATATTTGCTTTCTCGAGTGTCTCGCTTAAAATTCTTTAGTCATTTTCATATTTTTACAAATATTTTTATTACATATACTCCCACATATAACTGAACCATCAAAATGGTATCAAAAATTTTTTTTAAATTAGGTATTTTTTGCAATTTATTTTTAATAAACGGTCAATGGCTCACTAACGAGTTTAAAGAGTGTCTTCATTGTTTTCTTTATCACATATGTGTTCAAATGCTTTATTTTCATTATCAAAAGCCTTTCTTTGTTTTGCACAAATAAATTTCTTAATTACTTCCACTCGATAAAAACTGATGTTTTATATTTGCGTTCTGACTCATTGCCTGATTAATTTATGTGAATAGTATTAACTTTGTAAAATGTTATTAATCACAATTTAATTGCTATTTTTCATCATAAAATTCATAGTTTTATTGGCAAAATTTCAAACTCTTGCAAGAAGAAATTATTCTCTTCACCTGCTGTGTGTTGAAAAGTCAAAGGAAATACTGTGCATTCAACTTTATGAATTTTAATAGATATATAGCCGCAGTCTTTAAAACAAGAAGAAAGTTTTGGCTATACGGTGATTCTGTTCGTTTCAAGTAAATTAAATACTTTTTAATTAATTGACTAAGTGGAATGGTAAAGAAGGTGCAGAATAAAAAATGTGTGGTTAAATTTTTTCATTTTTTCTCTCAAACATTCAAAGTCATAATTTTCACTACACAAATATACACACTACATATAATCTTTTCATACAATACATCATATAAACCCAATAAAAGCGGCCGGTACAATAATGCGATTCACTAGTAATGTTTTCTTTTTATCACACTCTTCATTCTACGTTTTCTTGCGCGTTTGTCTTTTCGTTTCTTATTATCGTTATATTTTACTCACTGCACATGATAGCAACGAATGGAAGAGAGATATTCAATTGCAACCACGCAACTTTTTTTCCATTCCTTTTGAAGTAAATAATAAAAAGAACACATGTCCAATTTTATTAAATTTTTTATATCAAACGTTCAGGCATAAGAATGAATCATTAATAAAGTATTAATAACATTTGCGAACAATGTGTAAGGGATTAAAATGAACGACAGCCAGTTAAAAGAAAAAGAAGAAAATATTTTCTAGGGGTATTATTATTTGAAAGATTATTCGTAATCAACCCTTTTAAATAAATATTGAATAAAAATGAAAAAAAAATAGCAAACGCTCATTTTTTGCATGAAATGCAATTAGAATTTGTTTTTTGTTCATGTAACATAGTTCTTTTTCTATTTGAACTGTGTGTGCTCATTATGAAATGAAGCCTTATGCTTTTTTTAAAAGTATATAGAAAAAATCCGAAGAATCTTATAACCAATGTATATTATTTAAATAGTTTTGTTAGCTATAAATTATAAAACACTCAAACGAGAGATTAAAACAACATTGTCGATACAGACTGCATTCATAAGTTTTATGACTCACAATGACAAACTAATGAGGTTCGATACAAACACAAGCATATAAAAACTCTTTATGCTGACAAAAAATATCTACAACGGATGTCTCGTCGTATTTTGAATTTCAGTTGTGTCTATTTTATGCATTTTTCCATCAAAAGACATTACCCCAAATAACCATTGATTAAGCAAACAAAAAGCAATCAGCATGCTTAAAATCAGCGGAAAGCTTGCTGTTAGCTTGCTATGCTAGCTAACTTCAAGGTGAATAATTGACTGGCTGAAGTTAGTCTTAAGCAAGCACTTTTAGCATGCTGTTAGCTAGCTCATTAGAAAGCAACCAGCAAGCAAATCAAGCATAATGTCAGCATGCTCAAACCGCTTACTTTTAAGAAAGCGAGCAGCAAGCAAATTAATTATGCTTTTAGCTTTCTATATTTCTATTAAATTTAGTCTGAAAAAAGAATCTTCAAATTTTCCTATCATTTTCCTATAAAATTTATTTTCATAAAAAACAAGTTAATTTTTTGCTTGTTTGTACCTATGTGCAATAATCTTTTTAAAGAATTACAATAAAAGTTTACAAGAACTTAAAACATACCATGAAATATGAACTCTGTTCCAAATAGTCCAGTTGAACTTCCAGAAATTAGATTTTTTTGCTGGATCTCTTCTGAAAGCAAATTTAAGAACTTATAAAGTAAAAGTTTAATTGATTAAAATTTATTCTTACCTTTCATGCTCATTTCGGATCAAATTGCAGCGACTGTAGAACAATATCTATTATTATTAGACTGCAATTTTATATTTTATATAAATTTATTTAAATAATTACAAGATTCTTTTCAAATTAAAATATACTTACAAATTAGTATATAATATATGTCTGTCCACTTTCAAATGTTCTATTTAATGAGATCCCCTAAACGCTGGCAATATTTGACACTAAAATAGAGGAGAAAAAGAATTTAAATTTTTTAAAATAATCCAACTTGTTTTCTAAAAAATTTAAATTTGTCAATTGGAACTGTTTACCTGTTCTAACACTTGTGATCCAAGTAATTGATTTTCGGACAAAAAGTAATATTTCTCACAATATTTACTTACTTTTATGATTTTTTTAAACTTAGTACTTTTTCACGATTTGAAAATTTTACAACATGTGGCGACTTTCTTAATTTAGCACGCTGATTGTGTGCTATAAAGAATGCAAAAAAAGTTTGCTGGTAGCAAGCTAAAATTCGAGCGAAACAGCATGAAAAAAAAATGCCAAAAAAGCTGTGGTTATTCGGGTACCATTTTCTAACCAACTTCTTTTTTTTTGTTTGAAGTATTAAATCATATGGAGTTGTAATTTTACCCTTTTATCAATTTTTTAACTTATCAGAGCTTAAAATAAAATTACGTTGCAATATAAAAGACACACATTAATTTTTTTTTGCAATTTAATGTTTTTCAAAACAGCTTGTGCCAGCAATAAATACACTCTCGTTATACTTATCGAAAATTATTATTTTTACTTTTTGGAGAAAAAGAAATTATTGTATGTGAGCACAATTTCTTATTGTTGATTAAAATAATGATGACTCAAAAGTTTTTAGTAACGACAGTATAAAAAGAGATATCCAACAATGTCAAGCTAAAATAAGAGATGCCAATAGTTTTTTGTATTGCTTTGGTATGGTATTCTCTTTGAATCGTTCAATTTTTTTCATCAGAATAATTATTTATTTTACTAAAAATTTTCTAATTTGTCATTACTACCCGAAATGTATCACTTGCTATCATAAAATTAAATTGCACACACCCATGATAAATAAGACATTTTATGATTATGATTTTCCGATAGCAATGAATTTTTGAGTTTACTTTCGATTTTGAAGAATTTATTGTCTCATTATTGTGATTCAATTCACATTTTTTATACGTCTTTAACAATTTAAAATGAATAAGAAATTTTTTAAATGATTCAAGAAATTAATAATTTTCAAAGCTATTTTTAATTTATGTGTGAATCATACATAAATGATGGTTGACCGCAAAAGGAGTAGAAAAAAATTATATTTAAATTTCTTTCTATGCTAAACGATGAATATTTATTATTTCTCACTAACAACATTATTGATTTAAATGTCTATCTTTATTTTCTATATTATTCTATCTTTAAAAATTATGATTGTATCAATCAAATTGATTAGGATTCTTAATTTCAGAACAATTCATAGTAATTCAAATGACACTTAAACGAAAATCTTTTTATCTATAAAAAGCTTGCAAACAAAAAATTTCTCTTTTAAAACACGATACATCTTTTTTAGTTGACATTGTATAGGACATTAAATTCCATCATGAATAAATTTTTAGCGCATTTTTGGAACAACAATGCAGCTTATATCTTCACTTTGGCTGGCTGTTCAGCTGGAGGCGCGAGATCTCGAAAGCTATAATTGCTAGCGACTTCTAATTTGTTGTGTTTGATTTGTGCTATCGAGTTATTGGCGGCAAACTTTCTAATAAAGTTGTCACTGATTACAATACGGAAAATTACGAATTAATTTTTATATTGAAAATTGTAAACAAGCGAAGTTGGTTGCGAAAACGATTGTAGCGCCATCAACGGCAAATGTTAGAACTTTAAATATTTTGAATATTACTCAACCGTTATTTTCAACTTTACTAAATTTGTTATAAGAATCTGTAAATTTCAGAGTCCGAAACCGTTTGGTATTTTATTTGCAAATAACTTAAAATCACCTAAAACTTATTCAATTAAAATTTTCAACTAAAATTAAATCAATTAGGTTTTATATATGGGCAAGGCCAAAAAAATCGGGATTGCTCACTTTGAGTTGCTCAAATTTCGAACACAAAAAATCGCTCTAAAAATTAATTTCTAATGTTTAAATAGCTTCCCCGATGTATATTGAGTAATTCTGTGGTAAAATCAGAAGATACATTGCTTTAGTTTGAGTTAAATAAACGAAAATGTTTGAAAATTTGTTGCTCAATTGTTTGTTTACTTCAAAAAAATGCGTTTTTAAAAAAATTTTCAATTTTATATTTCAAATTTGTCAATAATGAATTTGAATATAGATTAAAACAATGCCTTAGTAGCTTAAACTGAAGTACAAGCTAACTAAATGGTTAAATTTTGCTCTTCAATGTAAACAAATTCAAGTTGTAAAATATTGTTACTAAAATGTCTAAATTTTGTTTATTTTCGCTTCTTTTTGACTCAAACTAATTAGTAGACTGAAAAGTAGAGTTAATATGCTTTATAATTAAAATTAACATGGCTTCCTAGTGAGTCTCTACTATTAACTTTGAAAGCTGCAAAATTTTCTTTGCAATTTTTCAAAATGAAAACATTTATAAAACAAATTTATTCATATTTTAAAATATTTGTTTTACTTTCTTTTAGAAATTGATATAACAATGAAATAGATTGATTAAGAAACAATTGAGTTTTTTATTGATTTGTACTGAGCAAATTCGATGCAAAATAGATAGTTCACGGTTTTTCTCCGTCAGATTTTGAGCAAAGGAATGGATAATCTTTTTATTGAAAGCATCTTTTTCGTATGTTAATATCTTAAAATGAAGTACTAATTAGTACTACAGAATGGCGTATTCACTTTTATTCTAGCTTTTACCAGTTTAGAGAAATCTGCCAACGAAAATCAAATCTGACGGAGAAAATTTTTTTGGCCTTGCCCATATAATCGAATAAATTTAATTGATTTTTACGAGGGGCTGTAAACTGATGCAAATGAAATTTAAAACTTTAGCAATTTTTGCCAAATTTGCCGTTTTCAACACAACAAAATGTGTTTTGTGACAAATGTTGCGTTGTATCAATTTTTAAATTTCTAATAAAATAGAAAATACACAATAATTCACATTTAAAATGATCAATGAAAATTCTAAGAGTTGTTTATTATTGATTCTAATACTTTCAATACAGTTTTAATAAGAATTTAAGTAAAATTTTTGTTTGCATTTCATGTGACAAAAAAAATTTGCCAAACTTTGCCGTTTCTTGCCGTTTGCCTTAGTGTCCAACGCCTCGGATTTTTAGTTATTTGTAAAACATTTTCGGAAAACATTGGTAAATTGAACTTCAATTAAAAACGCTCGCCGTACTTTCATGAATCAAAATTTTTTAAATATGATTTTCCTATATTTAAAGCTTTTTTGATCAAATTATTTTAAACTGTAAATCTATTTTTAAAACGAATCTAATAAGTCTGTAATTTGTCAACATAAACTGATCTAGGCACCAAAAATGCGCTAAAGTAATCCGTCCTATGGCGGACACTTTCGGTATCATTTTAAATTAAATATAAATTCAATTTCATTTTATTATCACTATGATCCGAGTGAAAGTTTTTCTCTTTTCGCCATTTCATGAGGTCAATACATCAATAATTTCAGAGTATTCAACAATGGTTATTTATATTGAATAAGTACAACAAGTACGCTATTATATGTATGCATAAAAAATCATTTGTTCAATTACGGTTCATTTAACTTAAAACATGAAATTCGTAGAGAAAAAATGTTTGGACGTGCCTAACCTAAATAGAATGTTATGCACTTTAAAAACGTGCTGATGTTACTATTAAATGCAATTGTAAATGACACACAGAATGAAGTTATAAGCAGTACATATTGTTAATAAATGAACAAAGAAAAATATTCATTCGCAAGCTCCCACATATAAAATCACTTGCGCATGCTTTAACAATTTTTTATATGCATTCATCTCGTGCACTGTTGAGTATTTGAGCTCTTCTACTTAAATAAGCAGATGTGAATTGAATCTATTTTTGGGTCATATAAATATACGCCATAGGACGGATTTCTTTAGCGCATTTTTGTGCCTAGATCAGTGTATGTTAACAAATTACAGAATTATTAGATTCATTGATGAAAATAGATTCACACTTTAAAAGTCCACGGTGCAGATCAGTGAACGCCACAGATCACTGTGCGTTGCTGCTTAAGAAAAACTTTTCAAGTTTTTCAAAAATGCTTCGACGCCTCGGTTATTTTTGGTTAAAATACGAACATTTCGCATGTATTCGCATGCATGCGGTTATATATGCGGTTTTTCGCATGTAATTTCGCATACGTGCGGAATTTTCAAACTAAACTCGCCGCTACATATATGCACCAATCTTCACATAAAGTTGATGTTGCCTCACTAAAGTGCCACAGATTAAGGATATTCAAAAATTTTGTTGAAAAAAAGAAATCTGTGAGCTGTAGCGTGTTTACAGACGAACGGACACCACACGCCAGTTTTTTGGGCGTAACTCGGGCATGGAGTGACCATTTTTCATGAAAGTTGGCTTGTTCGATCGGAAATTACAGGCACCATCTAAAAATACTTAGTGTACGTAGGGGTAATGCTTAGATTTTGAGAAAAGTGGAAAAAATAAAAAAACAAAAACAATACTTCGTGCGCCATCGGGCGGCGCCGAAGCAATTAACGGATCAAGTCAAATTTTATTTAATATGAGAAATTTAGTTCGTAAAGTCTCTATATAAAGCACTATTACGAAGCAAATTTGTATTTTGTAAAATACCTTAGATTCGAATGATATACTCATAGAAAAAAAGTAATACCAAGTATTAATTTTGTATGGAAAAATTAAATACCCGGTATTTAACTGAACACTTAAAACCATAGTATTAAAATTTTAATATCAAAATCTTAAGTTCGTATTCATTCAAAATTTTAACCCTAGGTATTTAAATTTATTATTTAAGTATAAACATTTTTAATAATTTAGTATTAAAATATAAATGCTGTAATATTAAAAATTGAAAATATTTCGATCCTGAAAAATATGCAGCTAAAAATACTAGCTTTTATTCATTTTAATGTACCCAATTTGACTTTATTTAATAAAAATATACAGATTTAACATACAGAATTTAACAAAATTTCTATAAAAAAATCCAACTCTTGTTCATTTTGCCTCTTTGGTATTTATTTTTACTTTATGATTCGCACCTATAATGAAAAGTTTTATTATAATAATATGTTTTATTTATGATTAAATGAAAGATACCTAAATAATAATCTGCATCACTGGATGTTGAATATTTAACCTGTAAATAATGAAAATGAAACATTCAATCAATAATAATTTTTTAAAGCTGTAAACCTAAACAAATAATGAGAAATATTATAGATAATTTTATTTAAATAAAACTGACTTACTTACTAGTCAGTGAACCTGTAAAACCTAAATAAAATAATATTATAGAGAGATTTAAGAATTAATTGCAAAAAATATTAATGTGAAGAAATTGTTTCTCAAAAAATATTTACCATTATTTCTTACCATATTTTTTCCAAAATTCTTTCATATAAACACTAAACTTCACTCTCTTTCACTATTTTAACACTTAATCTTCATTTTTGTGCAGTTTTATTACTGCAATACACACAATTGACCATTTTTTCAAACAAATAAAAATTTTAAATGCTCTTTCTTTTAAAAACAGAGCAACAATATTTTTTTAAACTTTAAAATTTTAATATTTAACAACAAAATATTAAAAAATTATACTTAAATTTTAAATTTTTAATACTTTGTTCTAAGTTTTTGATTTTTCGTCGTTTTCACGAAACTTTATAATTTTAATACTATGGTAATAACATTTTAATACTTAAAATTAAAATTTAATATCAAATATTTAATTTTTAGCACTTTTTTTTTAATTTTTAAAACTTTTGCTCAAATTTAAATATTTGGTATTAATTTTCATCATAATAATATTTTAATACTAAAGTATTAATTTTTTTTCTATGAGTGTATAATTAAAATTTAAGTTGTAAAGAAAATCAATCATGCAGAAATTCTTAATTTTTTTTAACATTTATTATATGGAAACATAATCCATAAAAACTCGAGTTATGTAACAGTTACGTCTTTATAAAATATTTTGTTGATTTGTAAATAACGGTTGGGTAATATTTAAAATATTTGAAGTTTCAATATTTGCCGTTGCAAAAATTTTCGTAGCCAACTTCGCGTTTACATTTTTCAATATGGAAATATGAATTCGTAATTTCCTAACTAATGCAATAAGTAACAACTTTCTAATAAAGATTGCCGCCAATAACTCGATAGCACAAAACAAATGCAGAAAACCGGAAGTCGTTAGCTATTATAGTTTTCGAGATCTCGACCCTCCGCAGTCAGCCAGCCAAAGTGAATATATAAGCGGCATTGTTGTTCCAAAAATGCGCTAAAAACATGAATTGAACTACGTTTGCTGTTTGGTAAATGTACAAGTATATTTTTTATATGAATGATAAAGAGGAAATGAGATTATCCCGTGTAACCAAAAATACGTTACAACATTCCAATAGGACAACAATGCAGCTTATATCTTCACTTTGCTCGGCTGTCTCCCGGCTCTCGGTGTCCCTCTGAGATCTCTAAAACTACATAGAAATAATAAGTTTATTAATAACAAGTTGATTTTATAACATATTAATTCAACATAATTTATGGTGATATTAGCCTAACGGCTTTAAATCAGTGATTGCAGTGAGGATAAAGCCTTTCGGCATGACATGAGTGTAAGAGTTACTTAGGTTATTGAAAAGCGAGAAAAATTTTTTTTTAAAAAACTCACAAATTTGGCAAGATTGTAAGAAGTTATTTATAAAAGATTAAAAGAATAAATTACGATAAAAAAAAGGAAATGTGCCATTATATGGCAATCGGAAGTCTATATTTGAATCTAGTTGTGAACAAGTTATTATTGTATATTGCTAAAGAAGAAATAAGTACATTATCATGAGTCTGACAAATGTTATAAAATCGATTGACCAATTTGTCAACAAAATCACGAATCAATGGTAATTCTGCTCTTGAGTGGAGTGTCTCATTACTAATGAAATCATCCCAATTCGTGTTGTAACATAATCTAAGAATTTTATTCTGAAACACTTGAATTTTTTTAAGATGCGTTTTGGCACAATTATTAAAAATCTGACAAGCATAAGTCAAGATAGGCCTAACATATACCTTGTATAGAAACACTTTTTCAGCAGAGTCTAATGAATTGTTTTTTTTAAATAAACAGTAAAATGAGGAAAATGTGACACCATTGGCAATAGCAATTGATCTGTCAATGTGCTCTTTAAATAGGAGCTTACGATCTAGTATTACTCCTAGATATTTAACCGATTCTTGCCATTTAAAGTTTGAATTCCCTAGCATTACTAAGTCATTTTCAACTTTTTTGAGCATGACATTGGATTTAGAAAACATAATAATTT
>CM031379.1:36318716-36488483 GCA_018290095.1 Polypedilum vanderplanki
GAGTTTTAAGTATGTAAATAAGTATTTTCTTTTTGAATTAACTTCATGAGTTATTCTGATAACCTTTTCAGAATGATTATTGTTTGTGATCTTAATTCTAAAATTTATTCATTCTTATTCATTTCTTACTATGAGTAAATACATAAAAAAAATTACGTTAGAAAATATATTAAACTAGAAATCTATTCAAGAACTTATTTTTATATTTACAAGAAGAATAATAAGTTTATTAATAACAAGTTGATTTTATAACATATTAATTCAACATAATTTATGGTGATATTAGCCTAACGGCTTTAAATCAGTGATTGCAGTGAGGATAAAGCCTTTCGGCATGACATGAGTGTAAGAGTTACTTAGGTTATTGAAAAGCGAGAAAAATTTTTTTAAAAAACTCACAAATTTGGCAAGATTGTAAGAAGTTATTTATAAAAGATTAAAAGAATAAATTACGATAAAAAAAAGGAAATGTACCATTATATGGCAATCGGAAGTCTATGTTTGAATCTAGTTGTGAACAAGTTATTATTGTATATTCCTAAAGAAGAAATAAGTACATTATCATGAGTCTGACAAATGTTATAAAATCGATTGACCAATTTGTCAACAAAATCACGAATCAATGGTAAATCTGCTCTTGAGTGGAGTGTCTCATTACTAATGAAATCATCCCAATTCGTGTTGTAACATAATCTAAGAATTTTATTCTGAAACACTTGAATTTTTATAAGATGCGTTTTGGCACAATTATTAAAAATCTGACAAGCATAAGTCAAGATAGGCCTAACATATGCCTTGTATAGAAACACTTTTTCAGCAGAGTCTAATGAATTGTTTCTTTTAAATAAACAGTAAAATGAGGAAAATGTGACACCATTGGCAATAGCAATTGATCTGTCAATGTGCTTTTTAAATAGGAGCTTACGATCTAGTATTACTCCTAGATATTTAACCGATTCTTGCCATTCAAAGTTTGAATTCCCTAGCATTACTAAGTCATTTTCAACTTTTTTGAGCATGACATTGGATTTAGAAAACATAATAATTTTAGTTTTATTTTCATTAAGTTTGATTTTCCATTTATCAATATAATGGATGAGACAATTAAAATTCTCCTGAATTCTTTTTTTGGCAAGATTAAGATTTTTCCAACTGACTTCAAAATACATAGCCGTATCATCAGCAAATAGAGCAATATTTCCATGTTTGGGCTTTGGCACATCGTTAATGTAAACATTAAATAGATGAGGAGCAAGTAAGCTTCCTTGTGGCACGCCTGCTTTAACTTTATAAAAATTAGAATAAGACTGATTAAGGTAAACTGCAGCAACTCTATCAGATAGGTAGGAAAAAAGCAACTTAATCAAATAGACTGGATAATTATTCAACAGAAGCTTATGCAGCAGACCATCATGCCAAACAGTATCGAAGGCTTTTTTAAAATCAAACAAAATGAGTGCTGTGCTTTTCCTTTTGTTGAATCCTAATGAAATTTGTTTAGTTAATCTTAAAATTTGCTGCGTTGTTGAATGTCCATTTTTAAAGCCAAATTGCTCATTAATGAAAATATTGTGATTCTTTTCAAATTCCTTAAGTCTAGATAATAAAATTTTTTCAAAAATTTTACCTAAACAAGAAAGTAACGAAATTGGTCTGTATTATTTGGATCGTTTGAAGGGATTTTACTTTTAGGAATGGCAACAATTTTTGCCTTTTTCCAATCTTTCGGAAAGTAACATCTATGAATGCACTCATTAAACAAAATAACTAACAAATCAACAAAAGGTCTGGATTTCGCTAAGCCTGAGAGTATACAATTTGGAATATTATCTAAACCTGTTGCCTTTTTATGATTGAGTGAGCTAAGAATGGAAGTAATTTCAGAACTTTCAATGATATCAAATGCACCAACCTGAGAATTAATTATTCTATTAATAGAATTTTCCACCTCAGGACTTCTATCCGATGATATGTTATGACTTTCTTTAAAGGTATCAGCAAGAGCTTGGGCTTTCTCTACATCAGACATCGCATACTTATTGCTTTTATTCGGAATAAGAAGAGGTGGAGTACAACTTTGTTTACGTTTTAATGATTTACAAAATTTGAATAATGAACCATCCTTTCTATTGATTTCTGATATTTTCTCTCTAAAAAGACTAAGTTTATGCTGTGAAGTCAATTTTTTAATTAATCTGTTAAGTTGATAATAACAAGAACGATAATGAGGAAGTAAAGATCTTTTATATTTGTTTCTAAAGTTATTCCTTTGGCTAATTATCTAAAACTACAATAGCTAGCATCTTACGGTTTTTTGTAAAAAAAGTTGCTGGCTTATCGCTTAGTTAGAAAGTTATCACTGATTGAAATAATTATTAAATTATGAATTTAATTTTCCATATTTAAAATTTGTAAAAAAAATTTTTTTGGCGCGAAAATTTTTGCAGCGCCACCAACGGCAAATATTGAAACTTCAAATATTTTGATATTACTCAACCGTTATTTTCAAATCATTGAAATCTCTTTTGAAATACAAATCGAAAAGTCTAAAACGATTAAGAATCACTCGTAACAATTACAAAACTCAAGTTTTGATGAATTATATTTCCATATTGATTATATAAATGAAAACACAAAGCTTATTGCAATTGAATATTTCTTTTAAAGACGATTCTATTAATTCTTGAATCGCTAATATTACTGATCTATGCGACAAAAATGCACTGAAGTCCTCTGATCTACACAGAGACTTTGACTAATTTTTAGCGCATTTTTGGAACAACAATGTAGCTTATACATTCACTTTGGCTGGCTGGCTGGCTGGCTGGCTGTCCCTCTGAGATCTCGAAAACTATGATAGCTAGAGACTTCCGGTTTTTTGCGTTAGATTTGTGCTAAAAAGTTAGTGCGGCGACGCTTATTTATATTTCTGTCACTAGTCATATAACTTGAAAAATTATGAATTATTTTCCATATTCAAATTTGTAAACAAAATTTTTTTCGCGAAGTTGACTGCGATCAAAAAAATTTTTCAGGAGCGCGTAACCGACTTCGCGTATTTTGAATTTGATCGATATTTTCAAATCAACAAAATTTATTATAAAGACGATTTCGAGAATTTTAATAGATCAAGATTATTAGCAGCAATTACATTACTCGAGTTTTCATAAAAAATATTTCTATAAGAAAATGTGAACAAAACAAGAACTAGCTGCTGAATTCTTAATTGACTGCTATTTGCTACAACTTAATTTCAATTATTTCATTCGAATTCTCACAAATCTTACAAATAAAATTTCCAATACATTTGAAATTTACTTTAACCAGTATATCTTATCTGTTGAATCTGTTTTACAAACGCATCTAATATTTCTGTAATTTGTTATAAACTCTGATCTAGGCACCAAAAATGCGCTTAAGTACACCGATCTGCAACACGGATACTTGGTCACTGGTTCTTTTATTGAAGTACATTTTATTTTTTATTTTGCGAAACTTTCATCATCAATCTTATGCTATGAAATTATTCAAATGTAATTTTCTAAAAAAAAACCATTACCAAATATGGTGATACATGCATGTACATGCAATATCATGTGATGAGGTGTTTTTAATACGACAATATTATATTCATGCACAATTTAAAAAGCATTTTATAGGCAACAATTTAAAGATTAAAACATGTCTGTGATCATCTTTTTTTGATATTAATGTAGATTTAATAACTTTTCCAAGTTTCACTATAATATATGAATGATTTCATTTGAAGAGAAATATTGAGAGACACTGATGATTATTAAATAAGTTTGACTCAGTTTACCAACTAATTCATGAGCACAATAGTGATTAAGCTTTTGTATTATATCATGATTATCGTACGTCTGACTATATTTAATTAATTTTAATAAGTTAACATTAATTTATTGAACTAAATTTTTTTTAAAAATAAGTAACATACTTATCTGACGAAAATCTTTTTACAATTTATCACATAGTAAATGCATATACCTAAGAATAAGATTCACAAGTAAAGTATTTATATTAAAGGCACAAAAATGCTTGTATTAAACAGAAGCTTCCAACAAAGTAGCGGAATCAAGAAATTTTTACATCTTACTGTCGATTTAATCTCTGATATGCATCAATTTGCTTAACATGAGCTTGTTTCACATTGTAACATAAATGATTAAATTTCAAGACTTTCATTCGGACTCATGAACGTAAAGAATTACGAAAAAAGAATTTCATGAAGCGAAAGCAATGAGATGGTGTGAAAGTACCATATGTTGACTATCTATGAGATTTATTTTGATGCTAGTCGATTTATTAAAATGAAGTTGTTGTTCATGTTTTGCCATTAGACAAAAAACCGTTAGAGTTCTTTATCAATAAATGTTCACATTATCATCTGCATAATTTGTCTTAAATATCACATTAAATCTTCGAAATTATCCCCTCCACTTTTTTTTTATTCTTTAAGCTGAGAGAAATGAGTCAATGACTCACGATACAAAAAATTTCAACAATTTATAAGTGTCATATTTGTCCCCATTTTAACTATAAAGTAATTAATTAAAATTTCATTATCAGTTGCTCTTTTGTTAATTAGTAGATTGAAAACAGAAGTTGAAAGTTTTAATAAGGGCTGTAATAATAAATAAGGTAGAAAAAAATAATAAATTTTCTTTAGAATTGAGGTTGCACATTTTACTAACCAAATTGGGAATGAATGCTAAAAGACATTTACATTTATGACCATTTATGGTATAAAATGGATGTGTTTCGTTAAATCAGACAGACACTATATAATTTAATAAGAGAGTAGTGTTTGGTAATTTTGTTCAAAACTTCACTAAGGATTTAATAAAAAAATTTTAAATATGACGGAAAAAATTTTGAAAAAATATAAACAAAAAATTATTAAAAAAAACAAAACCAGAAATTAATATATGTTATGATATTAGTATATGTGCCATCATACTCGATTATAATTGCGAATTTTTGGCGCAACAAATCAGTGTCTATTAACAAGTGTATATGCAGTTAAAGGTTAATCATTGTTTTTCTAACTTTTTACAGAAACACTTCAATATATATATATATATATAAAAATCTTTGCAAATTTTCTCAAATTTGCGAAATTACAGAAATTTTTCTGCAATATGCTTAAAATCGTTTATTTGATCAAAAATTTTCTTTGGGAAATGACGGTCAAATATAAATTTAAAAAATATTATTGAACGTACTTGCTTAGTTTGGGTACGTTTAGAAAATTGAATTATTAAAATTATTTTTATAATAAATTATTAAGTTTAATATAAAGCAGTGTCTGCTCATATGGTCGATGAAATTGATCATTTAAAACAAACCCGAGTTTCTAGCTATTATAGTTTAGGAAATCTCAGCGCCCAGCCGAACAGCCAGCCATAGTGAATATAAAAGTGTTTTTTTCCAAAAATTCGCTAAAAATGTAAACAAAAACACCAATTTTAAAATTGCCATAACTTTTGTTAGAAGCAAGCGCGCCAAAAAATTCTTGCAGACAGATTCTTGTTCGGCTGGCTGGCTGGCTGGTTCCCGGCTTCTGGTGAGGTTGAGGCGCGAGATCTCAACCCCGAAAACGTGGAACTACTTTCGTTGATTTTTTGAATTCGACTTGACCGTTATTTTTAAATAACAAAATATTTTACAAAGACAAATCGAAAAATATAAAACGATCAAAAATCTTTCGTAACAGTTACATAGCTCGAGTTTTTTATGGATTATATTTCCAAATAAACAATATAAACAAAATATAAAATTTCTGCTAAATTAATAATTTTTACCACAATATATAGTTTATTATATCATTCGAAACTAAAAGTGTATTTTACAAAAAAATTTGTAACAAACACTGATCTGGACGACAAAAATGCGCTTAAGTACCTTGATCTGCCAAACATGTACTTTGTTACTGGTTTTCTTATGAATATAAATTTGATTAAATCTTTTATTACAATCGTCATATTCTATTATTCAGAATTCTTATAAAAAATAATGAATTTCAAAGTTTATTGTAATCAAAAATTTTTATCAATCTTTTCCGTATTTATGAATATAGAAAGACCCAAAATATCTTTCTTTCATCAATTATTTTTTGACTTTCTCTATTAACAAGTAGATAATTTCTCTTCTCATGAAAACCTATGAAAAGAATAATCCATCAATAAGAAGCCACTTCTTTTCGTCGCAACAAAAATATTTTTTATGGTCCGATTCTCATCTCAAGTTTTGTAACAATTCTTTTTTGAAGTGATAAAGCGAATGAAACAATGGTCATTGACCAAAAACAATTTTTGATGTATCGTAAATTTTTTTATTTTTGTTGCATTCGCAGAATTTTAAATTTGTCGATTGTTACGTACAATTGATTTTAATTTGGTTGTTTTACTTTTTTGAAACTGTTGGTTTTTTTGAGAGCGTACTGCATTTGAATGAACAAATAATGAATAATAAAAACTTTTCGTTTATGTATATGTATGTGTATGTTTATAGAATAAAACAAATTTTTAATGATCAGTCAATTCTCTTTTATACTTATTGGTGTCTCTTTATCGTTTATATCTTTTCTACAAATAAAACCCCATACCTACCCAATTTCCCAAATTGTATGACTGGTGAGAGCTTTAAAAACCTTTTTGCTGTTAGTAACTTTTAAGCACAAATCAAATGCAAAAAACCGGAAATCTCTAGCTATTATAGTTTTCGAGATCTCAGTTGTTCCAAAAATGCGTTAAAAATTGAATGTTTGAGATATATATTCCGTGTGACTTTAGAAAAATATAAAAATCAATTTCTTTATATAAAAAATTCAATTAAGAATACTCTTATTCAATAAAAAATGAAATTTGTATAGTTTTACTAGTTAAAAAGGAATAACATTTTTAAAAATTATTCTAACAATCTCGTTCGTTTGGTCTCCATAACAATTTTCCAAAAAAATATTTAAATTGAACTGCTCTTGTTTGCTCTTGTCAGTCATTAAAAAGAGGGATTTTAATATTAGAGCAATTTTTATACTCTACTGGAAGGTCTTGTTTGCATTATTTATTTCAAATATCATTTTGGTGATATTTTTTGAGAAGGGTTAATAAATCAATTCAGATTAATTTTTGAGAATATAAATATTTCTTATATTTATAAATTTAAAAGTATCTTTCATTTATTAACTTTTAGAAAAGTAAGAATTTAATATTCAAGAAATTGTCAAAATGAAACATTAGAAATGAGACAGAAATTGATAGACTCTTGAGAGTGATGTGTCATAATGAATAATAAAGCATTTGTAATTTATTTTAATTTCAAATCATATAATTTCACTTATATCTGCAATATTACAATTGTACCATGAATCATTTTTCCTTGTTATTGAAGCGACCACAGATTTGTAATTTACATCTATAAAGGAATAAAAAAGGGATGAAGATGAATCACTATATCATGAGGAAAATTTTTCTCATTCATATAAAGAACAAATATAATTTTTATTTTTCGAAATGACTCATGATAGCGAGGAAATGACAAAGTTCAAGGGTGTGAAATCAATTTGTCGATATATCACTTATTCTCTACACGTTATACATATCTAATGAGAATTTAATACTGCCAAAATTTTATCCTGTCTGGAATTGGTTACTGATTTTTTTATGAGTAAATTTGTAAAAAGAAAGTTTTTCATTTGCAGTCTATTTTGAGCAATATTGTTGAGAGAGAGAAAAAGCATGTGAACTTGATTGTCTGCACTTGCCGGTAGCATTTACTAAAACATTGCGCAACTCGTTTTTCACTCTTTTATTCACTTATTCGTCCTTTCTCTTTCTAAATCTACAGACAACAGGAAATGCAGCCTGTAAAAATCAATATTTTGAAATTTTCTTTCTTCTCACGGTCAACGACTTTTTCACATTACGATAATTTTAAACTTCATGCCAGCATTATAAATTTTTTGTGCATATTTCTTGATGCAATTCTTGTATGAACATAATATTTTTTCACCGTAGTTGTGTATGGAGAAAACAGATATTTTTAGAATAGAAAAAAAATGAGAATGTAATTTCTTTTTAATGAATAAAAATTTATCCATAAAATGATTATGTATAATGATAATCAAACATATAAATGTTAACAGAAAGAAAGAATTAAAAAGATGATAAGGTAACAAATAAAAATTTTGATAAAAACCTAAAGATATTTTTTTTTCTAAAATTCATAGATGCATAAAATAAATATTAGGGATCATAATGTTTTTTTAATCTAATTAAGTACATGAACTGTCAATGCTATTAAAGAAATTTGCATTTTAATACTATTCGAAGTTCAAACATAAAAGTTAGTTCATATATGTAAAGCACAATTTAACCAAATCATTTCATTTCATAGTTGTATGAAATATATTCTATTAATTTATCAATCATTATTGATTAATATTTCTTTTAATGACTCATCTATGTACGTTAGATTTATATACTAACAGTAATTCACTGATTTATTGAGTGCTGTTAATCTTACTTAAATGAAATTTGGTGAAACTCATAAATTGGCTCATACTTCCTTCTTCCTTTTGATAATCAGTAAATATGAATAATTTTCTACACCACCAAATTAATTATATGATTTATAACTCAGTTTTTGTTTTTGTTCAGTTGCTTGCGTGAATTGCAATTCCTAAAATGCAGACGCTACAATCATTTTGCAATAAAGTTCTGCTACATAAAAAATACTAAAGTTTGTAACGAATGATTTTCAATATTGTGATATTCGAATCGAGACTAGACATATGGCATGTGGGTGAAAAGATAGTAAAGAAATTTTTTTTAAAACTAAAGAGCAAAAGTTGAGAAAGCAACAATATGAAGTAAAAGAAAAAAAACCATCGAAGCGAAATGAGAGGAAGAAAACTTTTTTTGCTTATTTATATATTTTCACTAACTAGAACAAAGAAAAAACGGGAGAGAACGAATGAGTGAGCTCACCAACTTATTGCCAACTTATGTACGTGGAGTGTGAGATAGAGAGAGAAACGAAGTTCACTGAACCATTTAGCAACAAGCAGACGAATATAAAAAGTAAAAAGACTTTCGATCAAAATTATTTCAGATTCGTTTTTCTCAACCTACACAAATATTTTGAATGTGCGATGATTAAAGCCTTAAGATTTTTCTGATATTCATCATATTTATAATGATTTTAATGCATGAAATAAAAAATATTTTACATTTACCGTTTACTTCATGTCACAAACAGACGCTGAGTTGCAAAAAGAACAAATAGCTTCTGTAAAATGTAGAAAAAATGTTCTCATGGTTTTAATGTGCTCGTTATAAGAAGATGCTGTGGTGAAATGAGAACTTCAGATTCAAGAAATATTATATTAAACTTGATTAGATAAGCAATATTGATAATGATATTGAAAACTTAATTGTCATAAGTTAAAGATGATATATAAAATTTTTGTTTTATACTCATATTAATGATTAATAGTAGTGTAAAACAATATGAGACAACTAATTCAAATATCTCATTGTTTTATCTCTTTAGCAATCATCACAAAACTAATTCAAAGTCGTGATATGAATTCAAATGAATTTGTTTTAATATTAGCAGCATCATTAATGATGAGACACTAGCATTTCGTTCAGCAATCTAATTTGTATAATAATCTATTAAATAATATGAAAAAGAAAAATATGTAGATAAAATATTGTAGAAATCTGTACAAAAGTAGAACGACAATCGATGACTCATACTTGCAACAATGTTTTTGTCTCTTCTAAACTTCTTCTTACTTTCATTTATGAAATGTGATGATTGTGTAAACAATTTTATTTTAAGTTACTAGTGTGTATGTATTGGATTTGCTTGCGGCCAGTTTATTTAATAAAAATTCTTTTCATTTCTTCTTTACACTCGTTCTACTCATAGATTTCACATGTTAGCGCACCCAAAACTTCGGTATAGCTCTATAATGGCTTTACACATTTAGATGTAATAGCTGAGAATCCATGAATGATGATTGTTAGATATTTCTTATACTATAAAAGATAATGTGTGATTTTTATGTGGAATACTTTAATAATGAAGTAAAAAGAGCGCAAAAATTATATGTATGTTGGCCACAAAAGATGAGGCAAGCCTTTAAAATGAATATTCTTCTGATGAAATGAAGAAAATTCTCTTTGTGCCTTATTGACATGTTTTGTAGATGGAATATCGTTATTCAAACAGGCACTCGATAATCGTGAATGCAAAAACTTGTTTCTTCGCTTGCCTTATTCCTTTTTTTAACATTCTTGTGAATTACGACATCAAAAAATTTATTATTGAACATCGCTGAAGGTTAAATTGTAGAGTCGCCAATTGTGTTGTATATTAAATGTAAATTTTTATTTTGATTTACGAGATTTACTCCGAAAACAATGTACTGTTATTTTCATTTAAGGTAACTGAAGAGAGTGGTAAAAATTGTTAAAAACTCCTTTTCTGATATTTCATGTTTTATTTCAACAATTATTTAATTGTAAAAAAGAATCAAAGATTATTTTTTTTATGTCTGTTTTAATTTGCATTATTCTTTTTTTAGCGCATTTTTGGAACAACAATGCCGCTTATATCTTCACTTTGGCTGGCTGGCTGGCTGGCTAGCTGGCGTGCTGGCGGCTGGCTGGCTGGCTGGCTGGTGAGGGATGAGATCTCGAAAACTACAATAGCTAGCGACTTCCGGTTTGCTGTGTTTGATTTGTGCTATCGAGTTATTGGCGGCATTCTTCATTAGAATGTTGTTACTTATTGCATTAATTAGGAAATTACGAAATAAAATTTCAAAATTGAAAATGTAAATAACGCGAAGTTAGCTGCGAAAACTATTGCAGCGCCACCAACGGCAAATGTTGGAACTTCAAATATTTTGAATATTACTCAACCGTTAATTTTATATCATAAAAATTTATCATAGGATTCTGTAAATTGCAGAGTCCAAAACCGTTTGGTATTTTATTTGCAAAAAATTTAAAACCAATTGCAAAACAAATTAAAATTTTCAACTGAAAACCAACTAAAATTTAATCGATTAAGCTTTTATTTTTAATCGAATAAATTTAAGTTGATTTTTAGTTATTTGTAAAACGGTTTTGGACTCTCGTAAATTAAGCACAATTAAAAACGTCGCCGTACTTTCATGCATCAAAATTTTATAAATATGTTTTCTACTATATTCTAAACTATTTTAGATGGAATAAAAGATCAAAATTATTTTAAACTGTAAATCTATTTTTCAATCGAATCTAATATATCTGTAATTTGTCAACATACACTGATCTAGGCACCAAAAATGCGCTAAAGTAATCCGTCCTATGGCGGACACTTTCCCACTCGTTGTTTAAAAGTTTCCTACTTTCTAAAATGCATAATGAAATAATTATTAAATCGCTCAATAAAATTTAATTTTAATATTATGTTGACATCAAATGTTTTTATTAGTTAAAATTTTTTACTATTATTTGAATAATATCTAGCAAAGCTTTTACAAAATTTAGTAATTAAATTGGAAAAACTTATATAGGGTAAAGGAAAAATAAGATAAAAATCAATAAGCTAAAATTTTAATTGTCTTAACCGGCAGTAGCAGTGTGACTAAGTTGTATTTTACTGGGTGTATAGTTTACTTTTTGTAATATAAATACCATTTTGACTGTAAAATTTAATAAGAATTCGAAAACAAGCTTAAGAGTTTTACTATTAACATAATAAAATAGAAAATTTCAGTTTGTACTTATTTGTGTCTACCGTCTTCCCTCGAATATAAGGACCGGTCCTTATATTCGAATAAAAGAACCATTTGCTCATTTTTGTTTTGATTTAGTATGGAAAAAAATACGGTAATTTTGAAATTTGCTTAGTTTTCGAATACAAGGACCGGTCCTTATATTCGAGGGAAGACGGTAATGCGAATTTGCTTATATCTACTAAAAAAAAATCTATTATCTTATATACAAAAGGCTCGAGTTTACATCTTGTACGTATATACTCTTCTGTCATTAGAAATTCATTATTTAACACGAGATCGAGATGCTTGATGTTGCTTGTTTCTGTTTGCTTCTTTTATAGACATATACATCTTAAAAATTATTGACTATTAAATTTAAATATTTTTACTAATCAAATTCATTTTTAACTGATTAATCTATAAAAAATCAGTAATATTAGTCAATGACGTGTTAAAAGCGCATTTTCCTTCAACAGATCAGCACTTTTCAGCAAAATTCATTTCCACAAGAATTTAAACAGCGTTCTTTGAAAGTTGCAAAAAAATTTTTCCCTGCCTTTTTGAATCAAATCTGTATAGCGTAAAACATACACTTGAGTCGAAATGACCAAAAATCACTTTTAACATGTTTTCTCAATGTTTTATGACATTTTAAGTCCATGTGATGGACATCCACCACATGCATGCCCTTGGATTACCACCAACCTAAAAACTTTTTATGCCATCTTATTCTACGCTTCAAGACCTTTCCAACGAGTATATATAAGCCTATAATTGAAAATTTTCGATTTTTAGTCTATCTGATGAACCTGTGCGGCACGTGCATACCTTTGAGTTGATAACCTCAAAAATCATTTTTGACATGTTTTTTCGATATTTTATGATATTGTAAGACTTTTTGTTGAAAAAGAGTTTTTTTGGTCCATGTGGTGGACGTCCACCACATGCATGCCATAGCTCGGCATGGGGAAGGAATCTCGCGAAAAGCTTCCGTTACACCAGTCTCATAGTCAGAACCAACAGATTGATGCAAAAAGTTTTGAGAAAAACCGTTTTTTGAAAGACTAGTTACGAAGACAGACAGACAGACGGACAAAGTGCGGACTATATGATGGAAAATGCGCTAAAAATTTTACCCAACTTTATCAAGTTTTACTTTAAAATAAAATGAACTTGTAAAGTTTTTAATAATACATTAATAAAACAGTCATCATAACAATCAAGGAATTCTAATTTTTAATTTTTTTGTATTTTTTAGTCTTCACAATCAAATTAAATCCTCTCATCACATTTAAAACAATTAAAGAAGTGAAAAATAATGGCCGCCACACCAGCACTCAAAGATTTACCAAAAGTTGATGTTGATTTGAAAAGTCAATTGGAATCATTCTCACCAACAGCATTAAAAAGTGCTAGCACTGAAGAGAAATGTGTACTTCCAACTGCTGAAGGTAAATGTTGAAAATCTCAATTTGACATGTTAATACTCATTCTGAATGACAAATGAACAAAATAAGACAGTTACTGTACAATTCATTTCAATTATCATATGTATTATTCTTAAAAATTGTTATTACCTACACTCGGAAATATATTACTTTATAATTTCAAAATGTTTTTCTTCGGATTTGTTTTGTTCTATTTTCTATTTATATTATTTCTTTATAATTTACCGACATTCATTTTTTAAAAAATCAATGTGTTGCCAAGAAAATAGCACTAAAAGTATTTAAAATTTCGTTACCAAACACTGATCTTTTAGGTTTGTTTTTTTTTTTAATTCTAACAATTCTATTGCTTTAAGCTTTTGATAATTTAAATTACAATATACGCCTTTAATTCGATTTTATCTGAAATTCATAGATGTGAAAATGGAGAAAGCTCAACAACTTGTCTCTGGTATTGAAGGTTTCGATTCAACCAAATTGAGACACACTGAGACGCAAGAGAAGAACTCATTGCCTGATAAAGATGGTAAGAAAAGAAATTAAATTTTAATTAATATTAATCTTATAAAGTAATTATTTGCATGCATATTTTATATTATGTTCAACGAGGTGCTATTGCACAATTTCTTTTTTGCATGAATTTTTTGCACTCATGTATTCTTCATTTAATTTCTTTTGCAATTGTTTTTTTTTTTGGACTTCTTTTTGGCTTTTGTTTATAATTAATATTGCTTTTAAATGTATAATTTCTTTAATAATTAAGCCGTTGCCGCTGAAAAAGCTCACAATGAATTGATTTCGGGAGTTGAACACTTTGATAAAAGCACAATGAAGCATGCAGAGACGGAAGAAAAAAATCCATTACCACCAATTGAAGGTTTGTCAAGCTCTGTTGCTTTGCATGTTTTTTTTCTTTTTTGTTTTATTCTAGATTATTAAATGTAAATTATTTCTAATTTTATTTATTTGTTATTAATTCTTTTCAAAAATTTTTCAGCAATTCAACAAGAAAAGTCTCAACATGATTTAATTAGTGGCATTGAACATTTCAATAGGACATCATTGAAGCATGCCGAAACACAGGAAAAGAATCCATTGCCAACCAAAGAAGTCATCGATCAGGAAAAGGCTGCATAAGCTCTAAACATCCATAAAATTTCATTAATAAACTCAGTTGTGTCAAACAAAATTAAAATTTTTCAAAAATTGTGAAAAAATAATTTCTTTTTAAATATGATACACAAATTTTTTATGCTGAGTGCACATATACATATATATTTCATAAACATTCTTTGTCATACCCTATAAAAATTTATCGCAAAAATAAAACATATTTCGCATTTTTAGTTTTAACATCATGCTTAACATAAATTATGAATTTATTGAATGTATCAAATAATGCATTTTATACCAATCAAATTTTAAAAGTAATCTGCAGATAATTATCTCTCTCTCTAAATACACTGAAAAACATTATCAATTATGCAGAACGGCGCCAAAAACGAGTACATTGAGTTTTCTTCTTTTGATTTATTGTCCTTTATTCTAATTTTATTGTCTGCTTTTAATTTAACAAATTAATTTTTTCAACATTACCACACGAAAAGATTTTTTGTGATGTATTATCATAGTTTGCAAAAAAATGAAAACAATTCCAGGTTTAATTAAAATTGATTAAAAGATAAAGAAAGAGATGAAGAAATATTTTTGATAAGTTTTTTTGTAAAAGATTTCTTTTCAAGATTTTAATGAAATTTTGACGTCCAATATGAATAAAATTCAGTTTGAATAAAAATTGCTATAAGCGATTTTATAAAGAAAACCAATTTACCATCATTTAGATGAGATTTTTATTATTTCTAAATAACTTTTGAAATGAGAAATAAAATTTAAATCATGATCTTTTAAAGTAAATACTCTTGCGTTTTTTTCCTGTTTACAGTTATATTGGTTCCTTTATAAGAAAATGATAAAATTATTTCATATTAATATTAAGAGCTCTAAAGCTTGAAGATCCTTCTTCAGCTGCTCTGTTTTGAACTTCTTTAATGGCAAGAATTACCTTGCGTTGATCTGAACAAAACCAAATAAATAACAGTATTCTCATGCGATGAAATTTATCATTATTAAAAGGATCAACAATATTTTTTTGGAAACTACTTCTTAATTCCTGAAATATCTTATCCAGTTCGTTTCTTTTTTGCTTTTTCTCAAAAATTCTCACAATAAATTTAGGATCATACAGACATGGCTTATTTGTCGGTCCATTGAGGATGAATTTCTTGAAAATTTTTGATTGTTCATCACTGTAAGAAAAAAAAATTTTGCAAAAAAAAAATTGTTAAACAAATTTATCGACTTACATTTTTTTTAGTAAACGATCGACTTTTAAAAAATGTTTTTGATCTTTTAAAAGTTGTATCATTGCATGCAGATTTTCTTCATAGCTTATATATTCGTTAATACATTTATCAATTGTTAAAAATCGATCCTTATTTAAATTTAAATATTCAACTAGGAGATTTTGAAACTGTTCGAGATAATGCTTTTTGATTTCTAATATTGCATCGCTATGAGAAAGTTGTTTCATCTTATTCTGAAAAGAAATAAATTGTTTAAATAGATCTACATACATAAAAACATTTATAATTATATTAAACTTACAATTCTTTTGATACATTCTTGTGCTTGCAAATTCGTATCATCGCGATTTTCGACACGATTTTTGAATCTATCTAAATCAAGTTTCATCCCAATCCAAAGTAATTCGCTTAGATCTACCAAACTTTCAGTTAACTCATGAACTTTTTTACATTTTTCAATTTGATTACTTAAAAGATTTGTTAAATGTACAAAATGAACCAAAAATATAAAACATGTTAATATACTTACATTACTCTTTTATATTTCTCTTGACAAAACTGATGAAAATGTTTAATGATTTTTTGTACAGCAACTTGTTCAACGAGCATTTGTGCTTCTTGTTGTAGTACAGGTAAATGAATCTCAAGATTTTCTTTCTCAAATATTAATTCATCTATGATAGATCTCATTTCGTGATAATCAATAACAACTTTAAGATTATATTTTTCAAGATTCTCAATAGTATAATGCATTCCAGCTACATTGAGTTCCTCCTCGAATTTTTTGCGTTCAACCTCTAATATCTCTTTTTTCGTTTGATGAATAGTACGAATTAGAATTTCATCATCCTCTTCATCAAGTATATCATCACGTCGTTTGATTCTAAAGTTATTTCGCATATAAACCTCAAGAGTTCCAAGTAATTGTTGACATTTTAGGAAGTATTGATCCAATGGCATATGATACATGAGTGATGGTGTTGTTTGCTAATTGAAATTTTTGTTTTATAATTAAAATTTAACAGCCTAAATAAATACTTACCGGTAGAGTGTATATTTCATTAAGGTATGCAATGTTTTCCAAATTTGTCTTTTGAAGTTTTATGAGCTCCTTCGACTTTTTTCTACAATCATCAATGTATAATTTCTGCTGAATTAGGATATTTTGATTTTGTTTTTCGACTTTTGCAATTTTCTTCAATTGTTCTTCCTCATATTCTTGCATTCGAGCAACTCTTTCTTCTCGCTCATTTTTTTCATTTTCCATTTGTTTTACTTGTTGTTCTAATTCTTTAATTTCTTCATCACTCACCAAAAAAAACCCGGGAAAATTAGTTTCAATGTTTTTTATTTCATTTTGTAGTTCTTCATCTTCTAAAATTAAATTAGCAACTTTAAGCTCTTCATATTGCCTAATTTCCGAATCTGTCAAGATGTTATCAGAATCTAGATTGTTAGCAATGTACTCAAAAAACTTTCTAGCCACTTCATCTTGTAAAATCCATTTATTATTATCGTTAAGACCTAATAATTTTAATATTTCTGAATTTTCTAGCGAATCCATATCGTCAGTTAATTTTTTGAAGTTGATGTAGGCTGACTATAAAATTAAATTTTCACAAATATATTATATTATCATGTTAATGTACACTCGAATATTAAATTTCGTAATAAACTTATGAATTTTTTCAATATTTTTTGAATGCAATTTTTTCTAAAGACCTAATTTTTAATCTGCTATAAACTGAGCAATTTAAAACAACAAATCTGTTGCAAAAGAAATATTAATATTTGTAAATAATTTTAATTTGATAGTTTTTCTCTTAAGTTAGACTGATTTCGAGAATGATAAAAGTACAGTAAATATAAATATATTATAAACTAATGTGTTTAATTATTAAATTCATTTATCGTTAAAATACGTTTTCAAGATTTTTTTTTCGAAATTTTCGAAACAAATGGGGTTAACAACTGTGGTGATAAACAAAAAAAATTGTGTATCATGGCAGGTCTTAAAGGTACACAGTGAAAAAATTAAATTTATTCTATTTAAATAGAGATTACGAATTTGAAAATAATTTAATAATGTTCTAAAATATGTGCTGCATATCAGCATAAACAAAATTTCTAACAAATACATCAGAAACTAATTATATTTCTTTTTTTTTTTTATTTTTTTTCATGTCTCTTGCTTTGTTATTGTATTGAAAATGTAAATGAAAAATAAAAATAGCGTAAGTATTTTATTTTTAATTCAATTATAATACTATTTGAAGTTTTTTCCAACAAATAAAAAGTTATAAAAGATATCGAGTTGGAAATTTCTTTATGATTATTTTAAAATTTATATTATTTTTAAATTTCGATGAATCATTTTCAGGCTCATTACATTAGCCTTCTTTGGCTCAATCGGCGTAACATTCTTAATTTTGGCATGTGCTCTTCCTCAATATAATAAATGGTGGCCGTTTTTTACAATCTTGTTCTATCTGGCTTCACCATTGCCGACAATGATATCAAAAAGGCAAAACTTTGATAATTCATCCTGTTTAGAATTGGCTATTTTTTTGACTGTAGGAATAGTTTTATCTAGTTTTGCATTGCCTATAGTTTTGGCACTGGCAGGAGTTATTCAAACAGGTAAAAGTTATTTATTTCATCAATTGTATTCAAATATTCAATACATTTTAATTTTTTTTTTGTCTTAAAGGAGCATGCATTCTTACAGTTCTTGGAAATATTGTTGTCTATTTCACGCTATTGGGATTCTTTTTAGCATTCCAAGAAGATGTTGGCTGGCAAATATAAACAAACCAAATTTTTTTTTTACAAGAATACAATATTGCTTATCATGCTCTAATAATTTAATAATAATCGTGATTTTTATTTAAAAACGTTGCATCCGAAAACATAAATATAAGTCATTAAACATCATTTATAACTGTAAATCATTATTAGTAAGAAAGAAATGTATGTAAAATAATACTTCTTTCGATTAAAAAGGAAATGTTCATCATTACCTTCTCAAAAAATAGAAATGAAGATCTTGCAACTTTATTTATGATTTGGAATATGAAGTTGTCTTAAAAAATTTATTTAAATAATAAAACAATGATAAATGTGCTAGATCAAAGAGTTTTACATTCATCTATTGATTTTCCTTTCAGAAATTTCCTCTGATAATTCTCATTACTATAATTTTATCATACGCAAATATACACAATGTAGGTATATTAACTTCATTTCATACACTTTTTAAATATTTCTTTTTTTAAATTAATATTAGTATTTCCTATAAATTTCATGATTTTTCAAAAACAGTAAATTAAAACAGTGTTCGTAGACACATATTTTTCACCATGAATAGCATTAATAACTTTGGTTTGTTCTTTTAATTCGTCTCAAAAAATAATGACATTGATCCTCAAATGAAATTTCAAGATTTTTTGAATGAAGCACGTGCACTATGCTTCATATTATAGAGAGTAAAAAATGCATATTGTCATGCGCAAGAGCAAAATATTTTTGAGAGAGTGAGAGAATAAAAATTTGTGTGTGATCCTTTTTTAAGGATAATTTTCAGCTGTTTTGTATATAAGCGACTGCAACAGTCTGAACAATCTTAGTATCGTGCCGCAATTTCTAAGAATCGGAAGAAAAGGGAGAGGAAATATAAAGTGATATTGAAAAAAGTAATGATAGCACATGTATACACATACATAACGAGTGTGAGGATTTAATTTTTTTCTTACTCCAAAAATAGTCTCTCATTTCCATGAATATGAAGTTTATTAACAAAAAAATATTAATGATGTTTGTGTAAAATATACCTAAAGTTAGTTTTATATGATAAAAAATAAAAAATTTTATTTTATAAATTCTTCATTCGAATTAAATAAGATGAGTTAAGAAATAACTATATGCAGAAAATTTAAGAATAGAAAGTAATAATTCTTAAACTTTGATATTTTATTAAAAATTTATTTTTTTTTGGATAACTGAAAATTCTAATACTATATTTTTAAAATTGGAAATAAAGAACCTGTTGCTGTAAAAAGGTTATTTATATATATGGTTTATATATTCAGTGAGTGAAAGAGTAACAAACTGTGAATTAATCTATCTATCGCACTTTAAATGCTCTCATTTTTCTCTTTATTTTCTTCTGAAAATGTGATTTTGGATAAATCGTGCGAAAGAAGAAAATGACACTTCAAATATAATCGTCTTCATGAGATTGCGATTAAAATTTAAATTTTTTATCCTAACAGTGAAGTCAATTGTCAGTTGCTGGAGTGTGTGCAAAGGAAAAAATCATAAAATTAGACGAATGAAAGTCATTAAGTGCTAAATTAAAGGCAGTGAAAAATCGAGTTTAAGGAAAAGATTTTTTATATATTGTAAAATAAACACTGGTCTTTAAATGAATAACAAAAAGAATTAAAGAATAGGGTAGTTTCAAATATGGACAAGTGTTGACTGTAATTTAATACGTTTACTGGTAACATGTTTAAAATATTTTATAAATGAATAAACAAAATAGCTTTTATTATATATAATACGATAGTGTAAGTAGAGAATGAAAATTTTCTCATCAATTTTTTGGTGCTCAAATTTTATTATATTAAGAGGATAGAAAAAGAAGATAATTTTTATTAAATTAAAAAGTAATTTAACCAGCGAGAAAAATGATTCTTCGTGTGATAAAAGTTATAATTTTAGTTACTTTTTTGAGGCATTTGAAAGTGTGCTTTAAAAATGCTCTTTGTGTTACAACCTCAAATGACACCGTAAATGAAACCGTAAAATTTCCAAACATCATTGAGCAGAAGATACATGAAGGTGTAAGTTTCTAAAATGAATGTTTTTGTATTCCTTAACCTTAAACATGTGATATGTGATAATTTAAAAAAAAAATTCGTAAAAATTTTAGTAAATTTTTAATTAAATTTTTTTTAAAAACAGTACAAAGTTTATAACATAGGAGTATTAATGGCTAGCAAGTTAGGTAAGCAAAATGTTTTTATGAATAAAATGAATACTATCTGTTGACTTTATATGTGACTTTTATAAAGGTTCACTTGTAAGAATCTGAGATGGTCTAGTAAAAAAATATAATTTTATTACATCCACAAAAGAAAGTAAATTCTTTTGAAAATGAGTGAGAAGATATAAGAGATGAAAAAGAATTTCGTTAAACTTTCCTTTCACGATTCATTGGCAAAAAAGAAGGTCATTTCTCAGTTGTAAGCTAATGTTGAACAAATGAAGCATTGTGAATAAATTTTGGTTAACATAATCTCACTTCCTTAAAAGTCATTAACCTTTTTTTATATAAGGATATACTATGAGACTGAGTTAAACAAATGAGAAAATTGTCACGTGAACTGAAACACTTTCATCTTCATATTCTTTCCTAAAGTGTGATTCTATTATCAGCAAATAATGAGAGAAAAAAATTATCAAAATTCTCAAAAGACAAATTTAAGCTTCCGCACTGAATATTTTCATAAATAAATTAAGAGAAAATTTTCTAAATGAATGTTTTTCGTATGCCACATATCATTTTATTTTCTTTTAGCAGCACTTCATAATAAAATTTAATTCCATGTATCATAAGTAAGATTATATAGGTTGATAATTTTTCTCATAATCATAATTTAAAAAATGAAAAATAAAATTTAAAAATACGAAAGAATAATTTAAAATCAGGTACCTTCTTGGATAATATGAAAACAAATTTAATCCTCTTATCTTAATTAAATAATATTTACCATCGTAATAATTTCATACGCTCCAAAAATTTTCATTCTTGTTTCAATTTTCATCTTACATAAAACAAACTTTACAACAAAACTCAAAGTTTTCTAAAATGCTAAAACACAATGAAACATCATGTGATGTAAATTTTTAAAAAAAAAAAAAATATTTTAAATGTCACTCGAATGGTTTTTTCACCATTACACTATGTTATATTTCAAACAATAAAGTCTATAAATTAAGTTTAAAAATTTATTTCTGCAATTACTCTCACAAAATTTCACAACTTTTTTATTTTCCTATGGGTTTTTCCAGACTCACCATTTGACCTTGAAAGATGTGGTCCTGCAATTGGTAACTTTTTCTCCTAAATTCATTACAATTTTGAAAATAATATCTTTGATAATTTATATAGATATTGGACTAGATCGAATTAATAAAGATTATTTAGATCATCATAAAGTTTTTCTTCATAAAGTTCAACAAAGGTGAGTGAAGCGAACGTTTAAGTAATTTTCATGCTTTTCATAAATTATGAAATCAAAAACTTAAATCAATAAAACCAGTGACTAAGTATCCGTTTGGCAGATCGGGGCACTTTAGCGCATTTTTGGTGCCCAGATCAGTGACAACACATCAAATTACAAATTACAGAATTATCAGATTCAATAATGAAAATAGATAAGCACCATTACGAGCTAAATTTGTATATTGTATAAAACATTTTAAATTTCGAATGGTTTATAGAATTTAAGTCATAGCGAAAATCAATCATTTAGCAGAAATTCTTTATTTTGTTTGTAATTCTTAATCGTTTTAGATTTTTCGATTTGTCTTTGTAAAATATTTTAATTTGAAAATAACGGTTGAATCGAATTTAAAAAATTAACGAAAAGAGTTCCACGAAAAACTTGGCGCGCCAAGAAAATGTTGTTTACAATTTTCAAATTTTCAATATAGAAAACAGAGTCCGAAACCGTTTTTCGACTAACTAAAAATCAACTAAATTTTAGTCGATTAAAATTATCGGTTAAAAATCAACTAAATTTAGTCGATTAAAAATAAAACACTAATCTACTAATTTTTATTTGTTTTTTAACCGATAATTTTAATCGACTAAAAATTAGTTGATTTTCAGTCGATGATTTTAACCGACTAAAAATTAGTTAGTTGATTTTTCACCGGTTAATAAACTTTAAATGTCTAGTTTCATATTCAATAAATACAGTATGTTATCAACCGATTACGATATTTTTGTTTCGTCGATTTCTCAGCATAGAAATAAGCTAGAGCCAAACGGTTTGATGCATTTTGTAGCTTAATGATGTTAAATCTTCTGACTCATAAGCTTTTAATTATTTTAAAATTCAAATTCTTCAAATATGGAGGTTTTTTAAAAATGAAATTTTTCAAATAATTTTACGTAATTCTTATTTATTTCTAAAATTATGCTATATTCAATGGCAATGAATGCTTAAACTTTCAAAAGTCAGCAAAATCTCTTTGTTTAATTATGGAACAAAATGTCCACCAACGACAGAAATGGTCATAACTTTTGAAAAAATTAATCAATTCTGTTGACTCACTAACTCAAAGACTTGAAATCGGAATTTCCTTTTGTCAAATGTATTTTATTTGACATTTTGTTTAGGGTTTTTGAGAATATTTGTCTCAAATATGAAAAATGTCTAATTTTTGTACAGAAATTTTTGAATTTTTGCATTTTTCTCAACAAAACTTCATTGAGCATATAGATTTTATTAATGAATCTCATAAATAGACTTGTTTTAAGTCTATAGCAGCAAACTAGGAGTCTCTGCGTTGTCTAGAAGCAATACTAGAAACGCTCAAAGCTGACAATACAAAATTTCTCTCTTTTGCAAAAGTCGATTTTCAAAAATCAATCAAAATCAACTTTATACTTTCTATGCCTTGTTGATTCGTTTGATTGTTCTATTTAATGATTGTATTGATAATCTACAACAAGGCATAGAGAGTTATAAGCTGATTTTGATTGATTTTTGAAAATCGACTTTTGCAAAAGAGAGAAATATTTGTTGTTGTCATTTTTGAGCGTTTCTAGTATTGCTTCTAGACAACGCAGAGACTCCTAGTTTGCTGCTATAGACTTAAAACAAGTCTATTTATGAGATTCATTAATAAAATCTATATGCTCAATGAAGTTTTGTTGAGAAAAATGCAAAAATTCAAAAATTTTCTGTACAAAAATTAGACATTTTTCATATTTGAGACAAATATCTTCAAAAACCCTAAAAAAAATGTCAAATAACAATACATTTGACAAAAGGAAATTCGATTTCAAGTCTTTGAGTTAGTGAGTCAACAGAATTGATTAATTTGTTCAAAAGTTATGACCATTTCTGTCGTTGGTGGACATTTTGTTCCATAATTAAACAAAGAGATTTTGCTGACTTTTGAAAGTTTAAGCATTCATTGCCATTGAATATAGCATAATTTTAGAAATAAATAAAGAATTACGTAAAATTATTTGAAAAATTTCAATTTTAAAAACCCTCCATAGGGTAATGGATCTAATTTTCGGACACTTTTCTATTTTTTATTCACAAAAATTCGAAAATCTTTTTAAAGAAACATTTTCACACAATGATTTGTAGATGTAACTAATGATAATAATTATATATTTCAACTAAATAGCTTTTTTAAAGCCAGTAATACTTATTTAAAGAGAAATCAACTCAAACAAAAATTGATCTAATTTTCGGACAATAGATCTATTTTCCGGACACTTGAGATTTTTAAAAAATACGTTGAAAATTGCTCAATATTTTCACAAATTTACTCTAATTCTTGACCCATAATCATTGCAAATGAGGTTAATCATTTATTTATTGAATAAACTTTCATTCTTTCATTTATAATATGCTTCATATAAATTTAAAATGAACTTTTAAAATTTTCATTAAGAAAATTTTTCCGATTTTTATTTTGTCTTTTTTTAAAGGTTTTCATTAGTGTATCCACTCTGTTTTATTGTCTATTAGTCATAAATAATCATTTTAATGCATTTATATATTTTTACATACACATTTTAATGATTATTTCTTAAATTTTCATATTTTTTTGAAGTGTCCGAAAATTAGATCAATATTTATTTGAGTTGATATCTCTTTAAATTAGTATTGCTTGCTTTCTTTTTGTGTTTATTATTACAAAGTGGAATAAAAGCTTTAATTCCGTATCTCTTAATTTGGTGATTGTGATAGATTTTAATAAAGAAAAATATAAAATTGTAATTGGATATTATTGTGAAAAAAATTGTCCAAAAAATTTTCAAGTTATCAAAACATTCGGACGATTTAATTTTCAACTCATTTTAAGTTATTTTTAAGTTATTTGGTTCAGGTGGGATGTTATAATAAATAATATAAACATCATTTTATCTAATTAAGACATTTTGTATGGGATTTAGTGAGTATAAAAAGAAATAATTGAAATTTTATAATATGTAAACAAAAAGTGTCCGGAAATTAGATCTGTCCGAAAATTAGATCCTTTAACCTATTTGAAGAATTTGAATTTTAAAAATAATTAAAAGCTTATGAGTCAGAAGATTTAACTTAATGAATCATCATTAAAATAAGCTACAAAATGCATCAAACCGTTTGGCTCTAGCTTATTTCTATGCTAGAAAATCGACGAAACAAAAATATTCGTAATCGGTTGATTAACATACTGTATTTATTGAATATGAAACTAGACATTTAAAGTTTATTAACCGGTGAAAAATCAACTAATTTTTAGTCGGTTAAAATTATCGACTAAAAATCGACTAATTTTTAGTCGATTAAAATTATCGGGTAAAAAACAAATAAAAATTAGTCGATTAGTGTTTTATTTTTAATCGACTAAAATTTAGTTGATTTTTAGTTAGTCGCGACTAAAATATAAAACCGTTTCGGACTCTGATAGAAAATAACCAGACTAGGACACTCGAAAAAAGATCGCGAAAGATTGTAAAATATTGCAAAAGATCGCAAAAAATCGCATATTTTTGATTTGACAAATTTTGCATTTTTTGTTGAATTGGATGAATGTACACAGAAAAGTCTTTTGCCATCCCTTATAATCCTTTTCTAATAGAATATTACAGTTTAAGGCTGTATTTTAGCTAAAATTGTAGATTTTCTTTTGTTTATGTTCGAAACATTTTTTTAAAAATTTCGAAATTTGTAAACAAAGAAATCAAATTAAAATTTTGTTGATTTTCTCTTGATTTATCAATTGATTCTTCATCTAAACGTTTGATAATTGTAAAATATATGATAATAGATTCTAATCTATAGTGAGATGAGTAAGAAAATGTTTTAAAATGACAAAAATTAATAAAGATTGAAAGATTGCAAAAGATTGTAAAAATCGTCGAGTGTTCTTGCCTAGAATTTGCCCTATTTTTACGATTCAAACGGTTCCGAAAGAAAACTGTTTTACACCCCGGGCTTTCTTTCAAAAAAAGCCCCTAACGGTCGTGTGAAACTACCAGGAAAATATACAAAAAGTAATAAACCAAATTTACCCTAATTACTTCTAGGAAAAATTATTATTTTCTTAACTTTATTTTGCTTGTTTAGTTTTCTTAGAAAAATTTATGCAAAATAAATTTATTTTTACTTCAATATTTCAATACTGAAAAATTTGTTACTAATTTTGCATCCAGAGTTGGAAAAGTAGATCTACTTTTCATATAAAATAAAAGTAGAAAGTAAATTTTTATATGAAAAGTAGATAAAGTAGGTAGCTACTTTTCCAACTCTTTCTGCATCATTTTAAAATATCAGGTATTTCGGAAAAAAATCGATACCCCTTAGACTGTTTTACAAAAACTGCAATTATGAAAAAACCACTTGGTCTTTTGACAAACGGTGAAAAGTTTGATACATATAGAGCTTTGCAGCAGTTTTTAAGATGAATTTAATTTCAATTACATTAAGTTATCAATTTTTAATTTCATTCAAAATATTTTGTAAAAAAATGAATTTTTCATTTCAAGACTTTGAAAGAACTTTTCTCGAAAGTTTTATATTTGCGAAAATTATCTAATTCACTGTAAATTATGTTTATTTTCAGCACTTTTAAAAACTGAAACCAGAATTAAACTGTCTTTAGTAATTCAAAAGATATAAGCAAACAAAAATGTCGAACTATAAACGGAGACTTTTACTAAAACGTCTCGTTCTCGGAATCTACTCAACTGGTTGGAATGATTAATATACCAATCGATTCGTATTAAAACAGACTATTTGATTTTCTATACAATTTCCAATAATCTTTGTTTACAACAGTGTTGTTATACAGGCCGCCTGTGTTGCCTGTGGTTTGAATTTACAAAAAAATCCGTTATAGAAATTGTAGAGGCGTTAAGATCGTTTTGAAACGCCATCTAGATTTTCCATAGCGGATTTTTTTGTAAATTCAATCCACAGGCAACACAGGCAGCCTGTATAACAACACTGGTTTACAAATGGCGAAAATGTAAACAAATGAAATTCATCAATTTTCTTTCACTCATATATCTCATCAGAAACATCTTTCTAAACTAAATTTACTGCTCAAAACGTTTAAATACATCCTGTCATAATCAGCTGGGATAGTATAACTAGTTAAGACGATGCTATAAAAGAGATATGAGTGAAAAAAAGTTAATGAATTTCATTTGTCTACATTTTCGCCATTTGTAAACAAAGATTATTGGAAATTGTATGGAAAATCAAATAGTCTGTTTTAATACGAATCGATTGGTATATTAATCATTCCAACTTCCAAAACTTTCAAGAAAAGTTCTTTAAAAGTCTTCAAATGAAAAATTCATTTTTTTACAAAATATTTTGTATGAAATTAATAATTGATAACTTATTGTAATTTAAATGAAATTCATCTTAAAAACTGCTGCAAAGCTCTATATGTATCAAACTTTTCACCGTTTGTCAAAAGACAAAATGGTTTTTTCATAATTGCAGTTTTTGTAAACAGTCTAAGGGGTATCGATTTTTTTCCGAAACACCTGATATTTTAAAACTTGAATGAAGAAAAAGAATATTTTGGTCATACTAAACTTGAATGTAGTAAAAATATGCTTAAGGAATATTTTGACTCTTTCTTTCTGCTCCTTTTCGTTTTATAACAATGTGCGTGGTTGTATAGAAAGAAAGAAAATATTTCATTTTCGTCAACAACACAATGTACGTTTTTCGCTGAAATTTAATTTAGTCTGTAATAATCTGAGATAGTGAGAAAGAAAAATCAAGGAAAATTCTCTATTTGCAAATTTTTAAAACGTGTAAAATTTTGTAACCAAATTTCATCAATCTAAGAGCATGTAATTTTTGTAAGAAAATTATCAAAAAAACTTTCATTGGTTTATCTTTAATTAATGTTTAGTTTTGACGGTTACACAGCGTGGATGTTCATGGTTATATTTTGTCGCACTCGTTTTCTTGATTAAATAACACAGGATTGAGACACGAAAAGTGAAAATTATTTTTTAACTTGTCTTGAGGGTTTGCTACCGAAAAACATGAAATGCTAGTTCATTGACATGTACAACGCTTTATTGACTTGAATTTAATAAAGTCACCTGATACTTTGCATAATAATAAACAGAAAGATGTATTCAATGTGAAGGACATTGCTTCTATTGTATTACAACCCAAAATAAAGAGGATAAAAAATCGATTTTTATCTATTTGCTCTACATTTAGGCCAGGTAGGCATCTTCACACTCTATGAATGAATTATAATACACTTGATTATAATGTTTTCACATTTATTAAGATTTTTTAAACTGAAATCTCTTTATAACTATACCCTGAACTATACAAAAAATTATTTTTGAAATTTTCTTATAATTTTTATTCTATGATAGCAAAATTTATTTATCTCCTATTTATTATTGAGTGGAAACTTTTCTTTAAGGGCAATTCTCTGAATAAATATTTCTACAAAAATCTCTACTTTTTCAATTTTCTCTCTCAATACTTGTTTTCTCGCTATTAAACTAAACACTAATGATATATATATCAACGAATACAGTATTTTATCTAAGTTTTAGACTCTTAAAAGCTTTTAATAGCCTGAGTTTTGATTTTCGAAAAATGTTAATCAGTCACAAAAGTATTTTTTTGTTTGATTTTTGCAAATTTTAGCTTTATTACTCACTAAAACTATGAGGGCAATCGCAAAAAAAATGTTCGTCAGATTTCATTTTTGATCGCTTATTGTTCTAAACTGAAATAAGCTAGAATAAAGCTTAATATACCATTCTGTAGTACTAATTAGTACTACCGCGTTCCTCGAATTAAAGAGCCGGCTTTTGTATTCAAGGGTGACGTTTTTTGCTGAGTCATTGTTTACTTTTAGTGTGTAAAAATATACGTTATTTCAAAAATGGCTCTTTTATTTGAATACAAGAGCCGGCTCTTTAATTCGAGGGAAGATGGTAGAGTTTAGGATATTAACGATGAAGATTGATGCTTTTGATAAAAAATTATGAGTCTCCAAAGTCAAAATCTGACGAAAAATTTTCGGGAAAAAGTATTTTAATCTTTTTGTATTCCGTAATTCCTTTTTAATTACTTTATCAATTTTAATTCTTTTTGCTGTAAATGATAGCTAGTACTTTTGTAAAGGGTCTTTGGCTAAAATAAATTGGAATAAATTCTAATTTCATATTGAAAAACAAAATGAAATAGAAATATTCAAAAATTAAGAAAACAGTAGGTCAGAAACTACTGTTAGACATTAAATGAAAGTTCAAGCGATTATCTTTCTGCTTCATGGCTCAGTTTTGATAAATAAGTAGTGAATTACTACAAAAGTTAAACATTTTAGAATCATCATATTTTTCAATGAAAATGTTTGTTATAACATTTCAAGATTCATTGTATTCTTTGAATTATTCTTTGATTTGAGTTAATATATAGTTATTTATTAGCATTTTGCATTCTGAAAGTGAGAATCTTGAAAAAAGTCTATCAAATTTTCAATTTTTGGACGAACTTTTGTTTCTTTGTTCTTTTTAAAATGACATGGAAAGTGTCCGTGCGTAGTAGGGGGACACTTAAGCGCATTTTTGTGCCTAGATCAGTGTATGTAAACAAATTTCAGAATTATTAGATTCATTTGAGAAACAGATTCACGCTTTAAAAATAATTTGATCGAAATAAATAAATAAAAATACAGTAAAATTCACGTTTATAAAATTTTGATGCATAAAAGTACGGCGAACGTTTTTAATTGATATTCTGTTTATAGAACTTTCTAATGATAAATTTTATTGACTTAAAAATAACGGTTGAGTAATATTCAAAAATTGAAGTTCCAGTATTTACCGTTGGTGGCGCTGCAATCGTTTGTGCGACAAAAAATTTTTGTTTACATTTTTCAATATGGAAATTTAAATTCGCAATTTGCTAATTAATACAACAAGTAACAGCATTCTAATGATGTTTCTTCCCAATAACTCGATAGCATAAATCAAACACAACAAACCGGAAGTCTCTAGCTATTATAGTTTTCGAGATCTCGTTACTCACCCAGCCGTGAGCCAGCCAGCCAGCCGATCAAAGTGAAACTATAAGCTGCATTGTTGTTCCAAAAATGCGCTAATGAACAATTTTTGAGCAACATAATTTTGAATTATTCTTCCACTGATTTTACTTAAATAAAAACATTTAAAGACAATATTTATGTGTAAAACTATTGAATTTTGATAAAAGAAGTGGATAAAACAACAATTAATGTTGCAAAATCCAGACTAGGACACTCGAAAAAAGATCGCGAAAGATTGTAAAAGATCGCAAAAGATCGCAAAAAATTGTAAAAATCGTCGAGTGTTCTTGCCTAGGTAAAAAGCATAATTGAGTGATTCACGGATAATGCATGAATTTTTCAAATTTTTTACCTCTCTAAATTGAATTTTAAATATTTTTTTTCCGTTATTTATGAATGAAAAGCTTTTTTGATTTTCCATCAAATAGAAACATAATATTAATTTTTTACATAATATTTGGTAAGTTGAAACAAATTATGTTAATCAATGATTTAAAAATGTTTTTATATCGTCACATTAGAATATAACAATAATTGAAAAGAAGGTCCTTTCTTATGAAGAAAAACTTGTACGTCATCGAAAATATTTACAAAAAATGATTTTTTAAAATTTAAACCAATGTTGTAACAAAAAAATAGCGTTGTTTTCCTAAAAAATTAAAGATCTATAATAAATAAAAAATTTAAATAATAAGACATTTTTCGAGCTCATTTTTAAGTGTTACGTTTACATTTAGCCTAAATTTATGAATTCAAATAGATTTTGCTTGGTAATATTGAATAATTTAGACAAAAATTGCAAAATAATAAAATGTCGCAAAAATGAAGCGGAGATTTTTCGTTGAATTTTTGATATATCTCTTTAATTACTCATTCATTTCTTAAATGGTTTTGCTATATAGTAGAAAATCATAAATAACACATGATTCTGGTAAAATTATAATGATTAAGTAGTTAAAAAATGAGAAACTTCAATTTTAGAAAAAAAAATCTCCGCTTCATTATCCGTGGAATCACCCAATTATGTAACTGAAAAATTTTCCATTAAAGTGAGCTACAACAACAATAATTCCCGATTTTCCAGCGTTGATAAGTGATAATATACACTTTAAAGTACTCATTGTGGCTTATTATTGACGCAATTAGCCAAAAATTAGCGTTAATCAGATACAAAAATTGAAATTTGTAGAAATTGAAAACGTTTGTAGAGTTCAAAATATTTTGTTTACAAAATCTTGAAACTCAATTTTTCTTTTATTTAGCTTCTTATATCAAGCTCTTTTCATAGCAAAATACTGTTTTTAACTATAATAGGAGAATAAAAATATAATTATAGAGAATAATATAAGAAATAAAGAATTTGAATGATTTTCGAATTTTCGAATAAAACAAGTAGAGAAAGAATTACAAAACGCTTTTTTCGAATTTCCCTCACTCAGAGAATTAGAATCTCTGAGAGAGACTGAATTTATACATAGTTATAGTGCGTTTGAATAATTGTGATATTAGCCTTAGCGGCTTTAAGTCAGTTACAGAAGTGTTGTTGATGACTTTTTTGACTTCTTGGAATTGGTTTGTTGATATAGATGTGAGAAAATCTTGAAAAAACTCACAGACAATTTTTAGGATAATTAAAAAAGAAAAGCGGGAGAAGCCCGAAAAAAAGAAAACTGTAGTTGTCAAGTCGAGACTTGATTATTTTTCTAGATTTGTAACGTGTCTCCGAGTATTTGAACTTCTGCTGACAATTTAGCTGAGTTCAGCTATTCAGCATTTAAAATCAGCCTTTTGAGTTCCAAATACCCGAGAGCTAACACGTTAAATTTTAAAATGTAAAATTAGATGGGCTTTTGGCTCGACTAATTTTAAGAAAATAACACGCTTTTATTTAAGGGAGTGAATTCTAGTTTATTGAACGTATAATCAAATAAATGTCAATGAAATTTATTAATTTAATTCTTAATTTTTCTCGCTTTTAAAATTTAACGTGTTAGCTCTCGGATATTTGGAACTCAAAAGGCTGATTTTAAATGCTGAATAGCTGAACTCAGCTAAATTGTCAGCAGAAGTTCAAATACTCGGAGACACGTTACAAATCTAGAAAAATAATCAAGTCTCGACTTGACAGTAGTCAAACAGCAAGGGGTAGTCTGTGCCTAAAGCCATTCATGAATGTCTCGTGATCGTAGTTTCCTAAAGTTGAGATAAGAGTATTGTCATGTGTATGACAGGTATCGTAGAAACGTGAAGTTAATTTATTAACTTATTCTCTAATTGTTGGAATATTAGCTAATTCATATAGTTTTTTATTACTGATAAAATCGTCCCAATTAATATTAAGACAAAGTCGCAACATTTTGTTTTGAAAAATTTGAAGCTTGTTGAAGTGACTCTTGGCACAATTATTAAATACTTGACAATCATGAGTCAATATAGGTCTTATGACTGCCTTGTATAAGTGAATCTTTTCATGCTTCTTGACACCTAAAGTATGAAAGAAAAATTTAAATATAAGATTCTTTTAAAAAATTTAAAAGTTTTAAAAAATTGGAAGTTTCTATTATTTCTTGTAGAAAAATTAAAATCTTAAACTAAGCTCTAGAAATTAAAAAAGTTTATTACACGGAAAGATGAAAGAGAAAATTTTCTTTTAGCGACACTTTTGCTGTTATGTCCATGGAAAATAATAAAAAAAATGATGTGAGGCAAGACAGTGAGTGAATATTGATGAAATTTTGTTTTTCTACTTCAAAATTCTACTATTGTATGTGAGTGCGTGTTTGTGTGTTAACAGTGATGAAACCTTGAATCCATCACTTGGTATTGACTTTGTTTCATGCAATATACAGTATGTTGCCAACCGATTACAATATTTTTTGTTTTGTTGTTCTCAGCATAGAAAATAACTAGAGTCAAACGGTTTACTGCATTTTGTAGCTTGTTTTATTGTTGATTTAACAAGCTAAAACTTCTTAACTCAAATGATTTCTATTTTATAAAAAATTTCATTTTTCCAATATTGGAGGCTTTTTTAAAACGAAATTTTTTAATAATTATTCGTAAATTTTTAACTAAATCATTACAGAGAGTATAAAGTTGATTTTAAGTGATTTTTGGAAATTGACTTTTGTAAAATAAGAGAAATCTTTGTTATTGTCAGCTTTGAGCGTTTCTATTTGCTTCTAGACAACGCAGAGACTTCCGGTTTGCTGCTAAAAACTCGTAATTACTCTATTCACAAGATTCAGTAATAAAAATCTATATGGCCAATAGAGTTTTTATGAAAAAATGCGAAAAATCTAAAATGTTTGTTCAAAAATTAGCCATTTTTGAACTTCGAAACAAATTTCTCAAAAACCTAAGAGCAAATGTCAAATATCAATATATTTACTGAAAGATAATTTGATTACAAGTCTTTGAGTTAGTGAGTCATCAGAATTGATTCATTAATTCAAAAGTTATTGTCATTTCTTTCACTCTTGGACATTTTGTTTCATAATTAAAACAAAGAGATTTTGTTGACTTTTGAATGTTTAAGCATTTATTGCCATTAAATATAGGATGATTATGGCAAAGTTTGAGATCTGTAGGATGTTTAGTTAAAAATTTACGAATAATTATTTAAAAAATTTCGTTTTAAAAAAGCCTCCAAATTTGGAAAAATGAAATTTTTTATAAAATAGAAATCATTTGAGTTAAGAAGTTTTAGCTTGTTAAATCAACAATAAAACAAGCTACAAAATGCAGTAAACCGTTTGACTTAGTTGTTATTTTCTATGCTGAGAAATCAATAAAACAAAAAATATTGTAATCGGTTGGCAATATACTGTAAATCGGATAAGCATATGATATAAAATTATAGATTCAGTTTGTCTCACATGTCATCAATATTGCCTTCTTTGCTTTTAATCACGTCCGATAATGTGAAATATATATACAGTACATGAAGGAGAATTAAAAGACAATGTAAAGAATCCAACAGAGAGTATGTATGTGGCTACTAGAAGAATTTTTCAATCACACTGCATGTGGTCTAGAAAAATACGATTCGTGAATGAAATAAATCGTTCTATCCCAGGGCGGTTTAACAAATAAAATTTCCGTTATTTTATCTAAAATTCAAATTTAAAAATTTTGTTCCAGGGGGAAAATATCTCTAACGAAAGAAGTTATTTCTTTCGCCGCTTTCGTTTTTTCCGTCACTTGTCATTTTCGTTAGGGGGCAATTCTCTGAATAAATATTTTTTTCAAAAATCTCTACTTTTTCAATTTTCTCTTTTTTTTACTTGTTTTTATACATTCCAGATGAATTTATTTGATGTCAAAACGATGAATGCAATCTTTTAACTAGATTTTAAGCTGTGAAAAACTTTAAATAGTCTTAAATTTGTTTTTGAAAATGTTAATCAGTCAAAAAAATTCGAAACAAAATCAGATTTTTGCAAAATTTGACTTTATTTAACGCTATAACTACTAAGAAAATGGTTTTTCAGCGTTTATAAGTGATGTTTTCTTACTTTAAAGCATTCATTGTGGTTTAAAATACATGCATTTAGCCAAAAATTAGCGTTAATCAGGCACAAAATTGAAACTTGTAGAATTTAAAATTTTGTTTATAAAATCATTCAATTTTTCTTTTATTTAGCTTCTTATTTTATACTACTTCCATGGCAAAATACTTATTATTACTAAAACAAGTGAATAAAAACACAATTATAGAGATAAATATGAGGAATGAGAAATTATAATGATTTTTGAATTTTCGAACAAAAACAAGTAGAGAAAGAATTACAAAACGCCTTATTTCGATTTTCGCTCACTCAGAGAATTGCCCTTAGATTAATTTTTAGCGCATTTTTTTGCAAAATGACATGAAAAGTGTCCATGCGTAGTAGAGGACACTTAAGCGCATTTTTGTGCCTAGATCAGTGTATGTTAACTAATTACAGAATTATTAAATTCATTTGAGAAACAGATTTACGCTTTAAAATAATTTGATCGAAATAAATAAATAAAAATACAGTAAAATTCACGTTTATAAAATTTTGATATATGAAAGTACGGTGAGCGTTCTAAATTAATACCTAATTTACTGAATCTTCTGATGATAAATTTTATTGATATCAAAAAAACTGTTGAGTAATATTCAAAATATTTGAAGTTTTAATATTTCCCGTTGGTGGCGCTGCAATCGTTTTCGTAGCCAACTTCACGTTGTTTACATTTTTCAATTTGAAAATTTAAATTCGTAATTTCCTAATTAATTCAATCAATAGCAACATTCTAATAAAAATTGCCGCCAATAACTCGATAGCACAAATCAAACACAACAAACCGGAAGTCTCTAGCTATTATAGTTTTCGGCTGGCTGGCTGTATGTGACAGTGATAACTCGGCAACAGTAAGTCGTGGATAGGTGGTTGATAGCTTGTTAGAAAGGTCTTGACGTGTAGGTAAGTCATCAAAAGAGTTTTTTTGGGTAAGTGTTGACTCAAGGGTGGTCCACCACATGCATGTCTATCACATGGACCAAAAAATTTTTTTCACTAAAAAGTCTTAAAATGTCATGAAACGTCGAAAAAACATGTCAGAAATTTTTTTTAAAAAAAAACGACTTATAGTCAAATAGAAATAGTAGGAAATAGTACTAAAAACATGAGAAATTTTGTTACCAAACACTGATCTGTTAGTCAAAAATGCGCTCTAATCGTCCGACCATCCAAGGTGTTGAGATTGATATATTTTTTAGATTTGTCCCTATAAAGTCAAATTTATTAGCGTCAAAAAGAAAATGTATAAGTGTCATAAAGTTTTTTATGACAGTTGTAAAAGTTTTATAACAATAATAAATGTTTTTATAACTGTCATAAAAAAATTTATGACACTTATAAATTTTCTTTTAGACACTAATAAATTTGAGTTTATAAGGACAAATCTAAAAAACTTTATGCCAGTTATAAAATATTTTTTATACATATTTCCTTCAATTTTTCTAGTTATTTTCCTTTTTACAGCTCAAAATAACCACTGCTTATGTAAATAATTCATCATAACTCTATAAAAAGTATGATTATTAGTGTAAATCAATTAAATTTGTCTAAATTTCTGATGTATTCTTCCATAATTCGAATACGTAATTTCGAAGTTCTATTTAATTGTCGAAGAAAACATTAAAAAAACTTATGAAATTCTGAAAATTGATAAGGGCGATTCTCTGAGTGAACGGAACTTGCTAAAAAGGCGTTTTTAATTCTTTCTCTACTCGTTTTGGGGCAAAAATTTGAAATTTGGATTTTTAATAAACAAATCTTCAAATTTATCTACTTATTCATAATTAAAATTTTTCATGCTGCTCTTCAACTAGGATACAGACATTACAACAAGTTTCATGCTGATTAGTCTGGATCATGATTCAAGACACAACATATTTTCTGGTTGATGAAGCTTCATCAGATACACTTAAGGTGTACTATTTTTTGTTCTTAAGTTTTATCATTTTAAAAAAAATTCATCATGCTTGTGAGTTTTTTCGAGTTTTTCTCACTTCAATTTCAAGTTAGATCATTTCATAAACCACCATGTAAGCTGAAAAGCAATATTATCAAGATGTAACTGATTTAAAGCCTGTAGGCTAACATCACTAGATTTCATTTATTATTTATATATGTAGTTTACTAATTTTTGTTGAAATAAAGAACTATTATTATTCATAATTAAAATTGTTACAGGCAACTAATTGAGTAAAAAGATGAGCTTTTTAATCATAATAATCCTGATAGTTTCACACGACCGTTAGGGGTTTTTTTGAAAAAAGAGCCCAGGTGTGTAAAATTGATTTCTTTCGAAACCGTTTGAATCGTACAGATATTGTTGATGAAAGTTTTAAATATCAAAAATTAGCTAATTATTAATAGTTATTGGTGTCAAAGGTAATGTTATTTAACTAAATCAAACATTATTTTACAACAAAAGCTTTTAAAAATCATTATTTTTGATATTTTTGCAAATATTTTTTTCAAATTTTTCGAAAATCCAGAACAATTTCGAAAAGGGTGTGAAAATCACATTTGAAATGAAATTTTTAACCGACAAAATCATCGAGTGAAACTACTAGGTATATTTTTATTATTCTTAAAAATTCATTTTTATCCAGAAAAGTTTTCTCCGCAATTTTTTAATTCAATCGGCTTCGATGTTTTTAAACAACATTTAATAATTCCATGAGTTTGCAAGTCACAACCAAGAAAGTTCTTAAAGTTAACAAGTCTTTAACTAAAAGTTCCTACCGCGGTAGTTAGTATTTTAAAGACTTTCAAAGATTTTACTGATGATAACAATTTTATAAATTACATTCAGACATATTTTTCATATCTGATTATATGCAAATTACAAGTTTACAGCTTTTTCAACTGTAGAAAACAACTTAACTAAAATAAAAAAAGAAAAACTGTGTGACCAAAACGAGTCTTTAATTTTTCTTCAATGGTGAGAAGAGAAGAAAAAATTTTTATTACATTACTGTGAGTATAAAGAAGAATTAAATAGGAAAGAAAGATATTAAGTGCAAAAACCTAGCAATGAACTACTTTCCTGTATTAGGAAGATGACAATTAATTTTATATCTTTTTCTGTTGCATTACATTAAAGATTTATGATATATTTTAAAATTAATTATGATGTATAGTAATCATATCAATAAAGAAATATGATTCTTAATTAACAAACATAAAAACAATTAAAATGTTGAAATTACTAAAATAAATATTTAAATTCTATAGCATGTTCCAAAAACTCTTTAATCAATGACTTTTTGATGCAAATTCATTAACACAAATATGTCAAATTATTGATAATATTTGAATCTTTAGAGAATTACGTCTTACTTGTAACTTAAATAAATAAGCTATGCATAAAATTTTGCTATAAGATTTTACTCATATAAATGACCAGCATACTATACCTATCCCGAGATATCCCTAAAAAACTTGCGTGGGATGTCCGTTCGTCTGTAAACACGCTACCTTCATGAATTTTGGTGATTTGGTTTAGTGGGTAGCCTAGGGTCAAAAAAAGACGAAAAACGAAGAGATTCTTTGAAAAAAATTCATTTTGACATTTGCTAACCACGAAAAACTGAAATTTCAAAAAACTTGAGCTAGTGATGCCAAAATGAACTTTTTTCATAGAATCTCTTCGTTTTTGATCTTTTTTGACCCAAATTTACCTAAAAAAGTCTATTTCAAGTTAATACACGAAAATTTAATTTTTGACCCTACCTTGATTGCGCATTTTTTTGGTCATTTTGGGTATACTTGCTTCTCTTGCTGCCATAAATTATTAAATTACGCTAAAACTCTTTGTAAATATTAAGTACGTTTCAATACTTATTCAACAAGAACTTAAATATCGGGAAGTTTCCTGAAAAATTTCCTTTTTTTTGTGTCTTTGTTCAAGTCAACAGTTCTCAAAAACTATTGAAGTTAGGGATTCGAATGACGGATATCCATACCGGTCGTTACCGGTAATTACCGGTAATATCCATTACCGTTACTGTTCATTTATTTGGATATATCCAACGGTAACAGAATTTTAACGAATTTTTTAAAAAATCAAATATTAAGCGCGCAGTTTCTTTTCTATAAACTTCAGTCGTATTTACACGTTTTAAATTTTACGAATTTATTTAAATTATGGTTAAATCTTCATCTTTTGTGTGGACTTATTTTGAAAAGAATGCTGATGGTACAGCTAAGTGCAGTGCAGTGAAGGGTAATGGAGAAAAATCGCAGGATTTTTCCTGAAGAAAATCGTAGTCCTGCAAAAGCTAACTGAAAGATTAAATAATCGAATGGATGAAATTATTCGTGATTTCATGTTATATTTAGTTGAACCTTATTGCTTATCTCAACCCTCACATTTTGCTTTTTCTACAAAAAAAAAACAATTCATCAATTTGCGTCTAATCTTCGCTCGAGTCTGTATCCAGAAGAAGTAATTGATCCTTTGAACACGCTTGATTCAGAAGTTCTCTCCAGCATGTCTACAGAAACGACACCTTCACAATCTCTACAAAGCCGCCCTCAAAACAGTCTCGACGTCTTGATCAACCTATCAAGTCAAAAATCTGACACACCAGCTAGTTTCAAGACCGACATACAGCAACTAGAGAAGTATGGTGTTAGATCTCGTCGTCTACAAAATTTATTAGATGCCCTTTTTATCAATTCCGCCAGCTTCTACTCGCGCAGAGCGAAACTTTTCTTTGGCTAATCATATTGTTTCTAAGTCTCGCTCATGCCTTTCGGATCATAATGCTCACTGCATAGTTTTTTTAAAGCCATATTTTCAAAATAAGTACACTTAACCAGAGTTGTTATGGACGAAATTGCGGGCGGCACATAAAAAGGGCACGCCCTCAAAAAGGGCCGCCCTTTTGAGGGCGAAGGGCGAAAATTATGGTTTCATCGGAAAAATCAAAACTGTGGTTTTTCGGTCGTGATAATTATTAAATAGAATGGGAAAAATATTTTTTTGACTTTTTTCAAAAATTTTCGATTTTTCCCGGGTCAAAAACTGTTTTTCTTGGGTATTTTCGTAAATTTTTGTGTTTAAAAATTCAAAACTTTTTACCAACTTATCAGAAAAATATGGTTGATAGCTTGTTAAAAAGGTCATTTTAGGTCCTTTCTAATGATATATTATGTGCAATATTTAAGTTAAATTAATGTCCACAAGAGCACAATTTATGGTACCATTATGGGTTTTTTTGGCATTTAATTAGGTTAAAAATTCATAAAAGCTTCATAAAAATTATTTTGGTGACTTAAAAGATTGATTTGGACTATTATTACACGAAATATACAAAAGTTTTCCAAAAAACTAAGTTTCTACAAGAGTGTACGCACTATGACATGTGCTGCCGTCCACAAAAAGCCTTTTTGGAAAATTTTTTAAAACTGCTTGAAACATCTTTAAAAAGATGAAAAATGATAAAATATGCATTAAAAGTGATTTTTTAGACGAAATATCATTTTTAAATCATGAATTAAAATATAAAAAAATTCATGAAAATTGAATTTTTGAAGAAAATTTAGATGCAACTTACTGCTACAGTTATCATCAAAAAATCACATTCATTACATATTTTATCAATTTTCATCATTTTAAAGATGTTTTGAGCAATTTTAAAAAAATTTTCAATAAGACGTCCTCAGACCAGCATCACATGCCATAGTGTGTGCACTCTTGTAGAAACTTAGTTTTTTGGAAAACTTTTGTATGTTTTGTATATAAATAGTCCAAATCAATGATTTAAGACACTAAAATAATTTTTCTGAAGTTTTTTTGAATTTCCGACTTAATTAAATGCGTTAAAGTTGCAAGGTGACATCATTAATGTTGCTCCTGTAGTCATCGGTTTAACTTAAATATTGCATATAATATATCATTAGAAAGGACCTAAAATTAACTTTCTAACAAAGTATTAACCATATTTTTCTGATAAGTTGATTAAAAGTTTTGAATTTTCGTATAAAAGCATGACACAAGCATGACTAAAGACTTCTAAAAACCCAAAATTTTGCAAATTTTTAAAAATTATATTTTTCTCATTCCTAATTAATGATTTTTAGATAAAAAAGCTTATAAAATAATTTTTTTGAAAAAATCAAATATTTTCGCCCTTCGCCCATAACAACTCTGCACTTAACTTTATTAAAAGAATATATTTTTGAGTACCGTCTTCCCTCGAATAAAAGAGCCGGCTCTTCTATTCAAGGGTGACGTTTTTTGCTGAGTCATTGTTTATTTTTAGTACACGGAGAAAAAAACTTTATAGCGCTTAGAAATGATTTGTCCCTAGAAAGTCAAATTATAACTGGCATAAATTTTTACTTTCTGCCAGATATAAATTTTACTTTATAAGACTTATAAAGTCAAACTTTTTTTCTGGCATAAATAAATTTATGAGACTTAAAAAGTAAATTTTATTTCTGGCATAAAGTGCTTTATAAGTGTAAAAAATTAACTTTCTAAGAGGCAAAAATTTTTTTGAGTTATTCTATATACTTCGCAAGTGGAAATTCTAATTTTTTCTATAGGTCATAACTGAGAATTGAATTTTAACTCAACTTGCTGAAATTGATTTTTTTACCTCTAACTGATGTGTCTGCACTCAGAAAAAAAAACTTACAATTTACGTTGTAAAGTCATAGTAAATTAATTTTTACAACAAATATTGTAAAATATCTTGAATCTTACAATAAATATAGTAGAATTCAATAGAAAAAAAAATATTTTGATCCTTACAATTTAATAGTAAATTTTGCTATAGTCATAGTAAAAAAGAAATTCAAATTATTTAATAAGAAAATGTCTGTTACTTGTTTTATTAAAAATTGTCAAGACTCATTTAGTGATTTAGATCAATATAAAACACATTTGAGAGTTCTTCATTCAAAAAATGAAATGAAAAAATTTGTTTGTACATTAAATGAATGTGGAAGTGTTTTTGATAATATTGGAAGGCTGTTTCGCCACTTGAACAATACACATAATTTTTCAAAAATTAAAAACAAATCAGTTTTAGAACCACCTAATTCATTTAGACAATCAGATATCAATGCACAATCAAAAGTGAACATAAATAAAATTAGTGATAATAATTCTAATGATGATGCTGTGTATAATGAGCAAATCAGTGATAATGAGTGTCAAATAGATGATAAAAAACAAAAACTAGAAGAAATGTTCTCTAATTTTGTGATTAAACTTCATAGCAAGAATCACCTAACTAAATCATGCATTCAAGAAATTATTAGTTCTATTAAAAGTGATATTATTGATCCACTATGTGAAATGACATCAGCAAATTCAAATTTCATCAATTTGATAAATTCATCATATTCCAACTTCAACACTCTATACAAATTAAAAAAATATATGTCTCAACGAGGTCATTTTACAAAAGGTAAAATTTATGTTTGATGATTAGTTCAATTATTCAAGTTATGTTTTATACATTTTTAATTTAGGCATTGATCATACTATTAATTACAAAAATGGACTAATTTTTAAGAAAGGAAGGCCAATCGTAGGAGAAATTAAAGAAAAAATTTGCATAATGCCAATCAAAAACATGGTTACTTCGATTTTTTCAGTCAAAGACATTTTTGAGAGCACAAGATCATTTGCAAGAATAAACCACGAAGTAAAAAAAATTTCATCAATTGCTGATGGCTTAAGATGGAAAAGTATTGTTGAAAAATATTCAGCCGATTCTGTTCTTATTCCTTTTGAATTGTATTCAGATGACATAGAACCAGATAATGCACTTGGAAGTAATGCAGGAACTAATAAGATATCCACATATTTTATTAGATTTCCAACTATGCCACCTCATCTATTATCTTCAATACAATATATTTTTGAAGTATTATTACATTGCTCCAGTTTGAAAAAAGATATGCTTGATAATTGCTTAGAGGAATTGATTGAAGTTTTTAAAGAATTGGAAAATGGAATTCCAGTTATTGTTGAAGAAAAAGAGATAAAAATTCATTTTATCATGCTGAGAATATTGGGTGATAACTTGGCATTAAACGAGTTATTAGGATTTACTTTAAGTTTTAATTCTACAATGTTCTGCAGATTTTGTACTATGACAAGAGAAGATTCAAAGAAGATGACTAAAGTACATCCAACACTAATGCGTTCTCGTCAACAATATGATACAGATCTTCTTAAAAATGATTTAAAAACTACTGGATTACGACAAAATTGTTTATTCAATGTTTTGGATAATTTTCATTGCATTGATAATTTTGTTGTTGATATAATGCATGATCTCTTTGAAGGAATCATCAAATATGATGTTGCCATGTGCTTAATGAATATTATTGAAGATAAAAATTTGGATATATCTCTTAACACAATTAATAATTTAAAACAAGGTTTTGATTACAATGATATTGATATTGGCAACTTAAGTAAACCACTGTCAGAGAAGCATTTAAAACAAGGAGCCTTAAAAATGAGTGCATCAGAAACAATGAGCTTTATATTTTTCTTACCGCTTATGATTGGACATTTAATTCCGAAAAATAATAAATATTGGAAGCTTATTTTGATTCTAATTGATATTACTGATGCTGTTATGATGTCTTCGTTTGATGATGATACTTTAAAACAATTACATGCGAAAATTATTATTTATCTTGAAACATACATTAATTTGTTTGGACAAAATCTTCGACCGAAGCATCACTTTCTTTTACATTATGTGGATTGCATATATAATAATGGACCACTTAGGTAAAATCAAATTTAATTTATGATTATGTGTATGATTTTAATATATACAAAATACTTTTCATAGGACTATGATGACATTTGCATTTGAATCTAAAAATCGTGAAATTAAAGAATACGCTAAAGCCACGAGTCAAAGAGTAAACCTTGCACATTCGCTATCATATAAGTGTGCCTTTAGATTCAATAACTTTTTGAATTCACATAAAGATGGATTTCATCCAATAACTTCACACAAAAAAGTTGAAAAAGTATCAAATGAAAAATTCCATAAAACGATATATTATCATGACATAAAGAGAAGTAACGAATATGATTTCATTTCAACACAAGAACAGATCTTTAGATGCAATTTAATCATACATAAGAAAACCACGTACAAGTGCGGGTTTTTTATTTTAAAAGATAGTTCTAATCCCATTAATTGTTTTAAAATTATTGATATATTGTATTGTAGTAAGAGATATTTTCTGATTTTGGAAAAGTTCACTATTAATCGATTTGTCAAACATTTACGAAGTCACGAATTAGGACTTAGTTCACATACTTATGACTTGATTACTATTGATAGTATAATTGGTCTTCCTTTTAACATTCACAAAACTGTTTCTGGAAAAGAATACTTTCGAATTAAAAACATTTGATTAAATGAAATTATTTTACTTTTATAAGGAAATTTCCATAAAACTATATATCCATTTAAATACATGTATACACTTAATAACATAAAGAATATGCAACTTTTAATAAAACAAACTGTTTTTATATTAGTAAAAAATAACATATATTGAATAAATCAAATAATAAATTATACTTGAATTTTTTTTTTCAATCACTACGAAATTAAATTTTTGTTTTTGAAATGATACAGCAAATTGAACTAACTTTTCTTTTCTTCATAGATTTTCCTTTGTTCTTATGCTCATTTTCATACGCGAATCAATACGTTTAATGTTCTAAATCTCATTTTGACTTTTATTTCACTAAACATCTTCTATTAAGATTTCAAAATGACTACAAACAACCTCTCTAATTTGTATCACCTCTATTTATTCAAAAATCAAATATACGTTTATTGTATGGATGAGTTATTACTATGAGTATAGTAATTTTTTTACAATAACTATAGTAATATCTTTTCAACTCAAACAAATTGTTTGAAGAAAAATAAAATATTAAAAATAAGTATAGAAACTTGTAAAAAAATGTTCAACAATAACTATTTAAGTGAATCAGAGGTTGAAGATCAAGAAATACTTCAAAACGATAACATAGAATTAGATTCAAATGGTAAAAAACATAAATTATTAAAGTTGAATCTTTTTTCAAAGTTCTTAATTGATTTTAGTAGTGAACGAAAATGTATATTACAATAACAAAGATGAGTCAAAAGTAAAAGAACATTTGGTTGAAATGGGATTTGAATGTCTAGTTCCACTTTTTATAAGTATATGGAATATTATTTTTTTGTTTCTTTTTAACTTTTATTTACAATAAATTTTTTTCTAGATGAATATATTGATCTAGAAGTTTTTTACAATCTGAATGCTTCATTGATTCAGAGCATTTTAAAGAACTTTCCAGTAGGTTTCACATACAAATTTGAAAAAGCATATACACATTGGAGAAGTAATAATGATGATTTGATTGCAATGTCTTCAGTTATTTCAAGTAACGAAAATGTTGATATATCTCTCAAGGTAAAACAATGTTTTAGTCAATATTCTTTAGTAATATTTACTTTTTTAGTTTATGAAAGGTTGCATTTTAAATATTCTTAATAGTGATGAAGAGAGTAAAAGATTTTTGGAGGCACTCGATGTTTCTAATCCTTTTACTAAGAATGAACGAAAAGAGCTAATGAAACATATTATCGCTTATTTTTATCGCAAAAAAATAACACTTCGAAAGGATCAAATTAAAAAACTTGCTGATTGCATTGAAAAAGATTTTCCACATGAAAAATCGTCATCATATTTCAACCCAGATACAGGAAATGGAAAGCTGTATCATAAATTTCATAATGAATTAAAGTCTATGAAACGCGAGAAGCTTATGCCGTCTTCTTCACTGAAGCGAAAAAGAATCGAGGAAAAAGAAGTTGCAAATTCAAATTTATTTTCTGAAAGTGAATTGAAGTCTGATAAATTTGTTCAACAATCTGCAGCTAATTTAGATTTTGTTTTATTAAAACAACATTGGATAATTTCTAGCAAAGTTCGCAATTATCATTTTAGAAATGAGAAAAATAAGGCTTCTTTGTTTGACAACTACAAAACACTTCTTCGCCCAGATGGACACATTTTGGTAATTTTTTTAATCACATTCAAATAACTAATTTATTTTTAAAAATGCAAATTTTAGATTTCACTTGATTTTGGCGTTTTGTATCCTGATCATCTCGATTTCATTAATGAGTGGAAACTGAATTTTATAAAATTTGAGAAAATCCTTCGACGTGATGGAAAAGACGACATAAGTTATGATAAATTTTCGCAAAATCAGCGTGTTGCTTTTTTAATGTATGCACTTCATTGCTATTTGTATTCACCAGGAATGAAATTTGTGAATGGTTCAAGAATTCGACCAACACGACAAGATACTTTTGAATTTTTTTTGTTACTCTGCACGACTGAAAATGCAATGGAAGAAGAACATCAAATTTGGTTGAACAAAATCAAGTCTCGAAATTTAACTCAGCAAGCAATAATAATTGGATATGGTACATCGTTTGAGAATATTCAAGATAAATTTTGTGTATGTATTGAAAACACAAAATATATTTTCAATTCACTTATACTAGCAATTGAGTGTTTACTTAAAGTTTATTATGTTTTTGACATAGAATTTCCAATTATTAATTCTCAATGTTATATCTTTTTATCAAAAAAATTTTTAGGTTTGAAAAGTAATATGAAAACTGTTAAGGGTTCAAAAGTAAATGAACTTTTGAATGCATTTCAATAATTTATTGTAAATCAACTGGAATAAACCTAACATCTATTTGAATTCAAAAAAATTTATGAGTTTTTTATATCAAGTGAAAATATTTATTTTACTAAAAGCAAAATAAATTTTACTATTATTATAGTAATTAATTTTATTATGATGGTGGTAAAATTTTACTACATACGAATGTAATTTGGCCTTACAACAAAAATGTAAATTTTTACTATAAATGTAGTAAAATTTTAAGGAACTTTATACTTACCATGAATGTGGTAAAATTTTACAATTTTGTTGTAAGGTCTATTCTTACAATAGTGTAGTAAAATTTTTCATACAATTTTACTATGTGTTGTAAGATTTTTTTTCTGAGTGTGTAAATGATAAAACTTTATTATGATAAATTTGGCAAAATGTTCACCAGATATTAAGCAAACAATTTTTTTTAGAATTTAAAATTTAATTTTAATAAATTTTAATCACTTTTAAATTTAAAGTTTTTAGAAGAAAATATTCACAATGAAAAAAATTATAAGAACTAATTTTTTCAAATTGGGTTTTTGGTAGCCCTATGCTTTTTAAAGGATCAGATATATCAGGAAAAATTAAAACTTTGTTCAAAAAACTACAAGAAAAGCAAATGAAAACTTTTTATGTTCTAAAAAGTTAATTTTTAAGTCTTAAAAATATTTATATAACAGTTAAAAAATGTTTATGAGAGTAAGAAAAAAATTATTAAAACTTAGAAATACTTTATTAGACCCATAAACTTTTGAAAATTTTAGGACTTATAAAGTTTTTTATAAGTGTTAAAAAGAGTTTTATAACTCTTAGAAAAAACTTTATAAGTCCTAAAAATTTTTGAGACATTTATGCGTCCTATAAAGATTTTATAAATTTATAAAGACTTTATAAGTGTTATAAATTTTTTATAATGTAAAAAAGTCTTTATGCCAGCTATAAAATATTTTTCTCCGTGTATGTAAAAATATACGTTATTTCAAAAATGGCTCTTTTATTTGAATACAAGAGCCGGCTCTTTAATTCGAGGGAAGACGTTACATATTATCAATAAAAAACATTATTGAATGTGAAAACCAGTAGGAACTTGCAGAGTTAATTTTTGCAGTGCTTAAAAAATTGTTTCTTTTAAAAATTGGAATATCCAGATATTACCGGTATTTACCGGTAATTATCGGTAAATATCCATTACCGTCAAACCTTGATTACCGGTAATTTTCGGACCCCTAATTGAAATTTTTGTTAAACGGCGAAAAGTATGTTATTTTGCATCGCATTTGACAGTTTTAAAGATAAATTTGATTGTGATTAATGTTCATCAAATATTTTTATTTGACTCCAAAGTTTTGAGCAAAATTTAGTTTTTTCAACTCAAAAGTTTAGCAGCGATTTTCTCGAAACTTTACCATTGACAAAAATTCTTTTGTGCATTGTAAATTAAGTTTATTTCAAGCACTGTTAAGAATTGCAAGCAGAATCTATTTATCTTTCGTAGTTAAAAAATTATGAGCATTCAAAATTATGGAACTAAAAATGGAGGCTTTCACTAAAATGCTCATATCTCGTTAAATGCTTGATCAATTGAAAAAATTTATATACCAATTGATCGGTCTTAAAATAGACTACAATATAATGTATAATAAGTAATTTTTCTTATTATCATCATTTTCCATATAAATTTTCGAAATTTTATTGTTTACAAAATGAAAATTGTAAACAAATGAAATTTGTCAATTTTCTTTTGCTCAAATCTCTTTAATACAACTGTTGCAAACATAGTTAAATATTTTAATCATTCAATTGTAACTTAAAATTGTCAACTGGGATAGGATAAAAGCCGAGGACTTTAATATTGAAGAGATTAAATTAAAAATGTACAATTTTTTAAAAAAATTATGAAAATATTAAATTTATGAAATTAGTATTTTCTCTGTTTTAACCATTGTGCTTTAAGTTAAATGAATATGATAGATATTTATTGGCTTTTGAAGAATGCATTAAAAGGAGAAATGATGATTAAGCTATTGGGAATAATAAGAAAAATGTTTTTAGTGAATTAAACAAAACTGTCCCAAAAATTGATGCTGTGCCAAAATTCGAGAATTCACCCTACATATTTTTAGATTTTACCAAAATAAAATTCATTACATCTCTCTGCAGAGTTTTATAATAAAAATATTTTATCAAATATTCAAGGTTCTGTCATAATCTATTTTGTTGTTTTCTAGGAGCTTCATTCTATCATAAATTTACACAAAAGGAAAATTCTTTTGCATCTCCCCTTAGTTATGAACACAATAAAAATTAATAAGCAATATGTGTCAAAAATATTTTAATTTCGACGCCTTGGATGGTCGGACGATTAGAGCGCATTTTTTGCCTAACAGATCAGTGTTTGGTAACGAAATTTCACATACTTTTATAAAAAAAAGTAAATTTTACTGAGTTTTTGGTAAAAAAATTTTTTAGCGCATTTTTGCAAAAAAATACGCTATTAGGCTCACGATGGCTGGCTGGCTGGCTGGGTCAGTCATAACTCGACAATGGTAAGTCGTGGAGAGGTGGTTGATAGCTTGTTAGAAAGGTCTCGACGTGTAGGTAAGCCATCAAAAGAGTTTTTTTGGGTAAGTGTTGACCCAAAGGTGGTCCACCACATGCATGTCCATCACATGGACCAAAAAAATTTTTTTCACCAAAAAGCAGAGTTGTTATGTGCGAAAAAAGGTGCGGCACCTTTTAGGTAAAAAAAATAATTTAATCCTTTTTAGGTGCCGCACCTCAGGTGCGAAGGTGTGAGGTGCGAAAAATTTTTTTTTGTCGGTAAAATCTGTCCGGTGGTTTTTAGTCGTGATAATTATAAAATAGCATGGAAAAAATATTTTTTTGATTTTTTTCAAAAATTTCGATTTTTCCCGGCCCAAAAACCGTTTTTTACATGCATTTTTGCTTATTTTTGTGTTTGAAAATTCATAACTTTTTACCAACTTATCAGAAAAATATGGTTGATAGCTTGTTAGAAAGATAATTTTAAGACCTTTTTAACGATATATTATATGTAATATATAAGTTAAAACTATGGTCACAAGAGCAACATTATTGATATTTTTTTGTGGTTTTTTGGCATTTAATTAGGACAAAAATTTGAAAAAGCTTCATAAAAATTATTTTACCCAGTGAGAAATTTTTTTTTCAGTCGGAGTCCGACCGTCGGACTTGATTATAGTCCGACGGTCGGACTTGAAAAATATTAGAAAATTTTTGATATTTTTGAAGTCCGACGGTCGGATTTGAAAATATCAAAAATTTTTTTGAAATTTTTTTTAGTCCAATGGTCGGACTTGGTGAAGTCCGACGGTTGGAGTCCGAAAATTGGAAAAATATTAGAAAATCCGGAAAATATTAGATATTTTGTATGAAAAATTAGTCGGATAGTCCGACGGTCGGACTATATTTAGTCCGGATATGAGGAAATATTAGAAATATCCGGACTAAATTTCTCACTGGGTAATGTCTCAAATTATAATTTTGCATTATTTTTACTCAAAACACACAAAGTTTTCTCAAAGAAGTGATTTCCTGCAAGTTTGCACGCTCTACAGCATGTGCTGCCGGTCTAAGAATGCCTTTATAAAAAAATTTTTAAAATTGCTTAAAATAGCTTTAAAATAAGAATGATAAAATATGCAATAAAATTGATTTTTCAGATATATAAAGAAAAGTGCATAACAATTTTCTTAAAAATAGCAAATTTTCTTAAATTTTCTTAAACCTAAGTTGTGATTTAAAACTGAAATTTTAAAAATTCTAAAAATACTTTTTTAATACTATTTTATAAGTGTCATGACTAAAAATTTAAAAAATTAATATTTTCCAAAAGAAGACTTTCTTAGACCGGCAGCACATGGTGTAGGGCGTGTACTCTAGTAGGGAATCAATTTTCAAAAAACCTTTTAAATTTTTTGTATAAAAATAATCCATATCAATTATTTAAGCCATTAAAATAATTTTCATGAAGCTTTTTTGAATTTTCAAACTAATTAAATTCAAAAAAATCATGAAGAGACATCAAAAACAATGCTCTTGTGATCACAGATTTAAATTTTATATTGCATATAATATATTGTTAGAAAGACCTTAAAATTATCTTTTTAACAAGGTATCAACCATATTTTTCTGATAAGTTGGTCAAAAGTTATGAATTTTCAAACATGAAAAAAAACACAAATGGATATCAAAAACAGTTTTTGAGCCAGGAAAAATCGAAAGTTTCGAAAAAATATCAAAAAAATTATTTTTTCTTGCTATTTTATAATTGTAATGACTACATAACCAAAAAAATATTTTTTTTAAAAAACTCAATTTTTTTTCGCACTTCGCACCTAACAACTCTGGCAAAAAGTCTTAAAATGTCATGAAACGTCTAGAAAACATGTCAGAAATTTTTTAAAAAAAAAAACGACTTATAGTCAAGAAAAAGTACTAAAAACATGAGAAATTTTGTTACCAAACACTGATCTGTTAGGCAAAAATGCGCTCTAATCGTCCGACCATCCGCGTCGAGATTAATATATTTTTTGTCCATGTGATGGACATGTATTTGGTGAACCACTCTTGAGTCAACACTTACGCAAAAATTCACTTTTAATGGCTAACCTATATGTCAAGACCTTTCTAACAAGCTATCAACCATCTCTCCACAACTTACCGTTGCTAAGTTATGACTGACCTAGCCGGACAGCCATCGTGAGCATAATAGTGTATTTTTTTGCAAAAAATGCGCTAAAAATAAGTTGAAATAAATTGCTTAGCCTAATCAAAGAGTAAGGATTAAGTGTCTATCAATATATGAGTGCTGACCCAGTCATTTGTCTATCGAATATCAAAAAAGCAAAGAAGTTGAATAAACAAAATCATAAAAATGAAAGTTATGACATGTGTGACGATAATGATGTGAGGAGTATGTATGCTTAATGTAAACATATCGTTTCGTTGTGTATTGCCTATGGAGTTACACCATCTCTTCTTTTTATCCTTCCTTTTGCCTTTTTTTATCACTTTAATATTAGCATTGAGATTAAGTTGAAGACACTCTTTCTTAGTTATTGAATAAAAATAAATTTCAAATGAATAAAAATTCATTGTTACTTTTATTCATTTTAATTGTTGATTTAATGTAAAATGAAATTTAAAATTGATAGGAATTACATAATAAAATTTAGAGTGTCACTTTCTTGTAATAAAAATATAGAAAAATGATGAATGAACGTTGACGTTAAGTTAAATTTCATGTTTATGATTTGCATATCTAATACTGACTAAATTTATGAATAGTTAACCTTGAACTTTTATATTTTATTTTCAGCTATAAATTTTGTTCAGGCTCAAAGTCACCAGGACTAGCGGCCGATATGAAATTTAAACAAAATGTAATTGCATTTATTGGACCAGCTTGTGCATTTGCTTTAGAACCAGTAGCACGATTAGCAGATTTTTGGAATATACCGATAATAACTGGGATGGGTGATCAGGTAAGTTTCAGAGAAATATATAACTAATCATAGGGATTTTGAGAAAAAAAATTTCTACCCACATTGCTATTATTTAAGAAAAAGTGAAGAAAAAGTTTGTTCATCATGCTGTTAAAAGCGACAAGACATTTTCCTTACTTACTTAATAAATTACTCGTGCTGATGTTGGTGATGAAGACTCTAAAGAATCTTGGTATTCACGTGTTTTAAATACTTTCTTCTTTCATCTTTACTCTCATTTCACGACATGATGATGATGATGAATAAGATGATTTTATTATTATTGTAATATTTTCAAAGGAAAATAAATGTGCGATAATAATATAACAAGGCTGCTGACTGAGCGTCTTACAAGTATGATTTGTGGTAAAAAAATTTTTAATGCTTTTATGTAAGATTGAAAATTATTACTTACAATACATTTAACATATGTGATAATGGAAATGTGCAAAACTTTTCTTTTTGACTTGGAGGCATTGAAGAGTGAATTTTAAAAATTAATTTTTCATCGACAATCCTGGAGAAAAAGCAAGAGAAAATAATTAAATCCTAAAGTACTATAGTAAAAGATAGTAGCGATAAATACAATTGAAAATTGTTCATATAAAAACTTTTCTTGATGCAAGTTTTTAATAGTTATAGTTATTTCTTTAGCAATACGTTTATTTAATTTCTTATTATAGTCAATATAAAAAAGTAAATTTCTCTTTTCACATCACACTAATCGGCTTAATTTCGTTCATTCTCATTAACTCAAATAAAAAATATTGTTCATCTAAAAACTCTGCTTAGTTTTCGTATATATAAAGATAATTATGTGAATGTAACAGTAACAACTTGTTGCATGAAAGAAAAATATATATACTCAAATCACGTCAAAAGACAATTAAAGATGAAATCAGAAGTCTGTCTGTCTGTCTGTTGATAATGTCAGTTACTCACTTAATGTCATCATGACTTGATGATTATTGACATAATCGACAATTTATGCAGGAAGTAATTTGCAATTAAATTAAAAGTATATGTTCTATTTTTCTTATAAGACAGCTTTAGGTCAAAATGAAGAAAAATAATTCATTTTTATCTGACTAAGACTGATTAAACACAGCAAGAGCATACATATAACGCCATGAATTAATTAAACATCCACATTGAAACACAAGGCAGTTTAGCGTATGAAAATGTATTTCATTTCATTTTCGCAGTCAGCCTATAATTGCTACTTACAGCCCGCTTTGATTTAATTACAAATCCCTTCCTTGTTTTAATTACGATCTCTCTTGTTTATTCATTAATATAGCCACCCGAGCAAGGAGAGCTAACAGTCACATCCGGAATACTTGGGAGAATCACACAAAAATGGAAAAATGAAAGCTCTGTAAGTTTTTAATGCAATTTCTATTGCGTTTTCATTATATGATAAAATTTACCATAAATACAAATTAATGACAAATTTTCATATAAAAGTTTTTTAAAGATAAATCACGGTATGCCACTCTAACTAGGATGTCTTATTGCCAATGCAGATTGAAGCTCGTTTTCAAAAGCATTTTCAAAGAATTTGGTTTCAAGCATGTCGCGTTACTTCTCGATCGTTCAGATTTATTTTCACTGACAGTTGGAAAAAATTTAGAATACGGCTTAAAAGAAGATGGAGTTCTAAAATTGGTGAAAGAATTGAATGGCAATGAATTACTTTTGCCAGGAGGAAAACTCAACAAGTCTGAGAGTGACAAGCTAATGAAAGATCTTACGACATATTTGCGTGACGCTTCAATGTATGCGCGAGTTATTATTTTGTCAGTTCGAGGACAACTTGTGAGACAATTTATGCTTGCTGCGTATCAGTAAGAAAGAATTTTCAATATTGAAAGCTTTTATGAAAACGTCTTTTTTGTTTTCTTTATAGCCTTGGCATGACAAAAGGTGATTACACTTTTCTAGATGTCGAGATTTTTCAAGTAAGCTATCATCATAATTAGATATAATTGAGCTTTTCATTAACTCATTAAATATACATGAACTCATCAATTAATTGTCATCTCACTACATTATTACACCCGCTTCATTACATTTTCATTTATTATTTATTGTAATAGAAACTCATCTCATTAACTTTTTTCTTCTTTTATTTCATGATGCTCATTAGAGTTCTTATTGGTCTGATCATTATTGGGAAGGTGAGTTTTCCTTATTAAAAAATCTTTTTAAAATAATGAAATGATAAATGTGTATTATTCAAACTTTTTTTTACTATTTTTGATTCAATTTCAGAGGACGATGAGAATGATTTGATAGCGAGAAAAGCTTTTGAAGCTCTCTTACGAGTTTCGCTTCTTCAACCAACCAGTCCGAAATTCAATCAATTTGCTGAGAATGTAAGGGAGCGTGCTAAACGTGACTATGGATATTCCTTTTATGAGGGTGAAGAGGTGAGAATGTCTGTTGAAATACTCATAATTTTTCTCTATTCATGTATGTTCATAAAAAATACAGGTAAATTTCTTCATTGGAGCATTTTACGATGGTGTATTATTACTTGGCATGGTATGATATGCAAAAGTATTTTTTTTTTAATTCAAATTGACCTTTTTCTTTTCATTACTCGTGTGCAGGTTTTAAATGAGACACTAACTGAAGGAGGTGACATATATAACGGTGGATTGATAACCAAGAAAATGTAAAATGCAATCTGAGCTGCTTATTCTCATAAAATTAATAATCTAAATTGTGCATTCGTATTTTCTCTTTCTTATATTTGTTCATATAACAAGGTGGAATAGAACATTTCAAGGTAAATGCATGAACGTTGAAAATAAAAAAAAAACTTCTTTATAAGATTTTAAATTTTTTATGTTTTCTTTAAAAAGCTTTTATCAAGTTTACTTTTTTATAAAAGTTTAAAAAGTTATTTCACCCCTAATTTCAATTCAAAAAATTACGAATAAATTTAATATAATTTATTCTCAAACTGGAAAAAAATCAAGTTTGATGATGATGAAGTAGGGTAAACGCACCTATTTTTTGACATATCCTAATTTTTGACATAATTTCAATTTGTTAAATTTCCTATGAAAACTCACTAACTCACTATATATTATGAATTATAATGGTTTCATATGATATTTAAAGATGTTTTAACACTTCACTATTAATTATTCATCTGTATTTCTCTCAAAATATCCATTTTTGTATTTTACTTGAAAATTATGAAATTATCCAATTTCTTCAAACACTTATTTTTCACTTATTCTTTTCAATTTTACTCTGCAAAGACTTTAAAGATTTGAAATCATTCTCGAAATTCATTTTCAATCACTCAATTATACAATTTGACGCGATTTAAACAGCTAAATTTAATCACAAATACCGAACCTAATTTTTGACATAGTTTTTACCTAATTTTTGACATATTTTGTTTACAAAAATGCAAGAGAAAGATTTGCGTGAATCGCGTCACAATTTTGTCACCAATTGCAAGAAAACGCGCTCAAATTTTTCGAAATTTGAAAATGTTTATTTTCTTTCTATTTAAGTTGTTTTGTTTGATTAAAATAAGTTTAAACTTCTTTCACTGTGTATAAATAGTGATTAAAAGAATTGTGAAGTGTGAGTGAATGTTTTAAAGTGTAAAATACAGAATCAAAACAAACTATGTCAAAAATTAGGTTCAACTATGTCAAAAATTAGGTTTACTATGTCAAAAATTAGGTTCGGTATTTGAATCGATATTGAGGCTTAAATATTTAACTTTGACTTCTAAATAATAGTTTAAATGAAAGATGCCGAAAAACTACATACAAAACTTTCGTCAGAAATGAAATTGGTGAAATATTAAGTGAGTAATTTGTGTTTGAAAATTAAAACTTGAAATTATGTCAAAAAATAGGTGCGTTTACCCTAATAATCTTTCTTTCCGTGAGATTTATTTTCTTTATTATTTTTCGCAGTATTTTCTCATCAAATTCATAAAAAAAGATCAATACAATTTAACTGCTGAATTCTCTTTTGCCAAAAAAATCTTTTTCTTTCATTGAAAAGTTCCTAATAAAATTTTTAGCGCATTTTCGGAACAACAATGCAGCTTATACATTCACTTTGGCTGTTCGGCTGGCTCCCGTCCCTCTGAGATCTCGAAAACTATGATAGCTAGAGACTTACGGTTTTTTGCGTTAGATTTGTGCTAAAAAGTTAGTGCGGCGACGCTTATTTATATTTCTATCACTAGTTATATAACTTGGGAAATTATGAATTAATTTTCCATATTGAAAATTTGTAAACAAAAATTTTTTTTCGCGAAGTTGACTGCGATCAAAAAATTTTTTCAGCTGCGCGTAGCCAACTTCGCGTATTTTGAATTTGATCGATATTTTCAAATCAACAAAATTTATTATAAAGACGATTTCGAGAATTTTAATAGATCAAGATTATTAGCAGCAATTACATTACTCGAGTTATCAAATATATTTCTATATGAAAATGTAAACAAAACAAGAACTAGCTGCTGAATTCTTAATTGACTGCTATTTGCTACAACTTAAATTTCAATTATTTCATTCGAATTCTCACAAATCTTACAAATCAAATTTCCTATACATTTGAAATTTACTTTAACCAGTATCTTATCGCATGAATCTGTTTTACAAACGCATCTAATATTTCTGTAATTTGTAATAAACTCTGATCTAGGCACCAAAAATGCGCTTAAGTACACCGATCTGCAACACGGGTACTTGGTCATTGGTTTTGCTGTTATTATACAATGTTTTTTTAAAAAAAATTCTAGCAAACCAATGATCCGCTTACTCAATTTTACTTCTCATTGCGGAAATAAACAGTTTACTCACCCTCTAAATGGATTTTTATTTATTTTTCTAAAAAATAGCAATTTGAATCAATAAATGACATGGAAAGTGTCCGTGCGTAGTAGGGGGACACTTAAGCGCATTTTTGTGCCTAGATCAGTTTATGTTAACAAATTACAGAATTATTAGATTTGTTTGTGAAACAGATTCACTCTTTAAAATTTTACTGCACAGTGATTCAGAATTAAAAAATTTGTTCACTTTTCATTTTTTTTTGTTTACATTTCAATTTTTTTTGCGCACCTGAGAAAAATTCAAATTTCAGAAAACGGTTATTTTTATAAATTTGAATTTTATATTTATAAAACAAAAAATTTGTTTTGCTAAGTATAACAAGAATCAAGTAATAAAATAAATTTCAAAGGTCACTTATATATCACATTAAATAAATTAAATTAAAATTAAATGTATTTTTAGTTTTTTAATTTTCAATGAAATTAACGATCATTTCAAATTTGAATATTTTGTTAAAGTAAAATTTGTCTTCAAATATGGAATATTTTTATAAAATTTAATTGCAAATTTCGCCCTTATGGCATTGTTTGGCATTGTAAGTGGTCTACGGCGAATGTAATATGAGTATTTCTTTCTATTTCAGATAAATCTAGCAATCTAAACCGCTCTAATCGAACTTATTTTTAATTTTACTTTTTCAAAAAAACATGAAATGGCAAAACAAAACTCAATTTTTTCCTTTAATTTGAAGCAAAAGTTCTTATTATTGCTAAATTCTACGCTTAATTATCTATCTTTTGATATATATAAGTCTCAGAATAAATGAAGTCTGACCTGAGAAATATTGATTTTAAAATTTGCAATGAAAAATGTAAACAAAAAAACGGCAACTTTGAGATGAAATATCTCGATAAATACGCAATTAAATCACTATTCCCTCGACCAATTGATGCATTAAAATGTGCTTTATCGATTGGTATATGGAATACATTGATCTGAAACATCATCATTTTTTGTAAAAATGAACAAATTTTTTAATTTTGAATCACTGTGTACTGATCGAAACAAAAAAATAAAAATACAGTAGAAATCATGTTTATAAAATTTTGATGTATGAAAGTACGGCGAGTGTTTGTAATTGATATTCAATTTACATAATCTTATAATAAATTTCATTGACTTGAAAATAATGGTTGAGTAATATTCAAAATATTTGAAGTTCCAGTATTTGCCGTTGGTGGCGCCGCAATCGTTTTCGCAGTCAACTTCACGTTGTTTACATTTTTCAATTTGGAAATTTAAATTCGCAATTTCCTAATTAATGCAATCAGTGACGACATTCTAATAATGTTTCTTCCCAATAACTCGATAGTAAAACTCAAACACAACAAACCGGAAGTCTCTAGCTTTTATAGTTTTCGAGATCTCGTTACTTAGCCAGTCAGCCGATCAAAGTGAAACTATAAGCTGCATTGTTGTTCCAAAAATGCGCTAAAAAATAGGATTAAAAGCAGGAAAAAAGATTAATTCAAAAATGTCAAATTCATGAGTTATTTTATCTATTTTTATTCTTTTTAAATAAAAAGTTTGAGAATATTTATAAATGCTTCATTAAATTACAAAACAAAGTCATTGATCCATGTATTTATTTCGACTTAAGTAGCTATTTTTCAAATGATTGAATAATTAAGTGAATTAACAATAAAATAATTCTTAAGTTCATAAATAACAAATTTGTCGATTTTTATTTAAAATATAAATTTAAGAAAAAGTTTTTTTCAAACTACCGTCTTCCCTCGAATATAAGGACCGTTGCTCAGTTTTTGTTTTGATATAGTATGGAAAAAAGTACGTTAAACTTTTTGAATTCACGAAATTTGAATAGAAGGACCGGTCCTTTTATTCAAGGGAAGACGGTAGTTTTGTACAACATTTTCTGAAAAGGAAAAAAAAGAGATCACGACAATAAATTTATAATGAGATTGAGGCTTTGTAAACGACCTAGAAGAGAAATTTATGTTAAACGTGTGAAGATTTATCTAATAGATTGAAGATTTGAAACAATATTTTTTAAGAGTGCATAATAAATCCTTTAAAGAAGATTTTTACAATACTTCTCAGAATTTTGTCTCAACGAGAAAAAAATTGATATTTTGAGAAAAAATCAGTTATATTTTTGCTTTAATATCTCAACAATAGAAAAATTAACAAAAAACTAATATGAAATGAATATTTGATCTTTTTTAAAAGGGATTACTGGAACAGTTCGGATCGATGATAATGGTGATAGAGATGCTGATTATTCGCTTCTAGATTTAGATCCTGTTACAGGAAGATTTGAAGTTGTTTCTCATTATTATGGTTCAAATAGGTGAGAAAATTTAAATTTTTTATCTTAAGGTTTTACCACGAATTCTAAAATAAATTTTTTTTAAATTAAGCAGAAGTTTAGTGCCAGTTCAAGGAAAACGTGAGTTGAATTTTATTTTCAAATATTCCATTACAAAAATTGATATTTATTTCTCTTTTCACAGACATTCATTGGCCTGGATCACTTGATGGACCTCCAGCTGATGTTCCGGCATGTGGTTTTCTAGGAAACGATCCGAATTGTCAAGGAAATGGTATAACCATCCTTCAATCGCTATTTGCCAATCATTATTTTAATTTGCAATATGCACTTATGTTGACTTTATTTTATTATCATCACATTTGGCAGTTTTATTTTCATATTTTATATCATTTATTGCAAATAAAACATGCTTAAGATGTTACATTTATGACAATTTAATTTTTTTTCTCTTGCATTGTGAATGGAAATTAATGTGTGTTTGCAGAGAGGATATTAAATTCGATTTTTATTTCCTTTTTCTCAATTTCCCATCGCATACTCTCTCTTTCATGTTTCGTCATAAAAACAGAGACAATAATAATCTATGGACTGTTATCATTCGTTCTCCTCACTGGCTTCATATCGTCACTGTCGTATCTATTTTACAAGTAAGATTGATTATTACTCATAAAATGTTCTTAGACTGTTGATTGTCACATTCTCATCTTTCGATATTACTGCAATTTTATAGGCAACTACGACTGAATAGTGAATTAAACAACATGACATGGAGAGGTTTGTAATGTGTTGATAAAATCATTTAAATTTATTTTAATAAAAAAATAATTTTATTATCAGTTAAACCGGATGATGTACTTATTGAAGTTGGAAGACTTTTTGGATCTAAAATTGGCCTTCAAAAATTAAATTATGAGGTAAAAATTAAAAAAAAAAATGTGATAATATTTCTCTCAGTAGAAATCAACTCCATAGTTTCTAAATTTAAAGAAAGTCAGAAATTAAAACAAATTTTTTGCCATCATTGAGAAAATTTTATCACAAGATTTGAACATAAAATTCGACTTTAAGAGAATATTTGTCCAAATTCTTGTTTGAATATGAAATGCAAATTTTGAATTTATTTATTTTTTTTAGAATTTTTCAATAAATCAACTTGGTGTGAGCAGTGGTCGTGGTTCAATAGCAAGTCTTGGCAGTATAGCTCCATCTCAAGAATCAATTACAATAGGTGTTTTTAGAGGCGAAAGAGTCGCAATAAAGAAAATTCTTAAGAAAAAGGTAGAGAACAATAAAAATAACTAAAATACTCTCATCTGATAAAAATTTTCTTTTTTTTATTCACAAGGTTGTCGTTGATACTACGTTGTTATGGGAGATAAAAAAAACTCGAGATGTTAATCATGAAAATACAAATCGATTTATTGGTGCTTGCATTGATTTGCCTTACTCATGTTCTTGCGTTCTCATATTATCCGAATATTGTCCCAAAACGCTCAAGGAAGTGCTTGAGAATGAAGCCATTCAACTTGATTGGAATTTTCGAATGTCGCTCATTCATGACCTTGTAAAAGGCATGGCTTATTTGCACAATAGTGATGTCTCGGTTCATGGTAAATTGAGGTCGAGTAATTGCCTTATCGATGGACGATTTGTTCTCAAAATATCTGATTTTGGTTTAAGAACATTGACATTTCCTTCAGAGTTTGTCAAGGATCAAACTTATTATCACAGTTGAGTAGTTTTATTGTATAAAAATCCTAATTTTTCAATGTCTATTGTAAAATTTTATTTTTGGCAATTTTCAGAGCTATTATGGGTAGCACCGGAACTTCTTCCAATAACCATTATAGCAGGAACGCCTGCAACACAAAAAGGCGATGTTTATTCATTTTCTATAATCCTCGAGGAAATAGTTGTGCGTGGAGGTCCTTACGAAACAGTCAAATACATGACAATCAATCAAATTCTTGATCGTGTAGCTGCTCATGACAATCCACCTTTTAGGCCACTCATTGGAGAGCGTGATTGCCCATCAGAATTAGTTGATTTAATGGAGAAATGTTGGAATGATAATCCTGATGAACGTCCATCATTTGCAAATATTAAGACAACTGTCTCATGCATTATGAAGTAAGGGACTATCATTAATTTACTTTTTTATTTTAATTATTTTTTCTCAGAGGTTTTTGTGAAAATTTAATGGATGATTTATTACGCCGCATGCAACATTACGCAAACAACTTAGAAAGTCTTGTCGAAGAAAAGACGGAGCAATTGAGCATGGAAAAGCGTCGTACAGAAGAGTTACTCTATCAAGTGTTACCAAAGAGTGTCGCATTGACTTTACTCTCGGGAGAAATGGTTCAACCAGAACAATTCGAATGCGTGACCATTTATTTCAGTGACATTTGTGGCTTTACTGCTTTGTGTGCTCAATCAAATCCAATTGAAGTTGTAGACTTTTTGAATGATCTTTATAGTACCTTTGATAGAATTATTGGTTTTTACGATGTTTATAAAGTAGAGACAATTGGTGATGCTTATATGTGTGTTTCTGGTTTACCTGAACGAAATGGAGATGACCATGCAAGGGAAATAGGATTAATGGCGTTATCAATTCTTGATGCAGTAAAAAGTTTTACAATTAAACATAAGCCTGAATATCAATTAAAAATTCGAATTGGGATCAATTCTGGCAGTGTTTGTGCAGGCGTTGTAGGACAAAAAATGCCTCGGTGAGAGATTGAAATGACTTTTTCCAATGATTATTAGATAAAATTTCGATTAAAGCTTAAAGCATAAGACTAATGCGATTTTTGTTTATAAATAGCTATTGTCTCTTTGGTGATGTTGTGAACACCGCAAGTCGTCTCGAATCGACAGGCGAGCCGCTAAAAATACACGTTTCACAGGCAACAAAGATTATTTTTGACAAATTCGGTACGTTTCAATTGGAATTACGTGGCGATATTGAGCTGAAAGGAAAGGGAAAAGTTACGACATACTGGTTATGTGGTTGCTCTGAAAAAGATCCACGGCAAGTTGCTAAGTGCTTTTGCGTTAACCATGTTAATTAATTAATTTTTATTTTTCTTTTTCTATTTAGACCACCTACTCCACTCAAGAATCATGTTGACACTGAAGCAAATCCATTTCCGATTTTATTTCCATCTATTAAATAAACTGTCACTGCCTTCTTCTTAATTTTTTTCTTCTTTATTCATATCATTGTATGAATGTGTCTATATCATGATGTGATTAGCTCATAAGTAGGACATTTCTCTCTCTTTCTATTCGTGTTCAAATATGTGCTTTATACAAATAAACCTTAATTAATATTTATATTTTATTTTTCTTACTTTAAGAGAATTTATAGTATTTACAATAAGAAGCAACTTTTATATTTGATAGACAGATAATAAATTTAGTTGCATTCTTGCATTCTATAATATCTTCGACATTAAACAACAGAAAATTTACATTGACAACAAGAAAGTGCTCTAAAACATATTATATTTGTCATGCATAATGAAAAATACACATAATCAGTGAGAGAAGGAGAAAATTTATTTTTGTATTCACAAATTATACACAACACAGATAGAAAGTGAGAGAGAGAAAATTGAAAATTTTAAGCATATTTACAAACATAGAAAAAAATATTTTTTGACTAACTGAAATGGATTTTTCCATGAGACGTGTCTATTCAAGTAGAGTGATGTGCTGAATTAATTAAGTAAAAATCTCTTCCTATATCAAAATGGCCAAATTTTGAATGTATCGACTAGCGATTCAATTTCAATCCTTGTATGGATCATGTGTGATAAATGTCTAAAAAACTCTCCTATAATGTCAATCTGTGTTAATTTTTTTCGCTGGTAAAATCAAAAAATGATTGAGGAAAACTTTACTCAAAAAATAAAATTGTCTATTGTAAAAATTTTGAGCGAAAATAAATTTGGCAAATATTTATTTATTTGTCAATGGATGTGATAAACATGCGTTGTTTTGTTTTTATTTTTATTTTATCTCTCCTTCCTACTAGAGTAAGCATTTTTATAGTATCCAATAGAAAGTTTTATAGAAATTAAAGATTAATAGAGAAAATAAATAAAAATTTACATTCTTTTATGGTTGAAAAATATGTTATATTGAAGAAGAAAAAACTCTTATTTGATGAAATTTCTTATTCATTGTTATAAAAATTCAAACCTTATTTCTTTTGAAATTTTTTCTTCTACTGTCAAACAATAAATAATATTAATATATCATAATATAAGTCTTCTGTATGATTTTCTTTTCATTGTGTACGAAACGATTTTTATCCATGAGAATAATGGTAATTTTAATGAGATTAAATCACAGACTTTTGATATGTGAAATATTTTTGAATTAGATTTAAATAATATTCGATGATGTTAAAATAAATTTTTTATTTCTTCAATTTTCATCATTTTATTTCCTTTTATTGTTTAAATTGATGAAAAAAGGAGAGTAAAACATAACGAAAGAACTTGAAATATTTTAGTTCTAGGCACTATTTCTAATTTTAAAGATACGTTACGAAAAAAGAAATTGTTTACTAAAAATATTCGTAATCACTGAGAAATTTATTTTCAAATTTTTCGATTCCATTTAAAACAAAATATGTCAAATTATTCATGTAATTATCATCCATCACAACGCTTCTTCCATATTCATCAGCATCAAGCTGTAATTAAAGTTTTTGAATTATTTTTATCAATTTTTGGATAACATCTTTTCACTCACGAATTTATGTTTGTATATTGAACGTATTGTGCAGAAAACCAGATAAAAAACAAAATATAAAAGAAACCACAAAGGTAAATGCCAAGTCCATAGACCCATGTAGTAATATGACCATTTTGTTTCTCGTGCTTCTGAATTTTTAGTCATTACTTCAGTTTTATCACTAATCATTTTATTTTGAAGATTTGGAAAAACTTTTATTTCTTTGGAATCCGATAAAACTTTTTGGGTTGAATTTTTAAAAATAGTTCTTGCATTTATATAATTAAATTCAATTAAGAATAACACAAGCACTAACTTCAAAATTTTCATTGTAAATTCAATTTTTCTCTCTTTCAATTCAATCTGATGTTCACTTATGATTACGCACATTTAAAGTGAGAAGAATTTTTTTTGTGAGACGTTTTTCTTCAAGAATTGAGAGAGAAGAAAAATAAATAGCGTCGACCCATTAAATTTGTTTGAATTTTCAATTAGAGTTAAAATATTTTTAAAATAGAAATAGGGCATTGAATGAATTGATTAGGGCTTCTAAAAATCCCGATCCCGGGATTTCTCGATTATTGGCGCCAAAAAATTTCATTATTTTTTTTTGCAAAGTGAAAATTTTTTCATAAATTTAAAGAAAAAAATTTTTTTTAAAAAAATGTTAGAAACTTGAAGAATGACATGGAAAGTGTCCGTGTGGTAGTAGAGGACACTTAAGCGCATTTTTGTGCCTAGATCAGTATATGTTGACAAATTACATACTTATTAGATTTGTTTGTGAAACAGAATCACAGTTTAAAATAATTTGATCGAAATAAATTTAACATATAGGAGAAATCGTATTTATAAAATTTTGATGTATGAAAGCACGGCGAGCGTTCCTAATTGATGTTCAATTTAAGGAATCTTATTGTAATAAATTTCATTAATATAAAGTAACGGTTGAGTAATATTCAAATTATTTGAAGTTTTAATATTAGCAGATAGTGACGCTGCAATCGTTTTCGCAGCCAACTTCGCATTATTTACAAATTTTCCATTTGGAAATTCAAATTCGTAATTTCCTAATTAATGTTATAAGTGACAACATTCTAATAAAGATTGCCGCCAGTTACTCGTTAGCACAAATCAAACACAAAAAACCGAAAGTCCCTAGCTATTGTAGTTTTCGAGATCTCGCGCCTCACTGTGAGCCAGCCGAACAAAGTGAAACTATAAGCTGCATTGTTGTTCCATAAATGCGCTAAAAATTGAAATGAAAAAAACATTTTTTTATGAATGAAAAAAAAATTTGAAAATCCAATTTTGAAAATTTTTCCAAAATAAATTTTTTGAAGCAAAAACCCATATGATTTTAATATCGGGATTTTCCCGATCCTGAAAATTTAGAATTTTGGGATCCCGGGATTCCCCGATTCCAAAAAATCCCGATCCCGAGTGAGAAGCCCTAGAATTGATCGAAATTAGTTTTTAAAGTATGTAAATTTTAACTTCATTTCATTAAAAAATTAAATCGCTTGATCATTTAGTTTATTTCAATTAATACAAACATTATGTAGAATATTACTGTTTTCAAGAATTTTTTTGTCTACAGTAAGAAACTTTAAAACAGCAAAAAAATTAAAAAAATTATTTTCTTCATAGCAACCATTCCAATTGTTGATTTATTTATTTTCATTAGGACGTTTAAATTCAACAAGTGAACATCAAAATTTTTTGATCTAAAAATTCCAAACAGCTGATTTTTACAATTTTAACAATTTCCATGGTAGCAAAATAACAGAATTTTTTTTGAGTCAACGAAATTTGGAAATTTCTTAAAATATGGCTAAAAAAGGAGGAATTCAGCAACTTCAAGCTGAAATTTATACTGATGAAGATTTAGAAGCGTTTTTGAAACGAGAAGGTGTTTTAGGTAATTTTAATTTGTTTTTTAAACACTATTTTCTAGTCTTATAAAATTTTTAGTAATTGATGTCTTCTCTTGGGCTGGTCCGTGTGTGGGAATGATTGGATATCTAAAAAAGGCAAAACTTGAGATCGGTGGTGATTTTTTACATCTAGCAATAGCAAGAAGTGACTCTGTTGAAAAATTGAAAAGATTTCGTAATCGATCAGAACCAACATGGCTGTTTTGCAGTGTAAAATTCTTTATTGACCTCATTTTCATCTTCAAATTTTTATAACGAGTATTTCTTTTTATTTCTAGTGTCAAAAAATAATAAACATGATGCTTGGCTGTAATGTTCCAAAACTAATGGCCATTATTATACAGGAACTAAAAAATGAAGAGGCTTATAGAGAAAAACTTCTGGAAAGAACTTTTTATGAGTTTAATGAGCTTCTTCCGGAAGAGCAAGAGCGGGAAGTTTTGAAGCAGCAATTAGCAGAAGAGACTGAACGCTTAGAAAAAGAACAAGCAATTTTACAGAGAAAAGAATACATTCGTAGCATGACTGATCAGATAATGGAGCATATTCATGACATGGGAATTACAATGTTTATGCCTCACATAATGAAAGATGCCTACAGAAAAACAGCTGATATTGCTGATAAAATGGAATTATCTTGCAAAGATCGAAAGACTGTAAGAATTAAACCAGAAATGATGGAAGTTTTGTATTATGAAATAGATAACCCACTTCCGGATGAAATTCTTGAATATTTATACAATAAGGAAGTTCTATTGTTCTTATGGAAATTAGGTGAAACTGATACACGCACGCCTGAAGAAGTTTTAAATATTTTTCATAAAACTGTTGCTGTTGCAAGTAAGTACCTAAAAAATCTAAAAAAAAATTGATAATTTCTACTATCTTTTAATTCTTTTTAGACAAAGTTTATGATGAAACAGGTGAAAAATTGGTCTCTCACACTCCGGCAATATTAGAATCAGCAGAATATGTCGTTGGTTACGAACCAGTCATTGAAATTCGTCAAACTGAAAAACGAAGAATTACACAAGCAGGAAAGAAATCTGAACCGCAAGCTCCACAACAAGTACTTCCAACACATGATGAAAACGGAGAACCAATTAAAAAATTTGTCATTCCACCATGTTGGACACCACAAAATAAACGAGCAAATGCTGCTTTTATTTACATTTTCTTCCGTAACCATACTGATCACTTTTTACCTCCGGATGTTCCTCCGGTTCCTCAACATTTATTATTTGTATTTGATGCATACAAAAGACATAATATTTTTGAAATTTGTAAAGAATTTGCCGAAGATATACTTTCATATGGATATTTTAATTCTGAAGATATAGGTTCATGCACATTGCTTGCTAAAACTACTGAAAAATATGACACTTTAAAACCTACTGTGTGAGTAGTAAACATTTCATATTTCAACTAAAATAATTTAACATTTTAAACTTTTTTTAGGAATGATAAATTAATGATGAAAATAGCAAAAATGCGCAGTGATATAGTAAAAAAGTTATCTGCAATGGGACCTTGCTATGTTAGCAAAAATACCATTGATGGAAAGACAGATTGTGACAGATTATTTCCACCTGATTATAATGTACCAGAAGAGGAAGAGCAAGAAAATGACAGTTGTGAAAATGGAAGTAAAAAGAAGAAAAAGAAGCGACGAAAGAAGCGCGAGAAAGCAGAAGGAGAAGCTGATCAAAGTCAGAGTCAGACAGCTGATCAGATGTCTGTGCAAGACAGTGAAGATACACTTGATGGTAGTAAAATTTTCGATTATTATTGAAATAAATTTGATTTGAATTAATTTCTAGATTTGAGTGCTGACGAAGAGGAATTAAATAATGACGATAAAGAAGAACATAATGCACCACCACCATCACCTAATCCTCAATAAACAATAATTGTTAAATGCTTTCTAGTCTCAAATTAAAAATTGTAAAATCTTTAGTTGAATTTGTCACCAATAAAAAATTAACACACTAACAAAAAACTTTTTTAGCGCATTTTTGGAACAATGCAGCTTATAGTTTCAATTTGTTCGGCTGGCTGGCTCACGGCTTCGGGCTGAGATCTTGAAAACTACAATAGCTAGAAACTTCAGGTTTGTTGTGTTTGATTTGTGCTATCGAGTTATTGGGAAAAAACATTATGAGAAAGTTGTCACTGATTGCATTAATTAGGAAATTGTGAAATTAAATTTCCATATTGAAATTTGTAAACAAAGCGAAGTTGGCGTGAAAACGATTGATATTGGAACTTCAAATAATTCGAATATTACTTAACCGTTACTTTATATCAATAAAATTTATTACAATAAGATTCCTTAAATTGAACACAATTAAGAACACTCGTCGTACTTTCATACATCAACATTTCATAAACACGATTTTGTCTATATTTAAATTATTTAAATCAAATTATTATAAAGAGTGAATCTGTTTCTCAAACGAATCTAATAAGTATGTAATTTGTCAATATACACTGATCTAGGCAAAAAATGCGTTTAAGTGTCCCCTACTATGCACGGACACTTTCCATGTCATTTCACAATTTTTACAGTTTATCTTTAAACGTTTTTAGCGCAAACCTTTTTTTTCGATTTAGAACAAACAACATAAAGGATTCGTAAAAAGGATATTTTAGCTTTTATTTGCATTTATGATGAGCAAAAATGACAAAAAGATTTTTTATGATATTTTATTGCAAATTTCTCTTGTTTAATAGCCAATGAACAATAATCGTAACGGTTTGCAAAAAGGATAAACAAACTGTAAAGATTTATACTTTAATTACACTTTTAGAATTATGGAGAATTTTGGGAATTTTCGGCCTTGCTTGAAGAATATTTTAGTTTTTTAGAATTTACGATTAAAATGATATTTTGGAAATTGATTTTGTTGAAGCTGAAATAAATTTTATTAAAAGTTTTCATGTCAATTTTATAATTGTCTGAAACTTTATTTCAATAAAAAAACACAATAAACATTTTTTCTTTGCTTTGGATTGTATTATTTTATTATATAAATTATAACATTAAAAAATGAGACAAAAATAAAACGCTAAATTTTTTTAAATGTAAAAATTAGAGAACGAAAAACATGAAATAAATATTTTAGAGTATTCATTTTTGGTTTGGCACGAAAACAAAAATAAAAATAAAATTAATCAATTAATTATTAAGGAAACGATAAAGTTAAGAATAGCAATTTTAAACAGCATAAATCACACATTTAGGAAAATTTTTCATCTTAACATCTAAGTTTTCTTTGGTTATTTTCATATTCACACTTTAGCGGAATGAATATGGTAATTAAATAAATATTATCATGTGTTTATTATTGTTATTGCTGCCTTAATAAATTCAAAAAAAAAAATATATCTTTGAACGCGAAATTTTATCATCATAAAGTGGCAATTTCTATTTCATTTATAAAATTATTTTAACTGGGTATTTTTGTAGATTTATAAACTAGTCGAGATTTTCGTTATCATTTTTTTCATTTTTCTTTGTCTATTGGTAAGCTAATACAACCTCTCTAATCAGTCAAGTAGCATTAGGGGCAAGATTATTTTGGCAAGTTTTGTATAGTACTGCAATTTTGGTGTTTTTTATAATCACTATTTTTATGTCATTCATTTGGTGCTTTCGATTTTCTTATTTCGCGCATTTTAAATTTAAAATAAATAAAAATCTTTCAATGGGCAGCAATAAAATTAAAAAAATTAATTTTTTTCATCAGGAAGAAAATTTCACAACGAATTTCTATCGATTATTAATATCAATATCATTTTTTTTTTAAATTTTCATATTCTTATAATCTACATTAAAGACATTTATAATTCAAGAGAAACTGACAAATTGCACAGAATTTTTTTGTAACTTGATTTTTATAGTCAGCTCACTTATTTGCACATTAAAGTTATTATTTTTAGTAGTTTGTTGATGTTGTTGATAGACTAGATGTTATTGAACTATCCAAATCAAATGGAAATTCACCGAGTGGTAAAAGAATTTGGAAAAGAAATCGATTGAGACTTTTATGACGAAGAAAACTCTTTTCATCATACATTTCACTAGCTGCACGGGTTTGAGTAAGAGCTGGTAATAAACGATGCATTAAATGCTCTCTGTTGAAGATGAAAAATTTGTTTTAAGAAGAGTTATTTATTCATATAATATTATTAAATCTTACCTAAGACAAAGGCAAATAAACAATTGAAATTTCTCATCTGAACCAATTGTTGTATTTTTGGAAATTTCATCTACTAATTGACAATAATCATTCCATATTTCTACTAGTTGTCTATCAGTTGTGTTTTGTTCATTAACTCCTTGCATTGATGATAAAGTTTCAGCTGTTAGACTTTGTTCAAATTCATCTTTACAGCGGACTATAAAATAATTTTAAAAGTATTAACTACATTGCAAAATTCATTTTTTTAATATTTTACCAAAAAAGTCCCATAAGCAAAAATTTCTTCCAAATATTCTTTGTGATTTGAAGCCAAGCATGAAAGCTGCCATTAAACATTCGACAAATTCACCATCACCACAAAGTAAATTTGTGAGCGCTGAAACATCATAGCTGCAGTCAACATTATTAATAATTCTCTTTTGCTGTCTATAGAACCATTTTACAATTTTATTAACGGAATCACTTAAGCTGCTTTGAATTTCATTTGGATCTTTTTTTTCTTCATTTAAATTTGTGCCAATAAAACTTTCAGTCATAGATGTTGAAGGTGATGAAGCTGCAACTCTATTTATTGGATTGATTGGTGGTTTTTCTGACATAATTTGAATTCCGCCATCATCCATTGGATCACTTATAGGTCGAATTAGTTGTGCTATTAATAATCTTTCCATTGAACCATCATCAATGCCCTTTCCGAGCCAACGATTACATGAAAATTTCCATGCATGACCAGTAACTTCATTTCTTATCCAAACACAGTCTAAATGAAATTTAGACGAAGCTGTAAGTGTTGATGTGCTTTGTGTTGCATCAATACCTATTCTTAATGTTCTCAAAATTCCCAAATTTTTGTGCTCCATTAAATGTTCGACTTTATTTAATAGAATTTTCTCAGTTTCCCCAATTGAACCAAAAATTGTCAACCATAATTTGGGCAGACCTGATTTTCTTGTCAATGTTCCAACTCCTGATACAGGCATTATAATAATTCTATATGGAATGATGGTCATAGCATAGACTGATGAAAAGCAAAAATAATCGACAGCATTAAGAGTCAACAAGTGGTAGAGAAATTGTTCTTTTTCATCTTCATATGTTAAAAAGGCAGTTCGCTTGTACATTGATCTCAAAATTGAAACATCGGAAAGAAGAGTTTTTAAATGTCTTGAGAGAACCTTCTTTTCCAATGTCAATCTAACAAAGGCTCTAGCATAACCAATATCAGTTTTTATTTCGTGCATTGACAAAATATTTCTTATGTCATATTCAAGAGATTCGGGAAGTTTTGGCATCACAAATTCAACACTGTCATTGCTTAAAAGAGTACGCTTTTCGCATGACTTTGATCGTCGAGATTTTTGCTGTTGTTGTCGTCTTTGTAATGATGCTGTTGGTGATGGTGTGCCTGATGAAACTGTGAACGATGCTGTCATATCTTGTGGCTCAATTTTTAATGACTGAAGATCTATAAATGTTTTTTAAAATTAGTTTAAGAGTTAAAATTTAACATTATGATAAAAATCTACTGTTTTTAAAATAAATTTTCTCCATAAATTAAAAACAAAAATTTTACAGGATGCAGTTAAATAATTTCATTCCAAATAAATTATCAAGTTTTATTTTAACAATTGAAAAATGTAAAAAGAATTTTAAAAACCTACAATCCATTCTTTTTCTCATAACGGCCCATGTGAGAGCTTGTGAAATAAAAGTTGATATTTTCATTAAAATTTAATCAAATTAAACTTTCTTCTTTAATTTTTAATCAATAAATAAGCAAATAAATTACCTGGAGTATTTATTAATTGTCTGTCAGAGTCTATTCTTCTTGCTACTCTAACATTCTCATTATTCTTATAAGCATCCATATTTTCAACCTTTTCAAAATAATGCAATAAATGAGTCCAAAAAGGAGATTTAATTTGATTATTGTTATGATAGTGGTTCTTTGTGTGAGCAGATTTTGAATGAGGTTGAATAAGTCCATGTGACCAAATTTTTTCAAGTAAATCACACATTGAGGTGATCAAAGCATTTTCTTCTACATCAGCTGTTCCACTTCCAACTTCCATATCAATTTTTTGCATCAACATTCTTTTTGTTTTCGATTTGCACTCCTAAAATTAAAAAAAAACATTTAAATCTGTTAAAATTGTAAATTAAAAAAAGAAACTCACTTTCAAAAGTTTTTCAACAAAAGACCAATTAGTTTGTGCAACAAATGATGCTGTAAATTCTTCAGCTTTGGATCCTTTGTCTTCAGCCGTTGAATTTCCTCCTCCTCCAATACTGCTGGCCATGCTTAAACTCTCAACACTGCTACTAAGGTTTTTATCAATATCTATTTCTCTGAGATACAATTTCATTGTATTATTTTTCCTTTCATGTGGTCGTCTCTCATCTACATCCAGTTTCTTTTTCACGCGCCTTAATGAATTTGGTCTTTTTATGAGATTTTTACGTGTTTCATATTGTTAGTGTCATATTAAAAGTATAATTTTTTGTTTGATTTGTGTTTTTTTTTGGGATATAATTTTTGTAGAAGTGTCGTGTGAATGAAAGAAGAATAAGAAAGGAGAGAAAGAATATTTAAATTTAGTAAACTGCCACCACGTTTAATTAATAAGTAAATTATCATAAAGTGTCATTCAATAGGAAGTTATTTACAAATTGTAAAAAAAAAACATTTAAAAGGCTGGTAAATTGTTGTATGATAATATTAGTATTAATAATAAAAGTCCAATCAATAATTTTGTTTTATAATTTGTATTAGGTAATTTTTTTAGATAAATATGTCTATATAAATATGGTACAATTTTCAAAATTTTCTCAATGGCAAGCTATTGAATTTGATTTTTGATTGCTTCACAATTATTATAGAGAAAAAATTGAGCAAATATTTTACAAGGAAATCATAAAGAGAGCTCAAAATGATATTGTTGTCTTTAATATTAGGTAGCAATTTTAGCAGCCTTGTTAAATAATGGAAAAAAATACTTTTGAGCAAAATATAAAACCAATATTCAATAACTTTCAAATTAAGGTATAAAATAAAATACAAAAAAAATTGATTCAATTTACACAATGCAAAATATTAAAATTTACAAATAATAAAAGATTAATGATTATTTAAAGCGCAATTATCTGCTAGCGATAAATTAAAAAATTTTATCATGAAGTGGACAGCCGATCATATTTACAAAAGAGAAAATAAAGAAATAAAAAAATTAAAAAGCTATTGGTGCACGAAAAACAAATTTTTGTTAATTAAAAGAATTTACCTGTCGCTTGATGCTTGCGTCAGCACAGATGCATCAAGTAGTGGAAAGGAACGAAAATAAGCAGGACTTTTTCTCAAAATTTCTACTGGTGGTGAAACTTCCAGGTCAAAGTTTTTCAATCGCTTTTCAAGAGAAATTTTTGAACTGTTCAAATGAGGTACTTTTTCTAGATTTTTTGACCGCATATTTATCTCTTCTACACTTCCAAAATGTTTTCTAAAATGAAAGAGAAGAAATTGCATTAATGAAGTTGTCAATGATTGTGAAAAATTGGAATGTTGCCATAATATGTTTTAGCATAAAAAATTAAATTTTTTAAACCTTGATGTTTCATGATGATGGCAGTCGTTCAAAACAATTTTAAATTCATTGTCAAGGTTAAACTTACTTAAAAATTTTAACTCGATTGTCCAGCAACTGAAGATTCTTGTTCACATACATGTCATGATCATGTACTTTGCCTGATTCACTTCCGCTCGCTTTTTCATCAAATGATGTCATAATTTTGTTGTCAATTAATGTTGCAAACATTTGTGACTCAAGAAATTGTGAAAAGAATGGACGATAGTGCGCATTTTGATCTGACAAAAACGAAGCTTTGTCAAAATTGTGCAATGATTCACGATTTTTTAACCATTCACTTTTATTTTGATTTGGCAATATAACGAATTGCTCATAATCAATGAAAATTTGACAAAAGCGATTGAGAAAAATTTCACGAATTTCAGCATTTAGATGCAGGTCATTGTAATATTCTTCATTGCTTCTCAATTTTTCACTTTTCTTGACATTTCCACTTCTTGCTGAACTTTGATAGTCCTCATCTTCTGTATGCGCTGATGACGTTGAGCCTAAACTATCAAATTCAATAAAATCGTGCAATGAATGCTTTTTTCTTCTTGACTTTGTTAATGTAAGAGTGTTTGCAGGTGATGTCGATGATAACCTTTGATACTTGTACTTATATTTATCAGCTGATGCTGGTTGAATATAAAAATTATTGTTCATGAGAAGATTTTTGGGATTTAAAATTGTTGAGTCGACATCATCGTAGCTAGAAGTTGATGGAGTTTCATTTTTCGATCTTAAATTGTACTTTTCGAGTACTTCATAAATTTCAGCAATAAAATCTTGTTTATGTGGAAATGCAGGCAACTCATCAGGAAGATTTAGTGTTCGATTATCGATATCAACATAACAAAGTCCAACTTTTTGTGTATTTGTGTCAAAATTTTCAGAATGAAGTCCATAAATATATGGAACTGGAGCTTCCAAAAAATGATGTAAAGCAGTGGGTAAAATTGGTGCATAAACGTGTGGCCATTCGAATGGAAATAGTAAAGTTGTGATGCATTCAGCTACAATTGTTAGTTTCTGAAAATCTTCTGATTTCATTAATACTTGATTCTCAAGCAATACGCATGTAAAGAGCTCAATTACACATTCGACCTCCAAATATTCGAACAGCAAACGAAGTGGAAAATCAAGTAAAGGAAGTTCACTGCTCTTTGGACGTTGAATGATTATATGATTGGGTGGGAGTGAAGGATTTTCTGGCGGTAAATAGATACGAATAGATTTTCCAAAATCTGGAACTCTTATGTCGTAGAGAATGTTGTAAACGTAACTTTCAAGACTGAGACGAGCGCCAGTTTGTGTTGGAAGACACTTGTACAAGTTGGTGAGAAAAACTTCAGCAACATGTGCATAAGGAAATTGACAAATGAGTGTGATTGATTTGGTAACAAATAGTGTATCTTTTTGTATATCGTAAAGACTTGTTGCACTTCCGTTGCCTTTTTCATCATCCGTTAGTCTAAAATGTCTAGGAAGAGAGCGACAGACTGGATCTGAACGTCTTAATGAACCTTGACTACTTGAGAGCTCTGTTAGGTACATTGCTTGCAGACACTGCATAGCAGTGCAAATATTTTCATTTCTCACTTCCTCATAGAAAACTAAAGAGAAACCATACTGTCTTTTGCCATCTTCTCTTGTAGAGATAAATGAGTGAAATTTAGGCAATGTTTCGTGTTTTTGTGTACGAAATTTCAAGCCTTGTGGAAGGGACAACATCGCACAGCCATATGCATCAAATGGATTGCCTTTGATATTTGACGGATAGTTGATGAGAGCTTTGCCTTTATAAGATCTATCAAGTGGAGGTATTGTTGAGCCATCTAAAAAAATCAGAAAAAATTTTAATCTCAACAAAAAAGTTCTTTGTCATTAAATTTAAAAGCCAGAAGGCATAAAAAAGTGATCATAACTGTTTATAAAATGAACAATTGAAAAAATTAAACTTCTTCTTATAAAATTTTCTACTTCTGATGTAAAAACAAAAACAATAAAAGAGAAATTTCAGTAAAAACTTTAAATATTCATTTTTAATAAAATTTTGAAAACTTTTAGTTAAATAAATAAAATTCAATAAAAAAAAATATTCAAACTTTAATTCTTTTTGATGAAAAATATAAATTTACAATAGTGAATAAAAGACGAAAAATTCTCTATACATTGACATTCAATAAAGTGAAAAATTTTTGTCCAATTCTCACCCGTATAAAGTTCTTCAACTAATCCATTCTCGATATCGAGACCACATATTACAAAATAGTCCGCAAATCTTGCCAATTGATGATGTTTATCACTGAGCGACTTTAAAACTGACGATGAACTTTTTCTATCCATCATCAACAAAAAATTACTTTCTAATTTTCTCTTTTTCAAATTTTTCTCATATCACATTATTTCTTTGCACTTTTTGAGTGAATTTCTAATGAAGTTTAATATCAATTGTTGTAATTCATTGTGATGACGTTTTTAGATGCACATTTTAAGTGTGAAAAAATATTTTTTTATTTTCTTCTCTTTTTTGCTTTTGTCAAATCGAAGTGAAAAATCAGATGTTTAGTGTAAATCAAGTCTGTACAAAATATTACGTTTTATTTTTAGTGAATGCCGCTAGAGGTCGAATTTTTGTGTTCAGAAATTTTAATGGTTAACTCAGATAGATGGGTGAATTTTTTTTAAAATTTTATTAAAACAGACAATTGAAACGTGGATAAAAAAATTTACAGATAATAATTTTGCAAATATTCCCGTTGAATTTACTCAGGTAATGTGAAACAGTAAAAAATTACAAAAAAATTGTTTTATTGCTCACCTTCAAAAAATTCTTCTTTAAACCTTTTTTTGCAAACCTTTCTCTTCTATTTAGAACAAACAACATAAAGGATTCGTAAAAAGGATTTTTTAGCTTTTATTTGCATTTATGACGAGCAAAAATGACAAAAAGATTTTTTATGATATTTTATTGCAAATTTCTCTTGTTTTATAGCCAATGAACAGTAATCGCAACGGTTTGCAAAAAGGATAAACAAACTGTAAAGATTTATACTTTAATTACACTTTTAGAATTATTTAGAATTTTGTGAATTTTAACCTTGGCTTAAGAATATGTATGGTTTTTTAATAAGTTTAGATTAACAAATATAATTTTTAGTTATTTTAAATATAAAAGTTTGTAATAAAAAATTTTTACATGTTTGAATAACCAAAAAAGCTTTTATTGGTTTATTCTTGTTAAAAACCAGCAAAATATGGCTTTATTCTTGGAAAGTTCTATTCAAATTATCTTTAAAAAATACTGAGGTTTTGTTAACAATTGTAAGAGGCAGAAAAGAATTTTTCTCTTGACATTTTGTCTCGTTAAGGACATCACTAAAAAATTTTCTTTCCTTTCTCTTCAAAGATTGTAAAATTTTATTGCATAAATTATAGCGTTAATAGTTATTTGTAGAAAAAATATTTTTCTATTGCACTTCATTATACTTTACTATAAAATTTTATTGACTGAAACTAAGCACCTTTTGGTTTGAATTTCATGATAAAAATTTAAAAAGCAAAATAAAATTTAAGCAAAAATATTTATCTCATAGTAAAATCCACGGAGCAGATTCGTAATTTCGATCGGTAATTACAACAGACACCTGCCTATACAAGGGTTTTATAGTAAATTATGCTTAGATTTAGAGAAAAATGAAATATAGTGAAAAAGTGAAAATAGAAAATCAAGCTTAGGTGTACGCCGTCGGGCGGCGCCGAAGAAAATTTTAAATCCTTCTTATGCACTTCACTCACAGTCTTTTAGTCTCTATATTTTCTACCCCATAAGATTTATTTAATTTTTATCCAGCTTATTTCTTTTTAAAAATTGACTTTTCTCTAATAAAACTGAAAATATTTTGTCGATATCGTGAGGAGAAAATCTCATAAAATCTTATTCTCCACACCTTTTTTGTAAAAAGTATGTAAAGAAGTTAAAAAGGATTTAAAATTTTAATCTTTTGCACTTGCTGTTTTAACAAGCTCAATTATACATAATCAATAATCCAATTTTCATCTTTTCATACATTTATGATTTATTAGTTTTGTCATGAGAAAACTACAACATCATGCTAAGATCAGAGAACAATTTATTTTTCTTTTCTGCATCAATTTCCTACTTCTGTGTAGAAAAAGGGCAAAACAGAAAGAAACTGGTCAGTTTTTTTCTTTTTTTCAGGTCAATACAATTATTATGGTGGGCCAATAAAAATCCTTATCCCTTAAAATATCAAACATTGACCTTAACTGAGAACTCAATACAAGAATTTTTCTCCTTTTTCCAAGTGACCACACAAAAGAAAAGAGAAAAAGTATAAAATTTTACAATCTTCGTTTTTGCAGAGAATAAAAAGGAGTTGAGAAATTTATGAGACAGATAAGCTTTTCAATGGAGTTGTAAAAAAAACTTTCCTTCTCTCTGTGATTAGCAGAAATTACCTTTTTGAACATCATAATTTAGTGATGGATGATCATAAAAAGGTGAACTTTTTTTGTTTTTTGCCCTTTTCTTTATGTGAACTATATATTTTGTTGATGTATTTGTGTAGAACTGAAAAAAAATGTTTGTATTGGCTTGATTTTTGAAATTTTATAAAGATTAAGAAATTAAAATTAAATTCATAAGGAATGTATTTGATTGCTTTTTTACTCAAAACTTAAATAACTTTAGATAGAAAATAAATTATTTCTTTCTGTAGCACTAATCAGTCCTAACATTTTTTGATGAAAAATTTCCACTGAAAATTTTTAAAATATAATCAATTTTTATGTATGATAACCATCATTACAAAAAATAAAAAAATTTCTTAAATATTTAAATTGGTAGATTTAAATTTAAGAAGTATTTGGATGTAGAGAAAATTTCTCTTAAAATAGTTTAAATAGTTTTATAAATTAAGTTATTATTAAATAAATATTTATTTTTCTCAAAATTTTAAACAGCAGCATACACATTAAAACCAAAACCTCTTGCTTCTATTTGGCTTTTCATTTAACCAAGAAAAGGAAGAGAAAAAATTCATAGAAGAAAAGAATCATCAATGCCGTGACTGAATATTTTATGATGTACAAAGATTTTATGCTGAATAATTTTGCTTGTTTCTATAGAAAAGTCCTTCTTTATGCAGAAAACAGACAATTAAAGTGGAAACCAAAAAAAGTATATACCATTCGGTAGCGCAATAAAAATTTTCTATGCATTTTTTCATTCTCTTCAGCTCTAAGAAAAAGTATAAAAAGAGAAGAGAAAAATTTCAGCTAAAAAGGACATGAAACAAATAGAAAAGAAAAAGAGAGTCATCAAGTCGTATAACGATAAAGTAATTTTCTCGCAATAAACAATTTCCAAAAGTCCCTTGCAACTCTCACAAGGTTGTTATTGCACATTATAATCTTCTAATTTATTTTACAACACGAACAGCTAATCCAATTTGTGGGTCTGTAAGAAGAAAGAGAGAGAAAATTATGAAAATTTATTATGCGTAAAACAGATCAGTGAGCGAAGTGTAATTGGATTACTTTACTTTCCTCTACTCTGTTCTGCTCTCGTTAGGGCGTGTTATAAAAATTTTACAAGGAATTTTTGTTGTTGTTTTTGTTCTGATTTTATTTCATTTTTTATGACAATAATGTTGAGAGAGAGTCGACCGAGAAAAATAATTTTTATGTAACAATTTTCAACCATCCAGTCAGATTATTGTTTTATTTTCTCTTTTTCATTAAGAAATTAAAAATTCTTTTTTAAAAAAAATATTTTTTTTTACAGAATTTAGTATATGAAAAGTTTGATAATGTAGAATCATGTAAAAATAAGTAAGGCATATAAAATTAGTAATAATAATAAAAGTTTTACTTCGAAACTAAAAGCGAACAAACTCTTTAATCTTATTTTTTGTCAAAACTCTTGGAAATTGTAATTAACAATGCAAAATCAACACAGTATCAACTTTTGGTGGAAAATATAATAAAATTTGAACATATCAAATTTAAATTTAAGAAAAGTAATTTTTTTTTTCAAAATGCATTGAAATTAAATTAATCCGCGGTTTTTGGATCTTTCCGTTCAATTTTCAATTCGTGATCAACTTCTCCATATTAAACATTTGCATAATTCTGAAATGTCTCACAAACATTATCATAAAAATCAGACAAAAACATTTTTGAAAAAATTTCTTTATTTCCACACCCAGCGTCGAAGTATCTTTAAAAATTGTTTTAGTTTTTCCTGTTAAGTAGCGCATACTAATTCGCTCAACAAACTTCTCTCTTTTTATTCTCATGCCATCGTCATTCATTTTCATTCTCATTTTCTCTACATTCTGCTTGCTCTCATCGCATCTTCTTTCCGTTTAATAACGAGCGAAATAAAAGCCCAATTATTAAAGTGTTTTCCATCACTTTTCCGCTCATGAAAATTTCATTCTAACTTGCTTATTTGCTCTTGTGTGAGTAAAAATTCTTGCTCGTCATTGCCTCGTTGGAAAATAATATTAAAACACAGCTATCGTTGAGCCATAAAATATTCAACGCTCAATCTTTCTCACATACACACACAGAACAGAAAAAAGAAAATTTTCATAAAAATCCACCAGCAAAAATCGATTATCTCCACGATAAACGGAATATGAATGAAAATGCATGAAGACATGATGATTCTATAATACCTTACACTCATTGGCTTCATTTGCCAAAATTGAAAAATTCTCTCTCTCAAAATAAGCCACGCCTTTATTTTTTCGTTCCTATATAAGTCGATGTTCATGTTGTTACTCATGTTATTTCGCATTTTAACGTTGTTCAACTTAAAGCAAGAAAAAACTGCATTTCTGTCATATCTTTTCTTTTTTCCTCTTCTATCGTGAGATAATACCAAAAAAAACAAAATATTTAAAAAAAATATCTGTGAGAAAAAGTGAAAAATAGTTTTTTGTGAATATAAAAAAAATTATAAAAGAATCAAAAATGCAAGGATTTCGAAATTATAATATTGAAGCCATGCAACGTGAACAATTACATGTTGTAGATTTTCCACCACAATATGGAAAATCAACGCCTCCACTTTCACCAAATAATAGTGGTAAGTTAAAAAACAAATCAAATGTTTTTGCGTCGGCTTAAAAAAAAAAAGTAATTTGAGCTAGTGGCGACAGAAAAATTTGTTTCATGTCTCATTAGAGTTGTGTAACATATGATTTATGGAAATTTAAAAGGCGACCACTTAAGATTGCTTGCCTGGAAGTCGCACAATTTTTAAGTTGTTTGTTTTTCATTCATTTCTCCCGGAAATGTGTCGTCTGCCTGCGTTAATTAGCAAATGAACTTAAAACCACTTAAGATTAATAATAAAATTTGGTGCTTTTTTTATCCACATATAAATTTAATTGAGTGAACACGAGCATCTGGCAAATTTTCATCAAATTATAAATATAATGAAAACCAAACAACATCAAAGTAAAAGAAAATGTGTGTAGAAAGCGAGTGGCAATTAATTCATCATCATTTCGATTAAGTGATGATGATTTCGCGAGCTCGAAATATTTTCAACTTAATAAATTAGCCAGACTAAAATATTTTTACTTTTCAATATATTAAAATTTAAAATATAAAATTTTTCAATTTTCATTTCTTGACTCCTAATCTCAGGTCATATAATTGTCACTTGGGTACCAAAATAAATTTTATTACACTTTTTACCTGTCAATTAGGAATTAGTAATTTGTTTCTAATATGATTATAATAAGGATAATAACGACAATAAGATATGCCGAAAAGTTTAAAAACGCCCCATTTGACTGATATTTTTTGTCCTTCTTTTATCTACTAATTAAATTAAGCTGATTATATGACTATTGTCATAACTTTTTTGTTCCATGTATGCATGGGCGTTAATGTTAGAAAAGCCTTCAAATAAAATGAAAAGAAATTTTGTAGTTCAAAATCAACTTAATTATCGTCATTTAAACAATAAATAATTCAATTTTCTCTTTTATTGCATTATTACAGACTGCACGAGTCCAACAATGGAAAATTCAAACAATAATCAAGCTCCAGTAGATCCATCAATCAGACGTTACAGAACAGCCTTCACGCGTGATCAACTTGCTCGTTTAGAGAAAGAATTTTATAAGGAAAATTATGTCTCAAGGCCTCGTCGCTGTGAGCTTGCAGCACAACTCAACTTGCCTGAATCGACAATTAAGGTTTGTGTCACTTCTTTTTCTATTCAATCTTCAACTCGTGTCACACATATTCAATAGATCACCATGATACTTTTTCTACTTCTCTAAACAAATCCATTTGAAAGAAAAAAAGTTTAAAGTAAATTGACCGAAACGTATTACAACGTGTGTGCTCAAATGTTTCTTGCTGACTTTAAACATTTACTTTTCTTTTTGTTTGTTGAGCATATTAGAGAAAAAGAATCCTGAAGTGATGGCATAAGGCATTGAAAATTAAATATTTATATACAAGTTAATTTAGTTTGAAGGACAATTAGCAGATTATTAATGCCTTTTTAATTTTTTTCTTTGTTCTTAAAAGTAAAGTGTTTTAGAAGTTTTCTCACGATTTATCTTTTTTGAAAAATATCCTTTTTCTCTTCTTACTCATTTTATATTTCTTTATCGGAATTTTTTAGAATTTTATTGTACCTAAAATAAAACCTAAAATCGGTAGCTGCTCTTTTAATCAAGCAAATGATAATACCAAAAGAAAAGATTAATTCATTTTAGCACGAAACATTTCTTTTTCTACTGATGAGAATCACAGAGGAGTGAAGTGCTAAGTGACTTGAAACTTGTTTTTTCTTTACTTTATTGCTCTACTGGTATTAATCATAAAAAGAATTTCAAATTGATATTTTCTTTTGGCCGCCGTTGGCTATATACAAAAACATGCCATAAAAAGCACTTCTGACCGAATCATTCCGCCGCTAATGAATGTGATTATTGATGAAGATGTTGATGAACAATTTACTACTACCGTTGAATGAATCACAAGACAGATTAATAATCTTTTTTTTTTCTTTTTCTTTTTTTATCTCAGGTCTGGTTTCAGAACAGGCGTATGAAAGATAAAAGACAGAGAATTGCAATCGCATGGCCTTATGCTGCTATTTACTCTGATCCAACAATGGCCGCATCTATTCTTCAAGCATGCGCAAATTCAGTTGGCATGGCACCATACGGTTATGCTCATGCACCTTTAATTCCACAAATGCCAGTTATGTCACCACAAATGCCATCCAATCATTTTCCATATACACCATACAGATATGCACCATATCCAATTCCGCCACCACAAAGAAATACACCAGGTTCAACACCACCTTCCACTGCTCAATATCCATTATTAAATGGAAGTCTCACGGGATCAAATCAACTAAATTATGGACCATTGACAATTCCTAAACCACAATGCACACCACCACATGATATCTTACAAAGTCCAACATCACAACATTCAGGATTGTCACTTTCACCTGGTTCAGATAAAGACTCGCAGAATGTTAACAAATGTGATCTCAGTTCATCAAGCAATGAACATAGTCCCATTAAATCTCTTGCATCAACACCACAAGGATTACTCATGACAGCACCTCAGAGTTCGCCTTCACAAACAATTTTACCTGTGACGCCTGAGAAGCCGTTGAAACTCTTCAAACCTTATAAGTCGGAGGTGTAATAAAGTCATAAAAATTCCTCTTTCTATCTTTCTTAGACAAAAAGTTTTGGCAGTGAAAAATTCACAATTGACGGAATAATAATAATGATGATGATGATTGTTAGCTTGAAAAAATAGAGAACATTTTTTTTGATGGTCGTAAAAGCAAATTAATTACTGAATAGCTTCTTATTTTTTTTTTTATAAAAAGTGATTGTTGAATAAGAAGTGAAATTGATGCTTTTGCTAGTAAATGTGAATATTGTGTCTATTTGTAAATTGTAAATATGTAAAAAGAGAATAATTTAAGTCAAATGTAAAACGATATTTTCCTCTTATTGTTTAAGTAGCTTTAAATTCTCAATTTTATTTTATGTTAAACTAACTCTAAAGAAAATAAATGATGGCCATGATGATGTTAAAACATTTTAAATTTCATGTCTTTTAATTTCAATTTTATTTCAGTTTTACTATTGTACAAATATTTTTAAGCAGCATTAATAATCGATTATCTCCTAAATTAGGATCATTATTTTCATACAAATCTCATTTAACTTTATTAAATAATATTTAACTCAATTATGTATTTGATTTTTGATTACATTTCTCTGAGTAAAACTTCATTAAATATTCAAAATTTAAAAATTCTTCATTTTCTTATCAACATTTTGATACTTATTGCATTTTAAAAAATAAATTGAATATACTATCTATCATTAAATATTTTTCCTTTACCTTAACCATCATTCAAAAAGAGAGGCTTTACTTGATTTAATTTTAAAATGAAACATCATCTTGCAGTCCTCAAAATAAAATTTATTTCAGCAAATAAAAGATTTATCAACTTCATCAACAATAAATATCCGACATCTATAGAATTTTTAAACAACATTCGCTTATAGCAGTTTATAACAAGCGAGATTGAACGAGAGAAAAATTACTCTTACATACATTCAACACCTGAGCCCAAAAAAATTTCCTTCGAAAAACCCAAACTCACTCATTCATTTTATCATCGCAATAATAAAAACCCATCAGAATGAAAAATGATGCTGAAACGCAATTATAAGAGACTTGATTAACTGCTTTGGATACAAATTTAACTGATAATAATAAACCCAGATGATGTTGAATAATTTTCATTGGTGAACGGAAGATAAATTTAATTCTCACTCATACTTCAGTACATGGAAAATGGAGAATATTTAAAATTAAATTTTTTAAAGTTGTACTAAAAGAAAAAGAGAAGAGAAAATATTCATTTGCAATGGCTATTGTTTGGCAACTGTTTTGACATCAACTTTCTAATAAGTTACAAAAGAGAATTATTTGTGATTATTAGCTTATAACAATAATCCGACTTCATCTCTCTTCTCACACTCAATAAATTTCTGCTTTGCTTCACTGAAAGCCAATCTTGGTGCGAAATGAGCAAAAAAAAACTTTTAGCAACTCCGCTGAGCTCTTCTTTCATCGTCATCCAACATAATCTCTCAAAATGAAATTAATTTTGCTACTGCTCATGTCTTTTGGGTTTTAATTTCATTACATATACATTATACCTTCAACAAACATTGTGTGATGACAAATTAAATAAAATAGGGAACGACTTGCTAATAATTTAATTTTCTCTCTTATTGTTTTTAAACCTGCTACAAAATCAGATTTGATGATTATTAATTTTCTATTTGTGTAGTTGAATTGTCAAAGGGGTTCAACGCATATTATAAGCAGATAAACGTCTTTTTTATTCGAGCATATGTTGAGACAATGCTTTATAGATAGGGTGTAAAATTTTATTTAAAAATACACTAGCTATGCAACGATTACATGAGATTATCTTGTAAAATCATTTAATACTCTCATGACAATTGTCTCTCGTAAATATTTTGACAATTTTTTATTGCAATGATGATAAAAAATATAAAGGGAGAAAAACTTGACTTTCTATATTCAAAGGGTCGTTTGCATGTGCAACAGTGTGTGCATTTTTTAAGGATTGAAAATTGATGGGTTTATGAAATTCATAGTCATATATAAAGTAACTTAATTTGTTCATTAATAATTAACTAGAGTAAAATGTTAATGGGATTGTTATGTCAGAGTCATAATATAATGAAAAAAAGTCGTCACTGACTCGAAAATGACCGACAAAATGATTTTTTCTTGATGCTTTTCTGTTGCCAGACAATTATAGGTGTTAATTAATTTTTTAATGTGATAATTTTTTCCAATAAAAACTTCATAATTGGATTTTCAATATGTGTACGTAAGCACCACACACACACGCTTGAATTCTTGCTAATTGCTATTCGACAACAACACAAGGCAATTAAATAGTTGAACGATGCCATGAGGAGATGCTCATTTTTCTTGAGCTCTAAATGATTGACAAATTAGCAGCCAACAAGAAACATCAATAAGACAAGAAAATCATGATTTTTTTTAAGAAGAGCCAAAACTAATTATTGATAATTGATATCTCATGAATATCTTATATGCGAATATATACAAATTTTGTCTTGTTTTTCTGATGACAATAAAAAAGTTAAAGATTTAACAAGCTTTATAATTAATTTATTTATTAAAGCCAGTTGAAATTGAAATGACAATGAGAAAGAGGTCGAAATGATTAGTGGAATTTTTTTCCAATATAGTGCTAATTATTGTCTTGTTTTGTCATAAGATGTGATTTTTAAAATTAGAATTCTAGATGAAAATTAATTAAACAAAATTTGACTTTTGGAAACAAAAATAATTAATCAAGAAAAAGGGAAAAAAATGGTTCATGTCTTTTTCATCTTTAACTCATTTCTCATCATAGAATGAGAGATAAAAGCAGCAATTTCGCTTTCATTTTTATTTTCACATTCATATTCATGACATTAATAATGAAAATAACCAAATTGCTGATTTCTTATGACATACCATGAAATGAAACGAATCATGATAATGTGAATTATGTTTCCATTAAGAAGACAACTGAGAGAAAGCGAGGCACATTACATAATAAACTGAGAATTTGAGTAAACGGACATAAGCATGCAAGCGACATCACTACAATATTTGATCATGATAAGCGTTCATGAAAATGAAGCAAACTATATGTAGCATGACATTAGAATTTCACAATCTCACAATCGCACTAAAATGCTCATAGCGTACGAAATGAAAAAATTATTTGGATTTCCATTATTTTCCCTTCTCTATTACGCGAGCTCTTATCTCACTATCATGATCACTCATAAGAGAGTTCGTTTATAACTTTTAAGAGCAATATTGAGATAGTTATTGTCAAGGAAAAATAACCTTAGTAAAAAAGCCTTAATTTTTTAATGAAATCAAATAGCTCATGAAAATCTTTGAGTAATATTCCTTGAAAAAAAAATGTTATGATTTTTGGGCTAAAAATTTATGAGTTAGCATTTTCTCCTCTTTTGTGATAGATAAATTCGAAATAAAGTTATTGCAGAATAAGCATAGCGATACAATACCATTTTTAAAAAGAAATAAGTCGGAGATTCATCAACCAAAAGTCATTATTAGATCGTAAAAATATCAAAGGAATCGTAAAATGTTCTCTCTTTCTTGTGGAATATTTTTAACCTTCATTTTAATGTCTTCAAGGCAGGCAAAATTAAACAAAAATTTTCTCTCCTTTTTATAATGTTTATAATGTATTTGAATAGAAAAATATCCTTAAAAAAATGCCGCAAAAAAGAACAAAAAAAGCAGAAAAGTCCTTGAATATAAGGCGACAAGCAGAACTGACAATTTGTTCACATTTTCTGAGTCATTCACTGCTCAATTAACACCTTTGATTTATTTTTCTGAGCAATTAATTTCATCTAATTGCAAACCACAAATCAATAAATTAAATGAATATAAAGAAAGATTTGTAATTGTTTTTGCACAGCATGGTCAGCCAGTTGGTCATAAAATCTAATAAATTGTTTGCAATTTTTATTTCTATCAATTTTGTTCTACACCCTCTGCTTAAAAATATAAACACTCTTCAACCAAGGACAAAAATTCACAAAATTCTAAATAACTCTAAAAGTGTAATTAAAGTATAAATCTTTACAGTTTGTTTATCCTTTTTGCAAACCGTTGCGATTACTGTTCATTGGCTATAAAACAAGAGAAATTTGCAATAAAATATCATAAAAAATCTTTTTGTCATTTTTGCTCATCATAAATGCAAATAAAAGCTAAAAAATCCTTTTTACGAATCCTTTATGTTGTTCTAAATAGAAGAGAAAGGTTTGCGAAAAATAGAAGGATTTTAAGTTAAGCAATAAAACAATATTTTATTTTATTTGCAAAGAACAGTTAAAGAATTACATTTCTGTCATGTTAAGGAAACTGTTAGAAAATAAGTTATGAAGTTGTTTGACTGGTAATAAAGACGAAAAATTGTATAATAGTCTCTAATGAATCTCTAGAAAGAGATAATTGACTGTTAATTACTTACAAAATGAATTATTGAAAATTATTACGAACTAAATTGAATATTCATTATGAATTTCTCAGAAAATTTTTCAAGAATAAAAATATTCTCACCTTTGGTAAATTTAGTAAAATTTCTAGCAAATAAATTAGTCACAGAAATGGTTAAAGCATGACGATGACAAAAATATTGATGTAAAACATGTCAATTTGCTACACACCCAAAAAATCAAACTCGATTCGATTCCACAAAAGTCTCAATTTTGTTTGCTCCTTCTGAGAGAGAGAAGTTTTTTAGGTAGCCGCTGTATGTGGTTTATGCTTCACAAGCATCAAAATATTTCCTTCATGCATATCACTAATTTTTTTACTGTTTTTCATGCTTCCAAAAAATGCAAAAATAGCAACAGCAGTAGAAGAAAAAATTTTCAGAAGATCCTCAAACACAAACACAAAATTTCATGCTGCGAAAAATCCGTGTTTATGACAACACGTCAAAGCATGAAGCAATTAGTTGAGTTTCAAGGACTTTCTATGGCTTGAAATTAAGAAGTTTTGTAGTACCTTTAAAATTTATTCTAATTTTTAATAAATTTGATCAAATTAATCTCGATTATTTTTACTTAAAGGATTTTGCCTTTCCGTAAAAAACCAAGAGAATATAAAAAGCTTAATAATGTTGAATCATGTAACAATAAGTAAGGCATGAAGCATAAGCAAAAATAGCAGCAGAAATAATAAAATTTTTCTCTCTTTTTATTCTCATACCATCGTCATTCATTTTCATTCTCATTTTCTCTACATTCTGCTTGCTCTCATCGCATCTTCTTTCCGTTTAATAACGAGCGAAATAAAAGCCCAATTATTAAAGTGTTTTCCATCACTTTTCCGCTCATGAAAATTTCATTCTAACTTGCTTATTTGCTCTTGTGTGAGTAAAAATTCTTGCTCGTCATTGCCTCGTTGGAAAATAATATTAAAACACAGCTATCGTTGAGCCATAAAATATTCAACGCTCAATCTTTCTCACATACACACACAGAACAGAAAAAAGAAAATTTTCATAAAAATCCACCAGCAAAAATCGATTATCTCCACAATAAACGGAATATGAATGAAAATGCATGAAGACATGATGATTCTATAATACCTTACGCTCATTGGCTTTAACTCTCTCTCGCGCTCTCTATTTAACAAATTCTTCTCAAATTCTTTTCTCTCTTATGTATAAACCACACCTACTGCAGAAGTATAAAAAAGAGAAAAATATTCTAACATGAATTTTCCTTTTCTCAGTCATTTTTCTCTTCTTCACATTTAGAAGCGTAAATTTTCATTTTCTTATCAGCATTTAGGAGCCCTTAATATGAGGCTTTATTAATCATAATAGTTATCATGAATTATTTATTTTTTTCTTCTTCCTTTCTCTTTCATATCCTTATTGATTCATTCCATTTACATACATTCAATTTAGATAAAGGCAAACAGTTGCAGTAGCAGCAAAATATAAGAAGAAAGAGAGCAGTTTTTTTGCCGACGGAGGTCAAGTGATTTGTAAGTAATATGACCCGGAAACATTGCATCCGACGAGACAATAAGCAATTGATGTTTGAAAATTGAGATGAAAAAAAAACAGTAAAATACCAAAACATGTGTTGCATTTGATGTTATTTTTGATGTAATGCGATTATTACTGGAGACATAAGTTATTGCTTTACTAAATTTAAATGTCCACTTGTCGTCCGGATATTTGACGTCTGCCAAAGTTAAAAAAGGAATTTTTGAATTTAATAAGTTATAAATAAAGAAGAAAAATTTAAAATTTTTATTCCTTTAGTTCTACTACATGCTAAATATAAAAGTTTTACACTTTTAAGATTTATGCAAACAAATTTCTAAAGTGGGCACTTGAAAAATATTTTTTGGTAAAAGCTGCAAAATGAAGACAGTTGCAACTGTCAAGAGAATTAAAATGTGCGAGTAAAAATGTGATTTTTTAAGTGGATGAAGAAAAAAGTAATTTTGTTTAGGAATTCAATTTAGGATTTTTTTCCTACTATAAAATCTTCAAATATTGAAACTTCATGTATTTTATTACCTTATTCCCAGAAAATAAGCTTCCTGAATTTCACATCAAGTCAAAATTTACTTTTTTCTGTTGATTCAATCCATTAAAAATTCTACCATCATCCTTTTTCTCTCATAATTTGTGTTAATAACAAATTCAAAGTTGGTGGTGCGCACACATACTTACTATACTTCTTAGAAAGGAGAAGTAGAAGAAACAATATTTGCTATTAACACACACGCATTCTATTTGTTGTTCGCTTCTCTTTCTCTACTGTTTGAGATTTTAGTTAGCAGTTAATAAAATTTAAATTATCGGCATTTCATGAAAAGAGAAGCAGAATTCGACGTGATCGAGCATTGTATGTGATTCATATATAAATCTTCTGTATGGCGGTGATGGTGATCATGATCATAGGTGACTGCTCGCGGCAAACAAAAGATAAAAAAATATATTAAATCAGTATGCGTTGCTATACTTGATTTGAGCGCATTTTTGGTGCCTAGATCAGAGTTTATTACAAATTACAGAAATATTTGATGATTTTGAAAAACAGATTCATGTGATAGGATATACTGGTTGAAGTTAATTTGAAATGTATAGGAAATTTCATTTGTAAGATTTGTGAGAATTCGAATGAAATAATTGAAATTTAAGTTGTAGCAAATATCAATCAATTAGAAATTTAGCAGTAACTTCTTGTTTTGTTTACATTTTCATATAGAAATATAATTTATGAAAACTCGAGTAATGTATTTGATAATCCTAATCTATTAAAATTCTCGGAATTGTCTTTATAATAAATTTTGTTGATTCGAAAATAACGGTCAAATTCAAATACGCGAAGTCGGCTACGCGCACCTGAAAATTTTTTTGATCACAGTCAACTTCGCGACAAAAAATTTTGTTTACAATTTTCAATATGGAAAATTAATTCATAATTTCCCAAATTATGTGACTAAAGACAGAAATATAAATAGGCGTCGCCGCACTAACTTTTTAGCACAAATCTAATGCAACAAACCGGAAGTCTCTAGCTATTGTAGTTTTCGAGATCTTGCACCTCACCAGCCAGCCAGCCGTGAACAAAGTGAATGTAAAAGCTGCATTGTTGTTCCAAAAATGCGCTAAAAATATAGTAAATCAGTATGCGTTGCTATACTTGATTTGAACGCACTTATTCGTGCAATAGATCAGTGTTTATTAACAAAATCACACGTTGTTAAGATAAAGCATTATTCTTCCAATACAATATTAAATTGGCTAATCATAGAAATACCTATGCAGAAACTCTCAAGTTGAACCATATTTCTCTCTCAAAACCATATTTTAAGAACGTCAATAAAAGTTTTTGAGATTTTCACGTTTTGTAAACATATATGTAATAGATTCATTATAATAAAGGATGTTGAAGTTATTGCTTTGAAAAGAAATTTCATTTGATAATAACGGTCAAATGAGTATTTAATAAAAAAATTACTAAACGCACTCTGCCATATTTGTTTACGTTTCACACTGATCTTTTTTTGAAAAAAATGTTCATAATTTCCAATTTGGGTCATGTTATGAAATATGATGATTTATGTACTAATCAACAAAGCATCGTCAACTTTATCTTTTCTGTTGTAAAATTTTATTGTTTACAGCCGATTTCATTGAAATTTTTTGATTTAAAAGTCAGCCATTTTTTTGTTTACATTTTTTACGAAATTATAAAGTGTCAATTTTTTATCATATAATTAATAAAATATACACTTATATACATCAATCGAAAGCTTTTGTAGTCTACTTTCTTGCAAAACACACTGAAATTCATTATTCGTAAGTAATATCAATATTTTTAATGTTGCCATTTTCAAAACATTCCAAAACTTTACATATGGTTTTGTTTAAAACGCAGAAGAACGCATTGGAAATATACAGGTAGAATTAAAAATTAACTTCGTATGAAACTATTGACACCACTTAATCCACCCAATTTAACACAATTAGTCTGTAATTTGCGATTGAAAATTTTATAATATTTCGTATATTTTCTAAATATTAGAAAATTTTGCTCAGCAAACATTTTTCAATAGGGTGCGCGTCTTAAAAATTTAAAAGAGACGTTATGCCGTTTAATGAAAATGTACTCATTTCCACTTTTATTTTGTAAAAATAACTTCAAAATGGCAAATTTTAGATTAACTTAGTATCATTATTGGTTAAAATCATGTTATAAAAGAATTAACTCGACTTATTCAAAGTGAGAAAAACGTTTATATAACGATCTTTTTAAAACTGAATTTTCTCACTAATACATTTAAAAATTAACGCATACATTCACACAATTTAATTATGAACAATTTTTTAAAAAAATGATCACTGTGCGTTTAGAAAAAGTTTCTATTGACTTTATTTTTCGCAAATTGTCATTCTCAACAGTTATTTAACTGAATATAAAGTAGATTTTGCAAATCTACACGATAGCAAAATACATTTAAAACAAACCGGAAGTCTCGAGCTTTTGTAGTTTTCGAGATCTCAGTGTTCCGCCCAGCCAGCCAAAGTGAATATAATAGCGTTTTTTTTTTCCAAAAATGCGCTAAAAAGAAAGATTGGAATTTACAGCATGTAATCTCTTTGATTTTAACATTCATATGATGAACTAAAAGCTACTGATTGATACTTTCAGAAAAATGTGACGGTATAAATTTTATTGCACCAAACACACAACATTTTTGAATAACGAACAGAAGTAAGAAGAAAGACAAAAAAATCAAGATGAAATAACTTTGATTAAAATTTAATTAAAATAAAATTCTCCAAATTTAGAATAAAATCTGATAAATCCCAAGAAATTTTTAAAAATTTTATTAAAGTAGCTCCACATTGTAAAGAAATTGAGTTTAAAAGCAGATGATTATTCATCGCTTCTGTTGTATGTATAATAGCTTCATAACAGCTTTTTAATTAAAAGAGAGAGAGAGAGAGAGAAAAAATATTTTTTGCCGAAAATTTTTTTGTCTTCATTTCTGTTTATGATTGTTCATCATGTGTTAAGTGCCCAAACTTGATTTTCTTTTGTGCATTCACGCAATAAACAGAAATTATTTGTTGTCAACAAATTGATTTTTGATGTCAATGAAATGCTATTGGGGTCATGTCTACTGTATTTTTTCTTGTTAAAAGTGTTAATCGATAAAATTATTTATTCATGGGTAATTGCTGTTTGTATATTGTTTTTAAATTTACTTAGAAATTTTGATTTAACATTTTATTCAGAAAATCCATGATAAATAAATCATTTTATTTTCCCTAGACAATCATTCAATTTCAATTATTTATTTAAAGATTCAACTTGTCATCGCATTCTTCATAATCCTTTAATCATTATTAATTTTCAGGCATTTTCTTCTCGCTCAGTTTAACACATATGGCTTGAATTTTTTCTTTTACCTTCACATTGACTTTATGATGAGAGTAGAACAAGATTCAAAATAATTTTTTAAAAATAATCTGCGGGGTGTCATAAAATATTTTTTGTCCTATATGAATGTAAATATTTTGACTTTATCAACAAGCAAATTTTACTTATTTTATTCAAACTCCAAGCATGTGTATCATCATCAATGAGGGTTGCAGAACAGATTGAGGGCATGAAATAATTGGCAATTGCCAAGAGTAATTTTTGTTATTAAACACGCATGCGACAATGAGCAATAAAACATAAAAATAGTGTCAGAGGGGAGAGAATACGAATTGTCACTAAAATTATTATCGAGATTTAATGCTCATTTGCAGTCAAACAAAACAAGCAGTTTGGTAATTTTCTGCGCATCATTGACTGCTCATAGAGTTTCATTTGGTCATTTCGCTTCTCATTTAGTCAGCGAAAAAAATTTGTTTCCCATAAAATTATCTGAAATGAATTTATCGGTGGTTTGGACAATAATTAAGAGGAATCGTTTATGACCAATTGTGTGTGAATTTTTTTGCTTGCTAGTTTGTTGGTGGCAAATTTCATAAATTTTATAACTTCCTAGAATAGTTTTATGATTTCTGACTCAAGTAAATACAAATTTTAAAACTTGATCAGAATGCTTTTATTTGAAAGAGTGAAACTGTTAATTTCATATAAAACTTGAAAAATAAATATAATATTAAGAAGATTATGATGATATAATATGAACGAATGCTCAATAGAAAGCAATTTAAATGACGCCAATCAGATAATGGTTCAACTCATTTTTATTTTCTTCTCCCTGCTTATTTATTCCATTTCATTTTCATTTCACTCCTCTTTCGCTTTCTTACGTATGTATGGTTCATATAGCAACAAGAGCAGTAGAAGAAAAAGCTTTTTATCTTTTCATGATGATCATTTATTAAGGAATAAAGAAATGAAAACGAATGACTGAATAGTAAACACGATAGAAAATAAAAACTGTTTTTTGTATTTTATTAAACGAGTTGCATTTATGATGAACAAGACAAAAAAAAGTTTTCAGAAATCCAACAAATATTTTAACCATCATCGATTATTGAAAGTGGAAAAATATAAAAGTATAATTATGTAGAACCATAAACTGAGAGTGAATTTCTTTCCTTCTTATTTCTCTTTCCATTTTGCGTAATAACTTCTCTCTTCTTTTGAAAATAAGATGAAAAAAATAAGGAAAGATCCAATAAAACAATTAACAACCCGCACTAAACACATTAATTCTTCATCTATGCATAGTTATTTCTGTCCTTCGAAAAAAAAGTCATAAAATGGTTGCATCCATCTATAAAAGAAACCGCCAACTAATGACTAATGAGAAAATATTCTAATGGTAAAGAAGACAGAAGAGATAAGATGCATAAATGATGATATTTCCCATTTCAATTTTATTTTAACTTTTCATTTTATCGAGTCATTGCTTAGAACAACACAAAAAATTTGATTTTGTGTAACATAAATGCTTTCTTGTTTCTCGTTCATATAAAAAATGATTTTGCTGGCAAACTCATATTAAATACAGCAGAAAAGGTTTCATGCAATAAAATCTATTTTTTATGTCTCACCATTCACCATATCCATTCATTCATTTCACCGTTTAGCTATTGCAGATTGAAACACAAATAAAAGTCAGTGCTGAGATTATATCCTTTTTTATTCGATTCTTTTTGCACCCTCACGTTGCTGTTGTATGCTGGAAATAGTTGCAGCACATAGACGACAACAAAAAATAAGCAATTCGTCGACAAATTGATTTCCCTAAAGATATACAACATAGGGAAAAATGAATAAAAAATGAATCTTTGTTGCTCTCTTTTTCTCACTTTTTTCAGAAATTGATTGGGCGAATGGTTAAAGAGAGGAAGCAATTTTCTATTCATAGTAAATAGTTGAATGAATATTCATTCAAAATAAAAGAAATTTACACTTTTGGGAGCATTCTCGCCGTCATGATAGGAAGAAATCTTAAAACATAAAAAACAAAATTTCTTACTTATATTTGTTTTTAACCCGTGTAACCAAAAATACGTTATAACATGCCTTTGGTATGCCGCGGCATGCTAGCGGCATGTTGTAACGTATTTTTGGTTACACGGGTAATAAAATGGCTGATGAAGGTTAAGAACAAGATTTTCTTTGGATTTGATCAATAAAAGGTTTTTATTAGTGTACTTATTGAAAACATTCAGTTGATATTGAAATTCTTTCTTTTATTTTTTGAAATTGAAAGTTCTCAAGAGAAAAAATACTTTTCTGCATTTAGAAATAGTAAAATTAACGCTCTAATGCATGCAATAAAAGTTTTACAATCTTTGCAAAGAGAAAGAAAAGAAATTTTTGTCGAAAGGTTTTATTGAAGTGCAATTCGGTGATGTCCCAAAAAAGGACAAAAAATATTTTTTTTCAGTTATTTTATGCAGAATTGAACAATTTTCTTAGAATAAAGCCAAATGTTGCTGGTTTTTCGCAAGAACAAGTCAATAAAAGTCAATTAGTTTGCACCTTTTTCATTAGTTGAAGTCACAAATCAATCAATTAAGCAATTATCTGTTGCAGTTAGGGACAATATGGAATAAAGCACAATTTGGTCAAGCATAGTGATAAAAATCAAATAAATTGTCTATTGAAATTGTCAAATGATTCATTTCCACCCTCACTCGTATATATATACATTTTCCAGCACTGCAGATACGAACAATGAAAATTAATTGCAAATTCTTAACCGCATTGCATCGCACATATCGAGTAAATAAAGCGAAAGAGATTCTACAGCAATGGATGAATGAAAGGCAATTAATTTTCGGTTATCGACGTCAAATTTGATTTAATTCGAAACTAAATTGAGATATTAAGAGAAATTTATTGTTTGCTTCTACAAAAGTCTCAATTTTGTTTGCTCCTTCTGAGAGAGAGAAGTTTTTTAGGTAGCCGCTGTATGTGGTTTATGCTTCACAAGCATCAAAATATTTCCTTCATGCATATCACTAATTTTTTTACTGTTTTTCATGCTTCCAAAAAATGCAAAAATAGCAACAGCAGTAGAAGAAAAAATTTTCAGAAGATCCTCAAACACAAACACAAAATTTCATGCTGCGAAAAATCCGTGTTTATGACAACACGTCAAAGCATGAAGCAATTAGTAAGGCTAAGCTCTTCTTTTCTCCTTCAAACTTCTTTTCATTTCGGTGTTTCACAATATCATAAAAGAATAACAAAAAATTCTTCTGGTTAAGTAAATAATCTTTTCAAACCGAAGCAGAAATCCATGGGCTTTGGTTTTTTTCCTTTCTTTCTTTCTTTCTTCTTTCCATCTTTTGTATATTTGGTGTTGTATCTCTTCGTAACACTGGCAGTTATCGCTAAAAATTTTGTTTGCCTTTTTGCACCTAATTTTCTATGCTTGATCGTTCAATTTACACTTCAATTAAGTATCTTGCTTTTTCGATAAAGATATAAGTGCAAAGAGAGTGAAAATGTGTGCATAATGATTTACTTAAATCTTTATTTTTAAATAGAAACCATTTCAAATTTATTTTCTTCTACCCGCCATATTCAAAAATAATCATACAGAATCATTCGCTCAATTATGTCACTAAATAACAGTCATTTCTGTCGTTTATTGTGTGGCTTTGTCATCGTTACTATTTTAGAGTGAGAGTTTAAAGTGGGAAAATAGCTGTAAAATTTTACTAACATAAGAGGCTGTTAATGCATTTTAAATTGATGGAAAACAATGAAAACATATTCATAACTGAGGAAATGAGTTATGAGACATTAAAAACAGAGAAGATGTGTGAGAGAGCTCTTAATGGAGACGCAATGAAAATAAGTCATAAAATGAATGAGGGAGAGAGCTTATTTGAAAATAACAGTTGTAGATGTCAAATCTTTTTGTGGCTTGTTTTTTTTCAATGTAATATATCTGTAATAGTGGTGGTGGTTTTTTAAAATAAATTTTCTTGGAAAATTATTAGGAAGAGAATAGAAAAGAAGGTAAAAATAACATTAAATCATAAAAATCCCTAATTTCAAGGATTTTTCTCTAACTATAAATATTTTTTTATTGTCTGTGTGTGGTTTTGAAAGAGATGCAATAAAATTAGAGCCTTTTCGAATAAAAATAATGAATTTTTCTATCGGACGCTTGTTTTATGAAAGGAAATTCATTAAGCTTCTGGTAATTTCATCATGTGGGCGAGATTTGTTTTAATTTACACATTTTTTTGTTGTTGTATTGTTCAGACAGATACCGATAATTTTTCTATCATATCTCTCCTATATTCATCATTTTAAAAGAAAAGAGGGAACAATTGAGAAACCAAGCCGAATTATTGCTGTGTGACTTCTTGGTGGGCAAATGTGAAAAAGAATCATTTTTATTCATCAGAGAAGATTGTGATGTAATAGTATCTATCTAGTATATAATAGGAATCATTTCATGTATTTGTAAGTGACGGAAATGAATCAATGGTAGATCAAAAAAATGAGAGGGAAAAACACACAGTTAGCAAACATGAAATTTACATAAAAGAAATTCATCATCAGACTATCAACGAAATGAACAACAATTAAAATTAATAAGAAAATGGTTTCTTTTCATTGAAGTGTTAAAATGTCAAGATTTAGTCTTTTTAATTTTTGACTACCAAATAATACTACACATCTCACACATCAATTCAGATTACAATGAAACTTCATTCATTCATTGATCATTATTATTTTTGCTTCTTAGTTTTTTAGCTTAAAATATTATTAAACATTATGAAACTGCTTTGTCTTATGATTATAAAATGACATGGAAAGTGTCCGTGTGGTAGCAGGGGACACTTAAGCGCATTTTTGTGTCTAGATCAGTTAACAGTATGTTAATAAATTACAGACCTATAAGATTTGTTTGAAAACAGATTCACTCTTTAAAATATACTGATCCAAATAAATTAAAAATACAGTGGAAATCATATTTATAACATTTTGATGTGTGAAAGTACGGCGAGTGTTTGTAATTGTGTTCAATTTACAGAATCTTCTGATGATATATTTTATTGATTTGAAAATAACGGTTGAGTATTATTCAAAATATTCCAAAATTAGCCATTGGTGGCGCTGCATTCGTTTTCGTACTAAAATTTTGTTTACATTTTCAACATGGAAATTTAAGTTCGTAATTTCCTAATTAATGCAATCAGTGACAACTTCTAAACTAAGCGATAAGCCAGTAACTTGATAGCACAAATCAAACACAAAAAACCGGAAGTCTCTAGCTATTGTAGTTTTCGAGATCTCACCCCGGAACCGTGAGCCAGCCAGCCAGCCGAACAAAGTGAAGATATAAGCTGCATTGTTGTTCCAAAAATGCGCTATAAATTGTGTTAAAAGTGATGAAATCCTAATGCTGTCAAATTTTGAATGATGAAACTTTCAATATTAGGGAAATTCTTTGAGTGACGAAATTCTACAAAAAAGTCTCCTTTTTCAATTTTATCTCTTATTACTTGTTTTTTCACTCCTAAATTAAGATTGAAAGATATAAAACAAAATTTTACATGATACAGACTAAGTTTTAGCTTCTAAAAGCCTTAAATTTGTCTGAAAACTGAATTTCAAATAACGTTTCTCGCTAACAAATTAATGTTTTTGTGAAAGAATTTTACAAAATTTGGCTTTATTTCAAATCAAAACTGGTCAGGGAAAGGTTTTTTAGCGTAAGGAATTCATAACTGATGGTTTATAACAGTTATTATAGTTTAATAACAAGGATTTATAGGAGAAAACAGCGTTTCTCGCTAACAAGATTTCGATTTTGTAGAAATAAAAAGCGTTTGGAGAATTTGTGATTTGATGTTTACAAATCTAGAAAATGAATTCTGTTATGATTTCTCTTAATATTATTGATTATTATCCTTCCTAAATACAATTTAAATACAGTAGCGAAACATTTATTGAGAATATTGTGGTATATGAGGAATAATTTTAAGTTGAAATTTTCCAACAAAAACAAGTAGAGAAAGAATTGTAAAACGCATTTGTTCGAATTCCAGTCACTCAAAGAATCGCCCTTTATTTAACAGAAAATATTCAATTTCTCCAAAATTTAAATAGAATCAACTCTTTTCAATACAAAATGATATCATTCACCTATAACACATACGCACAAGCGATATTCGTACCATATAACTCAACAGTAATAATTTTTCATGATTAAACAATAAGCGAGGTAAAAGATAGAAAATTTTATACACACTCGTAATAAAGAAATATGTTTTTCGAGTACAATTCTCTAGAGAGATCATAAGAGTGAGAGCGAAAAGCGTAAAATATAAAATGGGGATATTACAAAAAACGATTTAAAATTTGTACGCGACTAATTTTTTGCCCTTTTTACTTTAATCTAATAATATTCTCTGATTCTCCTGTTAGTCTAATAAAGAAATATGAAAATTGGAACATTATGTGAGTGAGATATAAAAAGATGAAAGCTCATTACTATTTTTTCTACCCTCATAGCAATACATACAAAAAATTTTCTCTAGAAAGAAATAAAGTAAGGAAAATTATTATGCAAATTAAAATTAATAATGCTCTGTTACAAATACAACTTGCAAACATTGAATAGCGCTCTGTAACCAGTTTTCTTTTCTCGCATATAACAAAGGTAAGGAATTTAATCAGCTTTTTTGTTGGGTTTGCATTGGGATTATCAACCATCATTATTTGCTTTCATCACGTTCCTTTTAAGAAAATGGATGAAGGTTAAGGAAAAGAGCTAAAAAAAGCAGAGGGTAAATATAAATTTATGCTATAGAATTATTTACGAAGCGTCCATTGAGAATAGTGTTTTCTTTTTATTTGTATTTTATTTTTCTGCATTTCACCAGCACAGCCTTATTTATTAATGAATTTTTTCATATGTTTGATACTGGTATTTAATACCATTTTCTTCCTGAATCTCTTCAGTTATGTCTTCATCATTTGGGACTCTTTTAAAATCTTCAGTTAAATTAGGAAAAAATGCATCACATTCGAAAGTAGCCATAACGCGTGTTAAATAAATGCGATGACAAAGAGATGATTCCATTGCTTCTTTATACACTGTATTACCACCAACAATCCAAACATTTTCGATTTTATCAGCTAATTCCGGTTCCTGAAGTCTTTCGAGCGCTTCATTCATGCTTTTAGCAACAATCACTTCTGATGGAAATTGATATTTGTCTGGATTTGTTGTTAGAACGATATTAATTCTTTCTGGTAATGGTCTTTTACTTTCAGGAACTCCAAAATAAGTTAATCGACCCATTATCACGACATTTTTCTTCGACGGATCTGAAATCTTTTTTGTTGTTCTTGAAAAATGTTTCAATTCATTCCTAAAAGGATAACGTTTTTGAATGTTAGTTATTTACCATCTTTAAATGTAATTACTTACTTAAGAAACCAAGGTAGATCACCTTTATATCCAATTCCCATGTTTTCACAAGCAGCAGCAATCAAATTCAGTTTGAGATTTTTCATTTCGATGATTTTCAGTATTTATGTATGAAATCTATCGAATTTTGAGTAAAAATGAGAATAAATGATGCTTATCTTCTAAAATCTAAATTTAGAGAAGCCAATTACTAGGATAAATGCAATAAAATGATTAACAAAAAAAGAAAATTTTAAATTTAAAAGTAAACAATCTGATATAAAAATCAACCCCCTGTTTTGATGAAAAAGATTGCGTTACGGCTGCGCGTTTTTAAAATAAAATTGACTGTTACATTAATCAAGAGAAAATGTTGAAATGTTTCAAAATAGGTACGGGTCACTATTATAGTAGTGCAATTCTCTGTAAAGATTTATTCGACTTGTAATTCTTGCACAACTTGTTTTTGTTTAAATTTTAGAATATCCTTGAAATTCTTTTTCACTTTTAAAATCTAAGGCAGACTCACATTATTTGAACATTGCATTTGATAAATCTAATAGTAGTTATGCATTTCTAATACTATTTGATAAGAATATTGTTGAATTAAAGTATTTAAAATGAAATTCAAACATTTTTGCAGAAGTTAACAAAACAATTAGAATTTGGAAAGCGTTGTCGAATCTTACAAATTTTTTTTGTTCAAAATCGCTTTATGGGCGATTCGCTGAATAAATATTTCTACAAAAATCTCTATTTTTTCAATTTTCTCTCTGTGATTTCGTGATTGTGTGAACAAAATTTTTGAACTCTACAAACGTTTTCAATTTCTACAAATTCTAATTTTTGTGCCTGATTAACGCTAATTTTTGGCTAAATGCGTCAATAATAAGCCACAATGAGTACTTTAAAGTGTTTATTATCACTTATGAACGCTGGAAAACTATTTTATTAATAGTTTTAGTGAGTAATAATGCTAAAATTTGCAAAAATCAAACAAAAAAATACTTTTGTGACTGATTAACATTTTTCGAAAATCAAAACTCAGGCTATTAAAAGCCTTTTAAGAGTCTAAAACTTAGATAAAAAACTGTATTCGTTGATTATATATCATAAGTGTTCAGTTTAATAGCGAGAAAACAAGTATTGAGAGACAAAATTGAAAAAGTAGAGATTTTTGTAGAAATATTTATTCAGAGAGCCCTATTTAATCTGTATTTTGAGTTTTGATATTCAAATTTTGGGCAATTCTCTGAATGAGCGAAAATCGAAAAAAATCCATTTTGTAATTCTTTCTCTATCAGGGTGTCCCAAAGAAAATGAGTCACTTTTGAGACACTGTGTTCGAAGCACTGGTTCTCAAAAACTAAATGACCAAAAGACAAACGGTGAAAAGTATGATGTTTCTGACATTTGTGAGCAGTTTTTAAGATACATTTAATTACGATCTACTTTCATTTAACATTTTAAAATCAGCTTCAAAATTTTAAACAAAAATCAAAATTTTCAGCTCAAAACTTTAGAAGGGATTTTCTCAAAAGTTTTCCATTGATAAAAAATCACTTGTGCATTGTAAATTAAGTATCTTTTATGCACATTTAAGAACCGCAAGCAGATTCTCTTTATCTCTTATAGTTATAAAGTTATGAGCATTCAAAAATATTGACTTAAAAATGGAGACTTTTTCTAAAACACTCATAACTCGGAAAATACTTGACTGATTGATATGATTTATATACCATTCGATCGGTCTTAAAACATAGTACAAAATACAATAAAATAATAATTATTATGATAAATTATTTTCATACATTTTCAAAATTCTTTTGTTTACAAATGTCGAAAATGTAAACAAATGAAATCTTGTCAATTTTCTTTCGCTTAAATCTCTTTTAAAACATCGTTTAAATCTTAATCTGCTATTTAAAACGTTTGAATATAACTTATTATAGTTTACTGCGATAGTATAAGAACTCAGAACTGTAATATAAAAGAGATTTAAGCGAAAGAAAATTGACAAGATTTCGTTTGTTTACATTTTCGTCATTTGTAAACAAAAGAATTTTGAAAATGTATGAAAATTCATAGTTTATCATAATAATTCTTATTTTATTGTATTTTGTACTATGTTTTAAGACCAATCATTGGTGTATAAATTATATCAATCAGTCAAATATTTTCCGAGTTATGAGTGTTTTAGAAAAAGTCTCCATTTTTAAGTCAATATTTTTGAATGCTCATAACTTTATAACTATAAGAGATAAAGAGAATCTGCTTGCGGTTCTTAAATGTGCATAAAAGATACTTAATTTACAATGCACTAGCGATTTTTTATCAATGGAAAACTTTTGAGAAAATCCCTTCTAAAGTTTTGAGCTGAAAATTTTGATTTTTGTTCAAAATTTTGAAGTTGATTTTAAAATGTTAAATGAAAGTAGATCGTAATTAAATGTATCTTAAAAACTGCTCACAAATGTCAAAAACATTATACTTTTCACCGTTTGTCTTTTGGTCATTTAGTTTTTGAGAACGAGTGCTTCGAACACAGTGTCTCAAAAGTGACTATTTTTTTTAGGACACCCTGATACTTGTTTTTGTTCGAAAATTCGAAAATCATTTAATTCCTTATTTCTCACATTCATTTCTATAATTGAGTTTTTATTTTCTTGTTTGAGTTACGAAAAGTATTTTGTCATGAAAATAGTATAAAATAAGAAACTAAATAAAAGAAGAACTGAATTTCATGATTTTGTAAACAAAATTATTGAACTCTACAAACGCTCTCAATTTCTACAAATTCTTAATTTTGTTCCTGATAGACGCTATTTTCTCCTCGAATTCAAGTTTAAGAGCTATAAAAACTAGTATAGAAGATAAAGAATCATCTTTTTAACTTCAAAAACTATTTTTTGAGTGACTACAGTGAGTAATAAAGCTAAATTTTACAAAAATGTGTATAAAAATAAAAGTTATGTTCCTGATAGACGTTTTTCGAAAATTAAATTTGAGACAAATAAGAGACTTTTCTTATTAAACTGTGCTTAAAGACTTTATTCATTGGTTTGACATCATTATAACTCCCTTTAAATGAGCAAAAACAAGTAATTAAAGAGAAATTTGAAAAAGTAGAGATTTTTGTAAACAAATTTATTCAGAGAATTGCCCTACTTAACCTGTATTTTGAGTTTAGATATTCAATTTTTTCAAAATTGACACTTTTTGTAAGGTTAGAAGCTTTCAAAATTGAAATAACTCAAAACAGAAGTAATAAAACTTCAAATACCTATCAAATACAGATGTAAGAGTCAGTTTTACGTCTGGCCTGACTGTTTTGTTTGCTAAGAATCAGTAATGAAAGAGAACTTTGAATTTTCAAAAAATCGAGTAACTTTTTGACCAGAGAATTGCTCACTATTATAAGATTTAACATTTTTAATTGTTCTATCTTATTGTTATTAAAATAAAAAGTTTATTTTTTCAATAGATAAAGGGTTGAATTTTATTTTAAAAAATTCGATTTTTTTATTGCAAGTAATGGAGATAACGAATGATGACATATGATAAAGCAAAAACTGAACAGTAACAGTAGCAAGCAGAAAAAAATTATTCAAATTCAATCATGAATGTCATAAATCTTCCTTCTTTCGGTAGCAAACAAGCTAGCAATATATACTCATGTCATACAAGTTAAAGATAGTAGAAATTCGAAGAAGCTTAGAAAATAAAGAAAACACAATAACATGAAAGTTTTTTCATATCAGTTTTATTCAATTTTTGGTATATTGTGTGTCATCCAATTTTTTACTCTTATTTTTTTCTTTATGTTTATTCCTTCTCCGTACCTTCTTTTGCGTTTTACATTGTAATTTATTTTTTATTATTTCAGTTTTATCATTAAATTGTGTGATTTATTATTTTTCATCTATAATTATTATGAAATTTATTTCAATTGTGTGTGTTTTGTATTTTTTATTTATATTTTATTTATTTTTACTGCTTGTTCGGGTGAAATTTCAAAAAGAGTTTATGAAAAGGCAGGAAAAGAAAAGACAAAAAGTTTTTATGTTTTTCATTCATTAAATATGCCAATATATACTTATTTATGTATGTGTGTTTTGTGTTTTGTTTCAGTGTATATGTGAGAGTTATTAAATGCGATCCTTCTTAGAATAATTTAATTATTATTTATTTTTTTTGTTGCAATATTTTAAGGTGTGTGTATGTATGGTTTGTTTTTTGTTTGTTTTTCTTTTATAAATTATAATATGGTCAGTTAGCAATACATTCGATCCTTAAATAACTTTTTCTTCTCTTTTTTTTCTATTAAATTGTGCTTAATTTAAATACTTTTTTATAAACTAATTTGTTTTCTTTTTAATAAAAAGTTTTTTTCATCTTCTTTTTTTGTTAACATAAACATAGTCAAGTAAGAGTTAAGAGCAAGGAAAGTTTATGAAACTAGAAAAGTCTGCTTTTAATTAATTGAGTGTAAAATATAGTTTGAAACCTGTATTATAAAGATAGATTTTAGTTTCATTTTTTCTTTGAATAAATATTTCTTAGTCATCAACTTAATAAGAAAATTTCACATAAAAATTAAGGCTGGGACGATTTATGTTGAAAATTTATTTCAACTAATCAGCCTTTTTTTCAAAAATTTTGAAAAATGAATTATAAAATCATCATTGTTTAACGTGCATTAGAGAAGTGAGAATTTACATATTTCATTATTTTTTAGAGTTTACAAGTTTTCTTCTTATTACTGGTCGCATATAATCGTAACGATTTTTCAATTCTCGTTTTTTAAGATTTTTTCTCATCATTAAAGTATATTTTTTAATTAATAACTGAAATGTTTTTCATCTACTTACAATTATCATCAATTAATATTAATTTTTATCTTCTTATGCAATTTTCTCATTTTCCTTTTAATTAATTAAATTTTTCTTTTCTTTTCTTATTTCTTAATTTTTACACAATTGAGTTTCTGCCTCCTTTTGCTTCTGCTTTCTCTCTTTTCACTTACATTACTTTGTTTGTGTATAAGTATCTTGATTTATCAGTTTTTAATTACTTAATTAAATGAATATGAAAACAAAAAACGATAATCTATCTTTAAAATTTCGCCTTTCTTTTTTTTGTCTATATTGAAGAAATAAAATGCTGCTTATGTTGTTTCTTTTCCTTGATAATTCTTAGAAACATCCAACATTATCTCAAATTTCATCTTTAATTAATTTCTAAATATCCTGGAGAAATTTAGAAATTCTTAGAAATTTAAATACTCAATTTCAGAGTATCAAATCACATTTTCTGAAACATTCAATCATTATAAGCATTTTAGAGATTTTTATTTCTGCTTTGTTATAATTATGCTAAAGAGTAAACACAAAATGCAGCAGTAATCTCATTTCATAAAAACATGACACAGAAACTTTTTCTTGGGTTTTTTTTTAATTTTCATCATGAAGTTTCATAAACTTTATAAAAAATTACACACTCTAATAAAAAAAGAGAAGAAACTTTCGTGACAGAAATTATGAGTAGACGAGCAAAACTGTGAGAAAGAGAGACCGAAAAATGAGTAAAAACCTAATGTTTAACACTTTTTGTCATTTATCTCGACTAAACAAGTTACAATATTAAATTTTTTCTTCCTTTCCACCCACAACTGACGGTTGGTGTACGAACACAATAATTTCTCTACCAAGTACTTGCTCATGTAGTTCCATTAATCATTTTTCATAGCCAGGGCATTTATAGAGTTTTTTCTTATTTTCTTTCATACCAAACTAATGTTCAGTGGCTGTTTAAAAACTAAAAAAATTCTCTTTAACTTCATTTGGCGAGTGTCAAACTTTTTTCAACTTGTCACAATGTCTCATTTCAATATCAATAATTTCCATTGTTACTTACACAAAAGAATAGAAATTATGAAAGGAAAATGAGACTTTTTATCGATTTTATTATTAGTATAAAAATTATTTATTCATGTTTCATTTACTAAATGGCACAAAATTATGATCATTTTGCAAGTACTGAAAATTCTAAAACCAATTTGAATTTACTTTTTCCACAATAGAATAGCAAAGAGTAAAAGACAATAATTCAGGCGCAAGTAAATCAATAACTTTTATAGCATTTGTTAATAAATTATTGGTTTTTGTTATTCTTAGTTGCAATGAGACGATTGAGCAGCATCACTTATGCGAGTATGCTGTTGTATATCGTTTATTATTCACAATTTTATGCATAACTCTCGCATTTCTAATTTATCATGCAATACATTTTGAAAAAGGAAAATAATCAAGAATGAAAAATTAATTTACCTCGCTAGACAATTGGATATCATTTCCACTACAAAAGAATCAATTTTCGTTTCTTTTATTTTTAATTACACATTCTTCATATCTATAATTGTTTTTTTCTCTGTTTGTGTATTTGTGTGGCTTATTAACTATACTTCTTTGATAATTAAAAACTTTTTTCCTGCAGCTTTTAAATTTTTATTAAATTTTTTCTACAATTTATCTGCTGCTTCTTTCTTTTGTCCGTCATCATTTAGAATTATTTTTGACTCTTTTTTAAAAGTGTTTTTATGAAAAACTTAAATTTAATTTTCTTTTTCTTACTATGATGGCATGGAACTATTATAAAAAAAAAATTTGATATTTATGTTAAATTTGATAAAAGAAAAAAAAGTATTTTACCAGGGTTGTTAAAGGCGAAAATAGAGGCGGCCTCCAAAAGAGGCGCGCCTCTGATCGCTGCCTCTGAAAAAGTCGGCCTCTGAAAAAAATTTGAGAGGCGGACTTTTTCCAGAGGCCGCCTCTGACAGAGGCGAGACTTTTTCAGAGGCCGCCTCTCAAAGAGGCCGCCTCTGAGAGGCGAAAAGAGGCGAGAGGCGAGAATTTTTTTTCATCGGGAAAATCTGTTCAATGATTTTTTCGTTGTTATAATTAACAAATAGCATGGGAAAAATAGTGGAATAATTATTTTTCAAAATTTCGATTTTTCCGAGCCCAAAAACTGTTTTCCATGTGTATTTTCGCCGATTTTTGTGTTCAAAAATTCATAACTTTTGACCAGATTATTTGAAAAATATGGTTGATAGCTTGTTAGAAAGGCAATTTTAGGACCTTTCTAACGGTATATAATATGTAATATATTACTCAAATTCGTGACCACAAGATCAGCTTTAATGATGTCTCGTCGTGATTTTTTGGTATTTAATTGGGTCAAAAATTCAAAAAAGCTTCGTAAAAATTATGTTAATGTCCTAAATTATTGATTTGGTTATTTTTTACGCAAAACATACAAAATTTTTTCAAAAATTTGATTTCCTACAAAAGTGCACGCACTGCAGCATGTGCTGCCGGTCTGAGAAAGCCTTTATGGAAGATTTTTTAGAATTGTTTTAAATATCTTTAGAATAACAGAAAATGATAAAATATGCAATAAAATTGATTTTTCAGATGATATTTGTAAAGAAAAGTGCATAAGATTTTTTTTTAAAATGGCAAATTTTCTTGAATTTCCTTAAATTTAAGTCGTGATTTTAAAATTAAATTTAATCTAATAATTCAATTTTATTGCATATTTTATCATTTTCTGTTATTCTAAAGATATTTAAAGCAATTCTAAAAAATCTTCCATAAAAGCTTTCTCAGACCGGCAGCACATGCTGCAGTGCGTGCACTTTTGTAGGAAATCAAATTTTTGAAAAAATTTTGTATGTTTTGCGTAAAAATAAACCAAATCAATAATTTAGGACATTAACATAATTTTTACGAAGCTTTTTTGAATTTTTGACCCAATTAAATACCAAAAAATCACGACGAGACATCATTAAAGCTGATCTTGTGGTCACGAATTTGAGTAATATATTACATATTATATACCGTTAGAAAGGTCCTAAAATTGCCTTTCTAACAAGCTATCAACCATATTTTTCAAATAATCTGGTCAAAAGTTATGAATTTTTGAACACAAAAATCGGCGAAAATACACATGGAAAACAGTTTTTGGGCTCGGAAAAATCGAAATTTTGAAAAATAATTATTCCACTATTTTTCCCATGCTTTCTGATAATTATAACACTCAATAAAAAAGAAAAATTAATATTAAAAAATTCAATTTTTTTTCGCCTCTCGCCTCTAACAACTCTGTATTTTACATCTCCAACTCTAAGCTCTTAAAAATTTAGAGTACAAAAAAGAACTTAATCAGGTAAATTAAATATAGTTAATTAGAATAAGATACAGATGGCAGTCAGTAGGGAGAGAGGGAGAGAGATTTGGTTTTGTAAAATAAAATACAAGGAAGAAACAACATGAATCGAATACAAAAAATCAACTTTTTTACTTGCTGTATGCCGATAAATTTACGCTCCACGACACATTTTAAGCGTAATTTTGTCGTCAAGTCTAGATGTGAAAAAGTTTAGAGTGAGAGAAAAAAAGAAAAAAACATAAATTAAGGACGAGTTTTTGGGAACACAATTTTCATTAAACACACTCAGTTGGGAAGAGAGAATGAAGACAAAACAAAATGAAAGAGAAAGCGTGTGTGTACATGATGGAATCGATATTTTAGCTACATGTAATCAAAAAAATGCCTAAAAACTTTTTTTTGCTCGCTACGACACATTTTGGTTAAAAATTTACACTTTTGTTTGTCTCTTGTTTAACACCATCATATTTTAATTAATTTGTTATCACACTGTCAGAAAACTTTAGTTTATGTATAAATTTTCACTTATTTTCTAGTAATTAAATACTTTGTATGTGTGAACAACGCTTTTCATCATAATCATTGTCAATCATTATTTCTATCTATACAAGTTCTATATATAATCATATGAGAGAGAAAGACTCTTGATTGCTATCTAGAGACCATTCCAGTTATTTATTTGCTGGATTATTGTGAAGAGTTTTGGGACTGTTTTTACTATGTTGCAAATTTACTTATTTCCTCTTTCGATTTACAAATTAAATTTGCTTCTCTTTTTGTGTGAGTTCAATTATAAAAAAATTATTAATTTTCTTCTTTTTCTTAATCTGAATTTTAATTAAAAGCATCATGAAAAAGCTCTCATGTGCAGTTGTTAAACAAACAGTGAGTGTGTAAGATTTTTATCAGTTTACAAGTTGGGATTTATTCAGCGGTATTTTTTGTGCATTACTCAACACAACAGAGATAAATTTTTTTAGTTCTTTACAATTTTAAATTTTATAAAATGTCATAAAATTTAATAAAAAATATCATTAAAAAAGAAAATCGATTTGAACTTAAGTCATTAATTGAAGTTTTCATCATAATTTGCTTCATTTAATGAAATTTTTAGAGCCCATTAAAGAAGTAATTGTAAAAGCTTAAAAGACATTTCACTCGTATAATGTGTTTTAAAAATTTCATTCACATACCATTGTATAGAAAAAAAAAGAAAATTGTTTTTCCTCATCAAAGTCTCTCACTTCATTGGCAATGTTATTGATGGCTTTCGATCTTTTTTTCTTTTTTCACTCTCATGCGTTGCGCTTCGGATGTCAAAGCTAATTTTTTTAATTTCTCTCCAATTTATATGTGTGTGTACGCAAATAATTTAATATATTAAGCTAAAAATTCATTTGTCTCAATTAATTATCGTTGATCCACGCATTCTATAGTTTGTTTTACAAATCTAGTCGATGCACAAACATTAGTCGAATCAATTAATGTGTTGCGAATCAAAAAGAGAAATCTTCTTATTTTTAGCGCTTTTTTGGAATAACAATCCAGCTTATATCTTCACTTTGGCTGGCTGGCTGGCTGGCCTTCTGAGATCTCGAAAACTACAATAGCTAGAGACTTCCGGTATCTTGCATTTGATTTGTGTTATCGATTTATTCCGACGACGCTTAGTTATATTCCTGTCCCTGATTATAATAATTAGGAAATTACGAATTAAAATTTCCATATTGAAACTTGTAAAAAACGCGAAGTCGGCTGCGAAAACGATTGCAGCGCCATCCAACCGTAAATATTGGAACTTCAAATAATTTAAATATTACTCAATCGTTACTTTCAATCAACAAAATTTATCATACGATTCTGTATATTATCAATTAAATTATTTATAAATCAAAATTTTATAAACATGATTTCCACTATATTTTTTATTTCGATCAAGTTATTTTAAGGTATGAATCTGTTTCTCAAACGAATTTAATTATTCTGTAATTTGTTAACATACAATAATCTGAGCATCAAAATGCGCTGAAGTAATCCGTCCTATGGCGGACACTTTTCAGTATCATTTTCATAAACATCTATGAGATGATTTTATTTTTACTTCTTTCATTTTTTGGATGAAAAAAATTTCACGACATCACTTTTTTCATCTCTTTGTTTATATTTTTGTTTTTAATTTTATTAAACTTTTTTTATCTGTCATTTTCATTTTTTTAACTCGATGTTTAACTTTTTATTAATTTCTTTTCGTTCTTTATCTTAATTCTTAATTAAAGTAATGAAAGGAAGAAATGTTCTTCTCTTCCTTTTTTTACTGTATGTTGTGTTGTGAGTGTATGTATATGAGTATGTGTATTTAAAAGTCAATTAATTTCTCATTTTTTTCCTCATTCTTCTACCCTTATTTTGAAAATAAATTTTTTCTTCTTTTCCTTAATTTATTAGCAAGAGAAAGTTTTCTTAAAAAGAGAATGAATATAAAAGTTAAAAAATACTTTTAATTTAAAATTGATAAAATTAAACATTCTTTTTTACTTTTTTGTTCATTCTCTTCTTTTTGCTCATCATTTTCCTATGCCTTTAAGCTTTCAATGCCTTTTTTTAAATATTTACTCAGGTCTTTTGAGGTTACTTTATTTTTCACAGTTATCATTCGTCAATTCAATTAAAAAATTGAAGTGATTTTTTAATTTTATAAAATTTGTTCTATTTTTTATATCTCGTCTATTCAGAACACAATTTTTGGTGGTGTTTAGATTTTGTTTTCACTCTTTTTCACTTTTTGTGTGATCTTCTTGACATTTACATGAAAAAATATGTAAATTTTTGCTCAAAAAGAAGAATATTTATTTTCAACAAGCAAAAGAACGAGAAAAAAATTTGAAGCTTTTAAAGCGATGAAAATTTTTTATTTGCGTTGAGTCTTTAAAAATTTATTTATTTATATTTTTCAATTTTATCTCACTGGATTCTACAGTACGCACACTATTTTTATTATTATTTATTTCATTTAAACATTTCAATTTGTGTGTGTATGTTGTGTTTGAGGCTTTTTTATCTTTTTTCCAGAGATTTTTTTATATTGAAATTCAAGGAGGTGGAAAAAGAGAGCTGTGGATTTTATTATTTATTATTTTGATGTGAACACTTTTCATTATGAGGAGTGTTTGAACAAAATTTTAAATTTTATATTTTCATGTTTTGCGGACGTCCTGAATTATAACAGAATTGAGCTTAATTTATTTTAAGATATTTTATTGATTTATTTTATCTTATTGAAATTCTACTGCAGCAGTTTGTTTAAAACTTTTATAATCTAACGAATTTTTAAGTTCATTCAATAATTCAATTAATAAAATCCTTTCCTCATTCTTTTCAACTTATCCTTGAATTTCATTTAAAAAAGAAATTTAAAATCGAAATATAAAGTCTACAATTTATATTATCATGCTTGTTTCTGTATCTCTCATGTTCTTAGTATATTCAAAAGTATTATTTATATATAATTCTTTACTTTGTTAAAATTGATCTATTAATGTACAGTATGTGTATTTTTCCTCATTTATTAAATGCAATTACTCTCATTCTCTTGTTTTTTTTTTCATTTTAACATGCACTTTCAAGCACAATTCCAGCACGTTTTATTGCTTGACGTTTGCGGTACGCATAAAATTCTTCTTTCATTGCTTGCACTCGGGCATCAATAGTTGCTTGATCATATCGCGGTTTATAACTATTACTAACATTTGTTGTCATCAGTTGTTGCTGCTGCTGCTGTTGTTGTTGCAGTAAATGTTGTCTTTTTGCTCTCAACGTTCCAATCAATAAATCACTCGGTGATTGCAATAGATGTTGCTGCTGCATCATCAGTGTCTGTTGTGTTGGAGTAGATCCAGTTGGACTTGATGGGTGATCAAATTCATAATGTCCATCAACACTACCAACATCCACCGCTTTGAATTCACTTGCTGATGCCAAATTTAAGCGTTGCATCAACTCAAACCAATGCGACATTGAGTATGGTGATGATGGTGATAAAAGACTGAAATTGTCATTTACAGCGACGGCCGCTGATGTTGACGGTTGTGGTGGCGGTCGATATGGTGGAAGACGCATCCAATCACTATTTCCACCACCACTTTGTGAACTTTGATTTTGCTGTGATGATGTATTTTTGCTTCCAAAACCACTTGAACTTGTTTGACTCTCTGGCGACTGCTCCAGAATGTTTAGATTTAAGTTCAAAATTGGTGAGGATAACTCAGGCACAGCACGCAACGTTCTATTATAGCGTGGGAATGTTCTTGTTCGTGATGACCGTATTAGATGTGATGATGGACCAATATTGGCATAGCTTCTAAAAGGCGGTGATGGGTCCTGTTCTATTACAGGAATAAAACCTTTTGCTTGTTGTCTTCTCATCTGCTGAATTTGTTGAATTTGCTGAAATTGTTGTTGTTGTTGTTGATGTAATTGAGATGAAGAACGTTCAGCAGATGAAGGATGAACTGAACTGAGATCACTAAAATAAAGCGGTGACCAAGGCGAATTGACCATTGGACTCGATGTAGCAGGTGAACTAGCATGAATTCGACTTAGTCGATGCAGTGATGATGGTGTATAAAGATTACTACTGCTTGAGATCATAGGACCAGGTACATTTGTACTAACAGTATTTATGTGAAGATTCTGATTAATAGGAACACTTGAAATGTCATGTGATTGTTGTTGTTGCTGATGATAATGATGCAACTGTGGAATTGTTTGCAGTAAATTTCTTCCAAGGCCAAGCCAGCGATTTGATGAATTTTGTCCATCCGAACGGAAACTCAATTCGCTAGGACTTTGAACGAGCGGACGACGCCATGATAAGGGTGGCACAGTAATTCGAGGACGTTTAGGAAGAAAACCGCCATCATCACTACTACTATATTGAGAATTGATGCTGAGTCTTTTTGTTTCTACCATCACGCCATCGACAACATCCTCTAAAGTGAATCGACCATCGCTCGTTCGATGAATGTGATGATGAGACTGATGATTGCCATTCGATAAATTTAATGAACTGGAATAGATTGATTGACAATTTTGACAACGTCCTGGTGGCCATATCCAATGTAATATTGCCAATAAAATGTTTATTCCGGAATACTCATTTGATTTATATCTATTGGATAGCGATGATGTTGATTATGTTATTGAAGTATGTGTACAACATGGAATAAAAATATAAGGATGTTTTTAGAAATTTTTCTTCTTTAAAGTATTTTGAAATTTTTTTAAAAGAAAGCAATATATTTGTATTGATTAAAAGAAAAATCATTAAAAAACTTCACACTGTTAATAATTCAAGAAAAAAATTCTCAAAAATATAACAAAAGAATTAAATATTTTTTACCAATATGAAAAGAAAATCCATCAAAAATAAGGTTTCTGCACAAATGAAGTGAACACAAAAGACAGAGAAAAAAGTGAGTACAAAAATAATTCACCTTGTATCCTTATGAGCGAACAATAATACATAATTTGATATTATTTTATTTTCGTGTTCACATGGTTGTCATCGAATAAAGTAGAAGTGGAAAACGATGAGCGAAAATTCACAGAGAGATTTCATTATTTCCAAATGAATGGTATATTTGGGAAAAAGAAGGAAAGAGAGAGAAAAAAAATTGTTCAGATAAGAAGATGAGAATAAAAAGATTTTTCTTTCCTTTCTGGGTTTGCTGTTAAAAAGAAGTCTTTTAATTTTACTCAATTGTAAAAGGTTTCGAGATGAAAAAGATTTCTAATAAAAGAGAAACGAGATTTTTCAAGCTTTGGTAAAAATTGATCTAAAATTTTTCCTAAAAATTTAAAAATTAAAATTTAACTTCAAAGAAATCAATTTTTGCACGTTTTTGACATTAGGCTTCATCATTTCTTCTTTGAAACCTTTACAAACAAAAACAAAAAGGAAGAAAAGGGTAATGTTCCCACATCAAAAAAATGACCAAAGCTTGAGCTTACAACAAACAAGAAAAAGAATTTTCTTTTTTCTTTTTTCATTACTGTTCTTTATAAAAGGAAATGACAGATTGGATGAATAATAAAGAGGCGCGAGTCAGAAGAAAATAAAGGTAGATAGGTTAAAAAATATTCTTACCTTTTCAAAGGCACTTCACTTCTTTTCGCACCGGAACTGGAATAGCCCGCGTTTCTAAGATCAGTTATTCTTGCTGTTACCATGTGGAGTTCTGCAAGCGAATAATTTCTAAAATTAATTGGCGTAGTATTGAGCCGTCAACCAGCATCCTTTCTTTTTCATTATATATATATGTATATTCTCACAAAACACATTAAGGCCAAAACATTTGTCAGTAAAAACGAAAAAAAATTCTCCCTTATCTATCTACACATTTACAGACTTTAATTTCTATCTTATTTTTACAAAATGGTTGAAATTCATGCATTTGTTAGTAAAATATTTGTTCAAATAAGAAAATTCTATCTATTATTCCTTATAGCATTTTATATATAAAAGACATGACAAAAGGGCTGGTCAGGGCAGATGATTTATTGACGGATCAAATATAATTTATAGTTTCTAATAAAAGAGAAGTAAGAAAGTAGGTGAAAAAGTTCAATTTTCCTTCACACAGCTGTTTGAACTCTTTTTTTTTTCTCCAGCTGCACTTTTCTAAGTGAAATTGTCAACAGAAATTGATTAAAAGTATGTTTTATTCATTAGAAAAAGAAACTTTTTCATTATCCGATTCTAGAAAGTTATCTCATTAAAACTATTTGAGTCTTAAACCGCCTTTTCAATTAATTGATTTCTAACAAACTTCCAATGAGTTTTCTTCCTCATTAAAATTCAACCCTAAATCTAGGAAAATCCCCGGCTAACCCTTTATATTTTCACAATTCATGTTCATCCATCAAAATTTGTGAAATCAAAAAAAAAAGTTTAATCTGCATAAATTTTTTCATCCGCATTGATTCAGAGCGACATCAAATTAGAACTTAATAACAGAGAAAAAGAAAGAGGAAAAAAGTTCTGAATGTATTTCATCCTTTCGGTCAAGTAATGCTTCTGTAAAAGTTACAGACAACATAGAAGAAGACCCGTTCTAAATTAGATTATTGACATAGCAAAAGAAAATATTCTGACAGGCACAAAAAACAACAACACGAATTGTATTTTTTCTTTTCCCTTATTTTCTCGCCTTTTTTTCATTTGCTTCGTCTTATTTTGTATATTTACAAATTTTATTACATTGAATTTCGTATTTATTTCATCTATATATAGAAAGCAATAGAAGTTTGAATTTAGATCTAAAATTTTGTGATCAAGTTAAAGTAGAAATTTTCACCAAAAAAACAACCTTAATGATCTTTTCATTTAGACAATTTTATAATCATAGAAAAGAGAGATAAAGATAGAAAGGAAAAGTTGAGAAATTCGACTTTCTTTTTCTCATTAATTTCTCTTTTATTGTAATAAACTTTTTTCCATCCTTTTACCCTGCGCATCATCATCAACAAAAACATCCTTCTTCGTGAATTTTTCGTTTTACTTTTATTTTGTTGTTTTGGCACACACATATATATAAAAAAATAAAAGGAATCTGATGGCATCGGCACAAAAGTTTTAAAAAAAAATTCCTTTCGTTTCTTTCTTTGTTACTTCTTTATATTTAGCTTAACAAAGAGAGGTCGTAATGATTGGATAAAAAAATTAAAAGTGAAAGAAAAGACTTTAATGAATATGTTAATGGTGATTACTTTCAACACACAGGTGAGAAAAAAGAGATTTTGCTCATTTTAAATGTGCGAAAAACATTTCAAAAGTTTTTTTGTAAGCTTTTTCTAAATGATTACAAAAAGGGAACTTTTTATTCCCTTGAATTCTTTTTCTCTATATGTGTGGTATTAATGAAATTATGAATAATTTGATAAAGGAAAAAAGTGTGTATGTGTGTTTGTGTGTTCAACATGTGAGTTTTATATGTGTTTTGCTGATTACACTTCAAATATTTTCTAATGATTTTTTCATGGACTCTTTTTGACTCTTTCATTCTTTTGCCATTGCTTGCAAAAATAATAATTTCAACAGTAGCAAAAAAATTCTTGTAAAAAGATTTCTGTCTTTGACTGACTCAGATGTTTTATTTTCATAGTAGGTCGAGTTGATAAAAGGAGGAGAAAAATTAAATTATAAGAGCACATTATATGTGTGTATATGAAATGGGAGAAAATGTGTTTTTAATGTATTTTTCTGTGTGTGTACGAGAGAGATTCTTTTAACAATATTTTTTGTCATCATTTTTTTCTTTTATTTTCTGACTTTTTCTGCCAGAAGCTCTGTAGGCAAGACAAAAGCTATTGAAGTCAGATTTTTGCTTTTGAATTTATATTTCTTATGGTGTGGTGAAAATTTCTTCCATTAAATTCTTTATATCTCGACAAATAGCTTTTTGAGCGATGTGAGAAATTTTCTTTTTTTGAGATTTTCTACATTTTAAATTCAAATTTCTTTTTAAAGTTTAAATTTTTAAGCAAATTTTCCACAAATCAATCAAAGAAATCACACAAAAACAAAAATTTTCAAATAAATAAATAAATTATGAAAATTAAAATTATTTCACAAACAAATTTTCTATTTTCTTATATATGAATGACATACAGCAGTCGGTAATGATAATTAAAATTGTCGCAAATGAAAATGAAAATGAATAAAATGTGTAAAATTACGTTATTTGTGTCTCATCATGTGTATATGCATAGCATGTTATTCAAATCCCTTTCACTTATAATTAAAGCATAAATAATTGAAATCTCAATGTGAAAAGCGAAATGTTTAATTATCATCATTAAAAAGCGCCCCTTGCTGTATCTTAAAAGTCTTTTTTCTTCTTTCACTCATTTATTTACTCTGTTGTTGTATTTTTCATGTATGAATAAAATAACAACAAATAAATGATGTGCGGTGATAGCAAGAGTGAAAAATGTTAAATGTACTTTCTTAAAAGTTTTGAAATTTACATAAAAATTTGCCAATTAATCAAAGTGTCTTTACCGCAATTTAAAAATAACAGTGAATGAAAAAGATGATGAAGAAAAAAGTGAACATAAAATTTCCTTTTTAATTTTGCTTTATTTCCCTGCTGAGCGCCATAATTCACCATTCATTTATTGTATATATCAAAGTATGCTTTAACATGACAGCATACAATAGAATGTGCACTTTAAAGAAATTAAAGTAAAAAGAAAATTTTTTATAATAAATGAATGAAGTCATGTTTGTAATAATTACAAAACAATAATGGTACTAGAGAATATTAAAAATAAATTGCATTGACTTACAACAATAGAACTTTATATCAATAAAAAATGTTCATATCTTTAAAAAAAATTCTTTTTCAATAAAACTGACATGAAGAATGACATGGAAAGTGTCCGTGTGGTAGCAGGGGGATACTTAAGCGCATTTATGTGCCTACCGTCTTCCCTCGAATATAAGGACCGGTCCTTCTATTCAAATAAAAGGACCGTTGCTCAGTTTTTGTTTTGATTTAGTATGGAAAAAAGTACGTTAAACTTTTTGAATTCACGAAATTTGAATAGAAGGACCGGTCCTTATATTCGAGGGAAGACGGTAGATCAGTTTATGTTGACAATTACAAAATTATTAAACTCATTTTAGAAACAGATTTACACTTTAAAATAATTTGATCGAAACAAAAAAATAAAAATACAGTAAAATTCATGCTTATAAAATTTTGATGCATAAAAATGTCGCCCGAGTGATTTTCCCCTTGTAATTTACAGAATTTTCTAATGATAAATTTTATTGATTTGAAAATTACGGTTGAGTAATATTCAAAATATTTGAAGTTCCAATATTTGCCGTTGGTGGCGCTGCAATCGTTTTCGCAGCCAACTTCGCGTTTTTTACATTTTTCTATGGAAATTTTAATTCGTAATTTCCTTATTATTGTAACAAGTAACAACATTCTAATAAAAATTGCCGCCAATAACTCGGTAGCACAAATCAAACACAGTAAACCGGAAGCCTCTAGCTATTGTTATTTTCGAGATCTGAGCCCGGAGCCGTGAGCCGTGAGCCAGCCAAAGTGAAACTATAAGCTGCATTGTTGTTCTAAAAATGCACTAAAAATTAAAATGGAAAGAAAATAATTAATTACGATTATTAATGTAATTTCTTATTATGATTTATTTCCATTCAGTTAATTTTTGTTTTATTAAATACGATACGAAGTGAATTTTCAATTTCGATTTAATGAGGTCAATGAAGAAATTGCTGCAGATGATTGAGCTTGCTTGCTCTTTCTTTCTATTTCTCTCTCTCTGATTCACTTGATTTGATTGGACGCAACTCTAGCGGAAATCGGTCTCGCAATCAAGTCACGAGTAAGCGGATGAATTTTGATCATTCTAGTTAAAATTTTTATCTCTTTTCTTGCATTTATCTTGATTTATTTTAACAAACGTTTGTTAAGAAAAATTTCATTAAATTTAATTATATAAAAATTAAATTTGCTATTGAGGTGAATTGTGTGTACCATATGTAAATGTGTATCGTTGGTCCTAATTATCAATGAAATACCAATAAATGTATGAGTAATAATGCATCTGTATGTAATTGTGGAGATATGATTGGAGGTTAAAAGAACTAAATGAGTTTTTATTAGTGGTCATTTTGGTAATTTTTTTGTTATTTGTACATGAGTTTTTTTAAAAGAAAATTTTTAATTTACTTAATTACTTAGAAATATTTTTTAATAAAAAAATTTTTTTGAAAGCTTTCATAAATTTATTTTCTTACATCTTTAAGAATCAATAAAAATTGCTTGTAAATAAATTTCAAAATTAAAAAAAAAGAGAAAGTTGAGAGTTTTTATTTTATTTTGTATCGAATTTTCTTTCTTTAAGCTTTCAATTAAGTTTACTCGCACTCGACATTCAGACTTACTGACTCCTTTCTCACTCGTAAACTTTTTCATTCCTTCAACTTTCAGAAAACTCCAATTATCTTTAACTAATAATTAAGAAGCAGAAACTTTTTCTCTGCATTGCTCATAGACATGAAAGTTGTGTGTGTAAAAGAGAAGAAAATTTTATATTTATTGGTTCCTGCTAAAAACATTTTCAAACTCCAACTTTGTCTCGAAAATATTTTCACTTAAAAATAAAAAAAGTTTTACCAAAAGTAATTAGTCAGTTTTCATTAACTTTCCATAAAAAGGGAAAACATTAGAAAAGAAGGTTGTTTACATTTCTCTTTCATTCGTTCGTAAAGCAGCAGCAGCATATTATCATCATGGCCCGAATAAATTTTCAATACCATCCTCTCTTAAAGCTCTCTCTTATTTTGCTGATGAAAATCTTCGAAGCTGACGAAATAGCAAAAAGGGACAAGTGTTAAAAATTGAAAAAGCTCTTTAAATTTTTTTTTTTTTTGAAATATGTATAAAGGGATGGAAAATGCGCTATAGTCATTGAAATTTTAAAATAGATTATTTTTATCTTTTTATCTTGAATGATATTTATCATAATGATTCTTGCGGCTTAAGGACTGTTCTGGATAGTGAATAATTTTCAACTGAGTTAATTGTATTGATTTAAGAGTGAAGGGATGAAATGCCATGCAAGATTTGACGAGAGAGATGGAGTTAAGGGATTTGAGTAGTTTATAATAAAGTTAATGGAGCTTATATTGAGATTAAAGTTTTTTCATCTCTTACTGTTGAATTGGGAATAAAATTTTCTGTGTTTCTAAAGGGACATAATTGAGAGGAAAAAAGGCTTAAGCATTAATGCCTTTGAAAGAGCAATTTTATGAGTTTCAATTTGTATATTTTTAATTTATGATGTTTTAAAGTTTTTATTTTATTAAAGAGAATTTTTTTGGGAAATTTTACTTGGAATTTTAATTTTAAATCTAATTTCATGCAATATTTTATGTGATTTTGTAAAAAGTTTCTCAAATCATAAAAAGCGATAATTTTTACTATATACCTCTATAAGAAGAAGACATATACACTCTTAATCATCCGAAAAATGCCAAGCTAATCTCTATTTTAGAATCTAACACATAATCTTCTCTCACTTTTTATGTCAGAATGTGTTTTTGTAAATGTATGTCTATTAAGGGAAGATGAAGAAAAAAATTTCTCTCTCTAAAGTCGTAAATTAATTTGCATGTTTGTAATGTATGTATATGTGTGTACATAATGGCTCTACTGTTTTGTTTTCATGTTTTTTATAGCCCACTTAGAGACACTTTAAAAATCTCTTCCTTTTAGTAAAGCAAACTGCAACTTTTGCTTAAAATTTTGAAACTTGATAATCCTAATGTCATCACAGGGGGATACTCACTGCGGCAAATGGCAAAAAATCGACAATTGGCAAATTTTGGCAAGTCACAAATGTTGTATGTGACATGTGATGTAAACAAAAGAAAATTTTCTATTTTAGTTTTTTGTCTATTTTCTTTGTTAATATTATAATTAAAAGTAGTAGAAATATTTAAAAACAAACAATAAATGATTTTTTAACAACTACAAGACTAAATAAGCACAAAATTTTAGTTTAGATTTAAATTTGAATTTCCCGCAACATTTTATAAAACACATGTTATTCTTGAAAATGGCAAATTTCTTAAATATATTTCAAATATGATATTTGCCGCAGTGAATATCCCCCTATGTCATCAATATTCACTTTCTAAATATTTAAGCCCAACCGCTGATGAAATTTAGTTCTTAAAAGCCGCATGAAAAGCAAATTTGCATTAAAAATAAAGCCTTTGTCGTACCTTTTCTTTTCTTCTTTGCCTTAATAAAAGCTAATAGAGAATTTTGTTTACATAATATCAACACAAAAACCTTTCTCTCCTCGATTCCTCAAACCCTTCTATCCAATCATCATTAGCACAAAAACCATAAAATTTTATCACTAACTCCTTTTTTGAAAGCCTAAAAAAGAGCAAACAAAACAAATGAGGCAAGTGTCATAATAATGAACTTCAATATTAAATAATAATAATAATTGTATATGCGCGCAAGTGTCTTGTTTTTCTCCTGAGGGTGAATGAGCCCAAAACAATTTTTTTCTTCTCCACTTTCACTGTGATAATTTCTTAATTAAAAATTATAATTATTTGAAATCATAAATTTAGCAGCAAAATAAAGAGAACAATAAATTAAATCCAAGGTAGAATTACATTTTAATGAATTTTGAAAGAAAAGGAAAAAGTTTAAATTTAGCTAATTAAAATTAATCCAAAAGAAAAATTCCATCTTATAAAAATTCTATCAAATAATCAATATCGTTTCAAAACTTTCATGTCTCTTGTTATTTAATTTTCCCATAGGATAACGATTCACAATATTATGAGCATGAAAACTCGCTTGTAACTTTTTCTCTGCTATTTTTGGTATGTCGATGATGATGAGATGATGGTAAGTGCTTTTTCATTTGTGGTTTATGGAAATAAGTAATTTTCGATGGAGAAAAAAGCTGCAAGAGTTTTATTTGTGAAAGAGTCAACAAAACGAAAGAGTGAGTTTTCTGGTAGAGAAAAAATAGAAGCAGATCCTTGATGTTAGCCACATACACCACACGCACCCTATTTCAAGTGAGTTCGAGAGAAAGCAAAAAAGAAAAGTTTTTCCTCCAAGGCAAACAATCTGTTACAATTCGTACATTTGAGTTTTGCTTCTGCTGCGAGTGAAAGAAAGTTATTGTTGAAGTTGAGACTTTGCTTCCTTTCCTTTCCTCGTGCTGCTCATTTTCAAGGTTACTTGTGAGAGAGCTTACGTAATAATAAAAGTCTAATTATAAAAGCTAAAAAGACACAGCAGCGGGGAGCATTAAATTCATAATTAACATAATTGATGTCTCTTTAAAGTTAATCTTTAATAGATTTATTTTTGTATGCACACAAGTAACAAGAGAAAGCTTTGGATGGTTAGGAGAATTTTTTTTCTGTTTGCTTCTTTTAATCAAACATACAAAATGGAATTACTATTGCATAAATATTTAATAAAAATCTGTTTTATTCGTTTTAAGCTCATTTTCGAAAATAAAACTTCTTCTCTTTCTACAAATGTACGAGAACATTTCACAAAATTTTGCCTCTCAGCAAATTTTTTAAACTTGAAAATTGTACTATTTTAAAACTGATTAGACGAATAAATTGAAAGTAATGAGAAAAATGTTTGAAAGAGTACGGAAATTTTATTTTGAGTAGAGTTGAAAAACTATTATGTGCTTTTATTGTCAAACTTTGCAATCATTTTAGTTTTTTTTTTGAAATGTTCAATTTGATATATGAATGAATTTATTTAAACTATCTTGTAAAATGAAAAATACTGATTTTTCAAGTACAAATCATTAAGAAATTTTTTTAAATTATTATGTTTTCTGGGTTACATTTTAGAGAGCTTTATCTGTTTTATTTATGAGAACAAAACCAATTATGGCAGTTCCAAAATTTTCATAACTTTATTCAATTTCAAAAGCTACACATATAGAATTGATAAAGTATCAAATAAAAATGCTCCTTCTATATGAGAAAAGGACAAATATTTTTGTATAAATAAGTGTGTACTCTTATGAAAGAATCCCAAAAGGTATCAAAGACATATATACGAAAGCAAATTCCTTCATTTTTTTCTCCCTCTTTTCGACCAAAAAACTTTTTTACCTTTTGTTGAGTTAATTGAAATTCCCAAAGTAATCTCAGCAGATCCTATTGAATATTGTTGATTGAAGTTTTTATTACAGTGCACTTCTGAGAAAATCAAAAGAAGGGATTGAAATAGCCGGCTATATTTGATTAAATTTCCAATTCGTTTGAAGTGATTAATTGAGTATAGTCGAGTAATTTTAAATGAAAAAGAGACTATTGTTAGATTATTAAAATTGTTTTGTCAGTTTTCAACGGAGTCTCAAGTGAGAAAGAGAGAAAAGAAAAAAACTTTCCCATTGCTATCTACTTCAAATATTGATTTTTTTCTCAAACTGCAGCATAAGCAATGTAAATTGCTTAAAAGCCATGAAATTTCCTGAATATCATCGTAAATCGTTTGGAAAAAAATGTTAAAGTTTAATAATAATGTATATCCATCCTATGCTCCTATCTTAAATTATTCTATTCATGTATCCGCCTCTTCATCTACATCTACTTCCATTTCTTATTACAAATTAATCCCATAACTGCACTTCAGTATCACATACGAATAAATGTACTATATTTTATATTATAGATTTTGCTTTATGTATATATGTATGTAAAAACAATTTAATTTTTGTCCTCACAATATATTTTATTATTTATATTTCTCAATAGAGAAAGAAATCATGCAAAATGTATATTATTATATATGTGTATAAATATTTTTCAATAATAAAAAGTTAATTTAATTTCTAAATCAAAAAGTACGCTTTATGATGAATATGCAAAGCCAATCTATACATAATCCTGCACAGACAGCATATAAACTCATCAAATATGTAGATTGAAAAAGGATGCAAATAGTTTTCATGTATGCATAATCATGAGTAGTGAGTAAGTAAGTATGATAATGAATAATGTCTGTATGAACATGTTGAAGTAAAATCAAAAATTGATACAATGCCCTTAAGGCTACTTTGTTATTATTGTATAAATTGTATGATATTTCTTAGTGAGTTCATTTAATCCATCACCATATTGTTATTACAAATAATCAATCTCTTTTCTACCACATGTTAATAAACAAAAAATCTGTTATTAGTTAATCAGTTAAAATCAATTCTTTTTTCTAGTCATCAAAATATTACGACAAACAAACCTCTGCCTTAAAAATTATTTTGAGTCAAGAATCAATTCTATTAATATCAATACTTGAGTCAAAATTAATCAACAAAAAAAGAAACGAAAGCTACAAAATGAAAATGTTCAGACTTACCTTTCTCCTGCTTTCTCCGCTTGCGCTTATTGCATATTTTAACAGCACATATTGATAAAATAATCGCAACAATAAAGAACAATATGCCGCCAACAACACCAGCTGTTATTGCTTTGTGCTTAACACGTGCTGGAACTGGAAATTTGACTTCATCGCTTGATTCGTAACTTTTTAATGAATTTGCTAATACACGAAAGTAATAAGTTCTACCACCAACTAAATTCTTGACCAGATATGACGTTTCTTCTGGTCGAATTTGACCACGATTAAGTGTCTTCCACGAAGCATCTGTTCGATATTTAATTGTATAATGTTGAACTAAATGTGCTCGCTCGAGTGGCACTTGCCATGAGATGAGAAAGCCATTGGAAATTTCTGTCACAGTCAAATTTCGTGGCTGACCTGGTTTCGGTCCTAGAGAAAGAAAAAATTGATTATTATTTGTGAATTAGACAGACAACATTGACATGAGTTTGAATTTCTACCCATGAACAAAATGTCAATGTCTATTTTCCTGAGCATATATAAATGTATAGAAAAAAGAGGAAAAGAACTTTTAGACACTTTTAAGACTAAGTCACACACATCCACAAATCACATCCAAACACCAAATACAAATATTTTTCATAAAGTTATGAAATTTTTGAGATATTTTTCCATTTTTTTGTGCATATGGAAATGGGTTATTTTTGAACATTTTTCATTTCCCATGGATATTCCAATAAAGGCTAGATGAAAAAGTTGTCTATAGAGATAGATATTGTTAATAAAAAAAGAAATGATGTTAAAAGAATTTGTTAAATTTCTTTTCTAACAAGAAAATAAGAGAAAATGATAAGAATTTTTCTTCTTTAGAAAATTGATTGAGAGAGATTTCATTATTCAATTTTGTTTTAAAATATTTCTAAAGCATTCATTACACAAGAAATGCATAAAATATTGAAAAAATCAGATTTATAAATTTCAAAAAGATCAATTTCTCATAAGAATTTATTTACATACAAACATTTCATAAAAGTCAAACAAACCAAAAAAATATTTTTAAAATATAAAGCTTATGCGATTATCCTCTTGATAATGCAATATCTTTTCCTTTTCAGTATCAATTGATAGTTCCATTTTCTTATTTATCTTATCACTGCAATTTTTATATTTTAAATCTGATTTTCATGAAAAACTGTTTTTCGCAAATCATGAAGAAAGTTTCTTCTTCTCCTTTTCCACGAGTGCATACTTTAATAACATTTCAAAATATGAAAAATTCAAATTATTCAACAGAAAGAGAGAGAGAAAATAAAATGTCATTCAACCGACATTCTACTTTCAATAATATTTCCTGTGAATGAATGAAATGGAGAAATGAGAAAAAAAATTTACTGCATGTTGCGGTAAGTGAGTTTGAGCTGTAAGCGAATTACTGATAAAACTTTTACAATACGAAAAGGAAGAAGAATTTTTTTACATTTGTTGAGAGCTTTCAACGGAAACAGAGCTCATGTAGTGGTTGAGGATATGAAAAGAAGTTTTCTTCTATGTCCATTTCTCTCTTATTTTCTGTCTCGCAACAATGAACATGTGTGCAATAGATGTAGATTATACTATATATGAGTGAGTGTGGTTTTGTATTCTTACTTATTAAATCTCAACATATCCTTTAAATTTACTTTAATTAGATGTCAAATGATGTATTCACTTTAATTATTTAATTAAATGAATAAATTTCATAGTTGGCAATATTTCTATGAATAATATTGGTGATAGTTTTAATTATGAAAAGTGTTTTGCAAATAATTTAATGTAATTAAACTTTTAAGAGTTAAATGTAAGCACTATTTAAATGAACTGAAAGATATTTCTAACTACGAATTAATTTACATCTAAAGTTTTCATTATTTATCCAAAATAAAAGATCATGTTGACAATAATAGAAAATTATAGGAAATTATCCCTTAATTTCAAATAGTTAACAGGAAAAGGTAATAATCACTATAATTTTTGGTTTTAAACTCATTCTATAATTATCTACTAATTTAACTATTAATAAGCTCTTTTTAACTAACTACTTTACTGATACGAATCTTCATAATATATTCATCAAATGAAATGTTTCGAAATTCTCATGTGGTTTGCTCTTCTATCTTTCGATAAATCAATAAGTGTGTAGCTGGTTTTGTAAGGCATGCTTAGTCGATTTGTATTTATTTTCACTTCCTGAAATTTCTATTTGTTTGCTTTCTCAATACAATTTTATTTTTAGCTCTTGATTGAAATGTGTATTCAGTCAAGTCAGTCATTTTGATTGAACATTAATATAAAATTAGAAAAAGGAGCTAAAAGAGTTGATGGATTCAAAAAGAAAATAACTGAGAATTTTCTTTTTAGATAAGAAAACTTTCAACGATGCTCAAATATTATATGAATGTCATGCAATGATTAGGATAAACATTCCTCATATTTGACCTATTTTCGTCTTTTTGTTTTCAATTACAAATATTTCACTAACTATTCACTCAATTATTATGATGGCTAAAGTTTTTAATGTAGAATTTCGGCAGCTTCAACTAATTTGTATTTAATAAGTAAGCACTAAATAGGTTCTTCATAATTCAACAAGTTTTATCCGACCTAATTTTATAAAAACAAATAGGACGAAAATTAGGACAAAAATAGGTCGGAAATTAGGTTCGCGATTCTCAGCTAAATCTAGCTGTTCAAAACTTGTGTAATTGTAATAAAAAATCTTTTAAAGTGTTGTTAGAGTATTATTTCAAATTTTAAAGTCATAACTTGTGTAGATTTAGCAATTGATTAGCACAAGATATTGAAATTAAAATTTATAAAAATTTTCTATTTTGTGAAAATCTCTTAAATGTCATTATTGATTAAGTGTAATCATTTATTTTGTGATTTGTAAAGGTTTTAATAGTAAATTGGTGAAAAATAAAAATGACCAAAAATTAGGAACGTTTACCCTTAATGTTTATTTTATGAATAAATAAATAAAATGTAACAACACATTAAAATCTTCAATCAAACCAATGCGATAAACCCTTAATTTACAAAGTTTATTTGAAAAATTTCTAGGAAGCATAATAAAGCAGATTCGTAGCAGCAGCAGTTTTTGGAGGAAAATAAGTTTGCATGACATTTACTTAAATACACACACATGTTTTATGAGGTTTTCGCCTTACATTTGTCATAAGCAGAGAGAAACATTTTAGCAATTGTGAAATATATAAATTTTACAATGAAGCTAGTTATATGAAAATAGTTTGAGGTTGAGAGCTTTATAATAGAAGATTATTTACATAAATCAACAGCACGAAGTAAAAAGAAGGAGGGGAAAGTTCATTCTCAAACTACAAAATCTAAAATTATATACAATATATGCATAACAAACAGAAGTAATAAGAGAGTAAAAATATGAGTAATGTTGTGGCACATATAAAATGTAATGATTATGAAAATAAAATATTTCAAACATATGCAACAATCATAACAGTTTTCTTTTATTTCAAAAAACTCGGTTTCCAAAAAATTAAATAAATACACACAAAATATAAAAAATGTGCAATGTTATCAGTAGTTAGAAAAGTAGTTAGTTTAGTGTGCATGTTTATGTGTATTTGTGTTTTTGGCTAACCTGTTGGTTTAAGTGGTACTGATGGTAAAATTGTGGAACCAGTGGAATCAGTTGGAAGCTTTATATCTTTAAAATTAACAATATCTGCAAAATAATAAAAAATAAAAAATATGGAAATATGTTTTTATGTATGTATGCCATGAGGAAAAGAAAAATAATAATAATAATGAAAAAGGATAAAAATGTGCTCATAAAATATGTGCTGAATATATGAAAAATACATGAAATGTATAAATAAGAATATGGAAAAAAGTGTGAGAGAAACAGAAAAAAGACTTCTTATTCTCGCTTTTTTTTATTATTTTATGAAGTTGAAAAAGCCAGTAAGAAGCGAGAAGGATGTTAATATAAATTTTACAAAAGATTGATTATGCAAAGCTAGTGTAGAAAAGGGAAACAATTTGGAAAAGGGTTAATAACAAAAAACTAGCTAATTTTTTTTTCTTTTTTGCATATTTTAAAATCCCAATAAAATCATGCAAAACAAGACAGCAATCAATTATTAACTTTCCTTTTTCAACCTATTTCTATTTAAATTCATTTAAAAAATAAATGACTTCACTGGGAAAATTCTAAAAATCAAAAAATCGACTTTATAGCATTGCTACAAAAAAATGATCCTGTTTTTCCCAAAACTATTTTCATGTTGTTTTGTTCGAGAGGAAATCTGCAATTTCTATTTTCTCTGATTCCTGCCCCAACTCTACTAACAACAAAAGGATGAAATAAAAAAATAAGAAACATACAAAAACAAGATCAGCAGACGGCAGCAATTTAGGGAACCATTTTCACATGAAAATAAATTTGAGGGCACATCATTATGTAGAATTATTTGAGAATAAATTTTGCACACTAAAATTGATGCTCTCACTCTTTATCAATATACACATGAAAGTTGTTATGTGCTCACTCAAGATAGAGGGTGTGTGTGTCAGAAGGCTGTTGGCGTATATATTTGAGTTGAATGAAGTGAAATGAATGGAGAAAGTAAGAATATATACATACAATAAGAGCAAATAAACAAGAAAAGAAATGAAAGGGAAGAAAAAGATTAATGGAAAGGAGTTTTATGTTTTCCACCTCTTTTATACTTTCAATGGCCTTTCTTTTTTCATACTTGCAAAATGTAACTCTTTAAGAAGTCTTTAGATGTTTCAATTCTAAAATATTCATTTTACCAATAATTTGTTACTTATAAGAAACACTTCTAATACATTAACTGTAAGAACATAAAAGTATTTTCCTTCATTTTCTCTTTATTCTCACTGATTCTCGATTGATAATCTCTTTGAATGTTCAGCAGTTTTGTAAATGGTTTCATTTTGAGACAGCTTTTGATATATTACTCGAAGGAAGAAAATGTATAAAAATGGTTTAATGCGAAGAGAAAAAAGAAAATTTCTTTCCTTTTTTGCTCCTCTGTAAGTATGTTTGTAGTAGAGGTAGGGACAAGTAAAAGCTGTTATTTGCTTACTGCTTGATGTATTACAATCAATGTATATGTATTTGAAGGTTACAACCAGCAGTAGCGAGAAATCGATGAAAATTAAAATCAAGCAGCTCAAAAGGAGAAGAAAAATGAGAGGAAAAGCAAAAAAGAAATTGGAAAGATTCTTTTGGGAAAAATATTGTCTGCAATTGAAAGCTTGTCGTAGTAAAATGAATGGAAGGAAAGTAAATAAAAATATAAATAATTTTTCTCTCTTTCTTGCTTTCATCGAGAGGAAATTACAAGCTCAGTCAAGTGTTTGATATGCTTTGGTAGGGAAAAAAAGAAAAAGTGAAAGAGCAATTTCAATTTGTGGATAGAAAATTTGTTTAGATTTGATTAAAAAGAGAAATTTTTATTGACATTTTGGTATAATAAATTTTAGTAAGAAAATCGCTCAACCAAATAATAAACTCCGAAAAGTAACGTAGAAGGAGCAAAAATTAGCAAATTTTCTCAGCAATTAAATGATATAGAAATTAATGAAACGTGAAACATGCATCTTGACTTCACAATCTCCCATAAGACAGATGATTATGATAATGATGATGATGATGGTATAACAAGCACACCCACATAAGTGAATTAATTAAAAACGAAAATGATGTTTATTCATGTGTTAATCAGCAAACATAAATTTTTTCTGTTCTAATTTAATGCCATGGCAAAAAGAAGTGATCAAAAAATTTTTCAAATTAAATTCATACGCATGTATTGGTTAGCATGTGGTTGTTTGGGAAAGTGAAAAACAAACAACTGACATGAACCTAAAAAAAGAAAAAAATTTAAAGCCAACATTAAGTTTAAGTGAAATTGCATAAAAAATAAATCCAGAAAACGAAAAACTTGACACATAACATCAAAAATAAATTACATAAAAAATTTTAAATTGTCACAAAAGAGACACACAAAAACTCGAGGAAAGTGACGCAGAAGTGCGATGATGACAATGAAAAAGTGGCAAATAATGTCATGTTACTTTTTTTGTTTGCTTTCCCTTATTGATCCCATGAGATTGAAATTATGAACATGACATTTCTTTTAAAGACAAATATTTTTGTGCTTTCTAAATTTTTAGTCATGAAATGACGATTCCTTTTTATTTTTTGATTTAAAAGTTATTAAAATCAAACATATTGATGGTTTGATGAACATAATTTAAGAAAATTCTTTTATCTTGCTTTTGATTTTTATTTTTAAAGAAACTTCAGTTTTCTATTTGTTTATTTTAAAAAGAATGATATTTCATTTCTTAATTATTTTAATGAATCATATTTTCTCACTCTTTCGAAAAGACTTTTTCTTATACAATAAAAGAAAAAACAATTTTTCTCTCCTCATTAAAAAAGCACTCCAATTTAAACAACCGACATTTCTTTCATATGCAACACATCAAATTATTTTCTTCCCTTTCATTTAACTCTCACATCATCATCATCATCATCATCAATAGAGGAAAAAGTAGCAGCAAAAAAGGCACTACTTTTATTTTCAAGCTTGAAAGAGAAATGAAAGAAAATGTCTTTATTTCTGTCTTTCCTGTTCACTTTTGATTCATATCCATGAGAGAATAAATGGCAACACAAACGACAGTATATTTTCATCATCATCATCATCACACTATTGTGACTTTGTTTTGTACTATATATCTCATGAAAACTAATCATCATCGATTATCACTTCTCATATGGACTTTTCGTGTCACATTTAATAACTTTTTTTCCCTTCCTCGATCTTTTCCCAAGTTGCATTCATCCTATATATGATTGAATTTTCTGTTCCTCTATGAATTTATACATTTTTATATACATCAATAACTTTATTACGAACAAATTTCCACCCGCTTACCATCATCCTCCGGCGGCGGTGGCAGTTCATTTGGGTTGCGGGTCGTTGAGGGAATCGCTTTTGCCGTTGTTATCGCGGGAGCTATCGTGGGCTTTGAATTAGTTGGCTTCGAGTCTAATTTAATAATGTTCACAAATTTCAGAAACGACAGCAATGGATACAAAAAATGGATAGATATACAGCATGTTTATCGATCCGATCGAACGAAAAAGTAAAGGCAGAATAAAAAGAAATTGAATAAGGAAGAAAAAAATATTTTAAGTTTGTGAAAAAAGAATTGTTTAAATGTCTAAGCTTTAAAAGTTTTCTTCAAATAATTTAAAATTTTCAATATTTATCAGCAAATTTGAGCAAATTTTCAAAAATAAATTTAAATTTTAAAAATTGGTTTTACCTAATGTTCTAATTGTCATAACTTTACTCATCATGCCTTCGCCTAGCTGATTATTGCCAACAACCTGAAATTCATAAGTTGTTCCCGGTGAAAGTCGATTAATAGACACCTGTGTGCTGCCAGATGGTGTTACTGGAATTTTAGACCACTCTGAAATACCAGCTTCTCGATACCAAATGACATAGTCTTGTTTATAATCAGGACCACCAGAATAACCCGGCATCCATGAAAGGGTAACTGAAAATTCAGTTGCAGTCGCAGTTAAATTATATGGTGCATGCGGCTGCGTTCCTTCGATAATGAGTTGTGTTGAGGAAATAATTGTTGCTACTTCATTTGATGCAACACATTCGTAATATCCGAAATCAGATCGTCGTAAATTTTCTATCGTTAAATTTCCATTCGACACTTTAACACGATTACGTTGAAATGGCTGACCATCACGTCGCTGCCATGTTATTGTTGGTTTTGACGTTCCTTCTGCTTCGAGCGCGTCACAATTCATCTCAACTGCCTCACCTACCTTACGTTGATAGAGAGGATCTGGTTCGATAATAAACGATGGTGGTTTTCGAACCAATACTTCCATTTGACCTGATGAGCCTTGTGTGCCTTGAGCATTATATGGCGTGCATGTATAACGACCCTAAGTTTATTTTTATAAAAAAATAAAATTATTTATATCAAAAAATAACTATAGAATTTTTTAATACCTGATGATTTTGATTAACACGAGTAAAGAGTAACGAACCATTGTTCATAATGACAATGTCTTTAGTCTGATATGGTTCTAATAAGCGTTTATCTTTCGTCCACGTTACATATTGAAGTGGTGGATTTGCCTTTATATAACATTGTACGACACCAGCTAAACGGAATGGTAAATATTGTATTGTGGGTGTAAAGGTCACTTTGGCGGGATTTGTCGGACAGATGATGATATTGTTGTTATTGTTGATAGATAAGAATGAAAAGAGAAAGAAATATGCAAATTAATCATAATGAGAATAAGAATAAGAGAGAAAGAGAGAGATGAATATTTCATATAATTATTATGACGATTATGTATTTTGTTGTCATAGAGAAAAAAAGATAGAATAAAAAGATCATGCTAAAGGGGATTAAGAGAAAAAGTGGTTGCCATTGCAAAATGAGAAATATGAGTGGATAGAGAACGCGAGCGAAAGCGAGGAAAAAAATATTGTCGTAATTAAGTTTGCCTCGTTAAGAGCTGTAATCTCTATCACTTTTCTTTTTCATTGCAACATTAGCTTTTTTTGAATTATTCACTTTGGCTTTAAATTTAACAGTTAATAAAACAATACAAATTAGAATCAGAATTTTCAAAACAGTTTTAAAAATAGGTTTTAAATAATAATTTTTTTTAATTTCCTTCATGATCCTATGCATATATGAATATCTTCCGATTATTTATGAAATAAAACTTACATTCTACATTCAAAAAGGCAGCAGCACTTTGTGCATCGCCAATTCCATTAGATACTTCGCATGTGTACCAACCGCTATCATCAGCACTAACTGGATTAATTATGAGTGTGCCATCCTTGCGAATTGTTACGCGGGTTTCGAGTGCGGCAACTTCACGTACAGGCGCTCCTTCACGAAACCAGCGCACCGTAACATTGCCAGGCATCGCTTTCGCCTCACATGTAAATTGTACCTTTTCACCTTCCAATTTCGTTTGATTTATGGGCGGTACCTAGAATTTGGAAATTATGATGATGAGAGATTTTTTTAATTTAATTCAATTTATGCTCAATTGATATCAGGTATATATGAGTGAAACAGCATGAGAGGCACTTTAATTGAGTCCTAATTGATGATTGATGTAGTCGAGCTTGTCATATTCAACAAACCGAGGTGAAAAATTTCTAGAACTGAAAGCTTAATGGAAATAATTACCACTAATTGTATTTTACATGTGAAAAGTTTAACTAACATCATCATTATAAACAGCCGTGCCATGATATACATATTTATGATAAAAATATGAACATTGATTCTATCTTTGTTAGGGAACTTTATTAAAATTTTAAAATACTGTTTACATCTATTTATCAATCTTAAAGAACATTTTTGTAAAACTTTTAGTCTTTTTAACCCCTCATTTTGAACTTTATTCTTTTTTTTACAAGTGTCATCCTTTTAAATGACTGAAATATTTCTTTTTTCCATCTCACAACTTTCATCTTTTTCAACCTCTCTTTGCACACTCATTATAAATGAAAAAAAGAAAGAAAAAAGATGTGAAAAGTGCGTTTAAGAGGGAGATAATGGTTTTTTGAAAAAGCTTGTTCTTCTTCTTCTTGATGATGTTGTTGTTAAATGTGAAAGACTTCAACAGTTAATGCTTTTTACCACTACAACCAAAATTTTTTTTATTCTATACTGCGACATGAAGAAAGCGAGGATGAAAATTGTGTTTTGACGTTGATTAGGCTCCTAATTAATATATCTACCCGAGAAAGATGCTACTATTACGGAAAAGAAAGAGCTTTTAAGGGATGGAAATGATAATCGAAAGTATATGCCGTCACTCGTGTAATTATTTTTCATGAAGGTATCGTTTAGTAATTAATAAATGCAAACATTCGCTCGTTGAATTTTTTATAACTATATTTAAACTAACCATTATAACAGCACCACCAGCAATAATGACACGTGCCGTATGCGAAACTTGTCCCTCGCCATTGCGTGCAATGCAAGTATAATCGCCAATGTCATCGTGACGTATTGTTGAAATACGTAACTCGGTGCCATCATTAAAAATGCCCGTCGTCGATGACGGTTCGACTGGATTGGCGTCTTTATACCACAATATTTCGGGTGTTGGTGTACCGTCCGCTTGGCAGTTTAATATAATTGAATCACCTGTTAATTAAAATTATTTCTCATTAGCGCTTGAAAATGTGTATGTGTAAATATATTATAATTTATTGATTATTCTCTGAAGGTAGGAAAGACAGCTGTTTGCAGACATTATTTTTTAATTAATATAACAAAACATAACTGCCTTTAGGCTCAAAATGAGAATTTAAAACTCACCTAAATTAACATATATAATGTCCTCGGGAGTAACACTAAACCTAGGCGGCGCATGAACATCGAGATGAAACCATGTGCCATTTTTGTGATGATTTGGTGAGCGATTGAGAAAAACGACTTTACATTCATACCATCCCTGATCCGATTCTCGAATATTTGTTAAATTTAGTGAAGCAGCTCCGAATGGTGAGTCAGGCGAGACACGTGAAACACGTCCCTCGTAGCCCTCGCCGCTGTGCGTCGGATAGCTTTCATACCAAATGTAGATTGGTGTCTCTTGTCCCTGAGGTCATATCAATTATAGAATTTTACCCCCAGGATGGTAGTGAACACAGTCATCATCATAATGATTAATAATATAATTTATTTTATATTATTTTTTGTGTGCGTATTTATGATGAAAGAATATGATGCAAGCAATCAGCAGAAAAAAAATTGAAATGAATAAATATGAATAAAAATAATTAATAATTGCATTTGAAGGAGAAATTTTTGTAATGAAATAATATTTTCATTAAAAAGATTTTAATCATTTATATTAAAAAGCTTCACTTTTGTCTCTACCGAATATATATTTATAAATCTAGATATATACAAGGCAGAAGCGGGAAATGGATTCGCATTTTATTCATAAATTTCTGCTCCATTCGCACTCCTGAATTATATCTTTTATACACATTAAAATAATTGTTTTTAACTATGATACAAACGCATACACATTGGCATATAGTATTTTCTCTTTTTTGTATCGTTTATTTTGTAACTTTATTTTTAATTAAAATAAAAACATTAATAGTAATAATAATTTGTAGAAATAAAATTAGATACATAGTAAAAAGTTTTATTAGAAAAAAGTATCTCAGCCTAGACAGCAAAATACAAATTAAGTTTAAGCAAAACACACAACGACAAACAACAACATTGAATGAAAAAAAGAAATTAATTTTCATCGAATAATAGAGAAGGCAAGCAGCATGAGCAGCAGCAAAAACATTATTAAATGTATTTACATCAACAGCGTCGTTCACAACAAGCTATGTATAGAAAAATTATTAAATTTCAGATGGATATGGCAAGAGACACAAGAAATTTTAGATGAAAAAAAAGAAATAAAAAAAAGAATTAAATGTTCAAGTGAAACGATGAGAAATTTTGACTGTGAGAGTTATGGAAATTTAATGAATCGATGTAATTACATTCAGACTTCATTTCCTTGGTTAAATATTAAAATATTTATTGATATTGTTTTCGTTCTCTTTATCATATTCTATTATTGCTATGTAAATTAATTTTTCTCTACCTCAAAAAAATATTTTAGAAGAAAAAGAGAATCAATGATTTTAAAAAGACCTTTATATTGAACAATAAATTAAAATTGTGACAGACAAAAATAATTGTTTCGTTATTTTTTAATGAAATGAAAACTTTGACCTAAATTTTCAACAATTTTAAAAATTCAAAAACTATCAAATAAAACTAATGAATTTCATCACAATTGAATCAAGTTTGTGAATTTATCAAGTGAGAGAAAACAAAATAGACAATTCTTAAATCGATACTGATAAAATTTTCATTTCAAATTCAGCCTCAAATTCCTTGCAGTTCTCTATTTTTTTAGAGCCACCATAATAATCGCATATTAGCAATAACATTTTCTCTAAAAAAAAAATGTTGTTACTTCATGTGTATGTTTGTTTAATTTTATTTTATTTTAATTTTAGAAACAATTTTCATTAATATAAAATTTAAGTATCGTGCAATTTTCATAATTTTTGCCCACATTCAAAATAGAAAAAAAAAAGATTTTTCTTCGCAACACAAACAAAAATGGAAATTAAATTCCGGAAATGGCTTATAAGAACTAAACGAGAGCAATAACAGCAGTAGGAATAGATGAATGTAATATGAATATCGTGGGTATGAAAGAGAGAGAGAGAGTGAGTCAGGGCAAAATGGTAATATTAAAAATTTCTTTATCCACCACGTTTGTATAGGTCGGTTGATCGAAAAGTAGAATGAGGAGCAAGCAGCACAAAAAATGACCAGATAATCTCATTAAAATTTCATTTCAGTACCAGAGAGATATTTTTTTCTCTGTTCCGTTACATGCCATGCCCATTCTACCCATACTCTCTGTAAATAGGTAGGGTGTATTACATAGCTTCCTCTTTTGTTTCTTTTTCACAGTTTCATCCTCCTTTGTTGCTCTCTGAGCTGCTTCATATTTCACTCATGAATGTGTTGTGTATAGGTATCATCGTTTCAAGAATAGGAAGTTGATGAGAAATGAAATTAAATTTGTAGCGGAAAGGAATTTAAATCAAAAACGACCGGTACTTTTGAAAGATTATTGAATTAGGCTATATCCAAAAGTGAAGTGTACTTGATAGAAATCATTTTTCATTTTTCTCATGAATGGAAAGATATTTACAAATTTTTCAGTTAAAATGTGAAATATTTTCTTTCAATTTTTCAAAGGTAAAAAAGGATGAAACTGGTCAAAGATAATAATTTCTTTTGATCTTAGAAATAAATCTAACTTGATTAGGGAACTAAAAAAGTATTTTTTTAGCCATGGAAAAGGGAAAAAAATTCAATAGACGGACACAAGAAGTGGCGAAAAAGGAAAAAAGATAAAAATCAAATATTAATGAAAAAGAAAGAACGAAAACTTTGAATGTCCATATATATATATTGGTTGTATAAAAATAATAGTGTAAAAAGAAACTTAAATCCAAATATAAGATACTATCTTTTTAAAAAACTAAGTAGTCACTTCAATTTCACACAACTAGCTTTTCACATAGAACAGAAGAAGCAGCATTAAGAAGAGGAAAGTGGAAAGTTTATTTTTTTGTATGCGAAGTATAAAAATTGTGTTTATTCTGCTCACTCCTCCCTTGAGATGGGTTATCATGGATTATGAGACACAATTTTTCTTTTTATGCTTTAGCAGGCTTTATCATCATCCTCTATCACTCCCAAAGAATAATTCTATTTTTTCCTTTCTCTCACTTACTCATTCGTTTATTATGTGTGTGTGTGTTATTTGCCATTTCTTCACTCTATCTATGACGTGAGAGTTTGTATGTATGTAAAAGGACAATTCTGTTAAAGGAACTCATGCGAGAAAATATAATAATGTTTAAATAAACACACGACAACGACTTTTTCACTGCACATTAGGGAGTCCTCGCTCATTTTCTTTAGAACATAGCATAGTCATTGCCTTTTGATCCCAGTCTCATCTCAACTGACTGACTTGATAAAAAGAGAAATAATAGAATATTTGATAATTTTTTTTTACTTTCTTAAATTGAGAATAACCAAGAAATTTTGTCGAAATATTTTTAGCGCATTTTTGGAACAACAATTCAGTTTATTACCAGGCAAGGACACTCGAAAAAAGTTCCTGAAAGATCCCACAAAGATCTCAAGAGATTTTAAAAGATCCTAAAAAATCGTAAAATTTTGTTTTGGTAAAATTTGCATTTTTCGATAAAATAAATAATCTTATGTACACAGGAACATCTTTTGCCATCCTTTATTATCCTTTTCTACTAGAATATTACAGTTTAAAGCTGTATTTTAGCTTAATTTGTAAATTTCTTTTTGTTTATGTTCGAAAATTTTTTTTGAAAAATTTCGAAATTCGTAAACAAAAAATCCAATTTAGAATTTTGTTGATTTTCTTTTGATTCATCAATTGATTCTTCATCTAAACGTTCAATAAAGGTTAAAAATACAATAATAGATGCTAATCCATAGTGAGCCGAGTAAGAAAATGTTTAAAAATGACAAAATTTAACAAAGATTGAAAGATCCCAAAAGATCCTAAAAGATCTAAAACATGATGGGAAAGTCTCTGCGTAGATCAGAGGACTTAAGCGCATTTTTGGCGCCCAGATCAGTAATATTAGCGATTACAGAATTAATAGAATCGTCTTTAAAAGAATTTTTTCGATTGCAATAAGTTATTTGTTTTCGTTTATATAATCACTTTAAAATTATAATTCATGAAAACTCGAATTAAGTAACTGTTACGAGTGATTTTTAATCGTTTTAGATTTTCCGATTTGTATTTCAAAAGAAATTTCATCGATATAAAGTAACGGTTGAGTAAAATTCAAAAAATTTGTAGTTTCAATATTTGCCGTTGGTGGCGCTGCAATCGTTTTCGCAAAAAAAATTGTTTACAAATTTTCAATATGGAAATTTAAATTCGTAATTTCCTAACTAGTGCAATGAGTGACAACTTCCTAATTATAATTGTTCCCAATAAATCGATAGCACAAATCAAATGCAACAAACCGGAAGTCTCTATCTCTTGAATATTACTCAACCGTTACTTTCAAATCAACAAAATTTATTAAAGAAAGATTCTGTAAATTGAATTTTAATTTAAGAAAGCTCGCTGTACTTTCATACAACAAAATCTTACAAATATGATTTTCTTTATATTTTTACTTATTTTAAAATGAGAATTTGTTTCTAAAACGAATCTAATAAGTCTGTATTTTGTTAACATACACTGATCTGGGCACAAAATGCTCTAGTGTCCCCGTACTACCACAGGGATACTTTCCATGTTATTTTTAAAAAAACTTGTTGTTATTTCTTAAATCTTCTTCTCTAATTTATTCGCTATCACCGTTACCACTCTTGTCATGTAAACAGTACCATGTATCTCAGTCTTTATAAATATGTCTTCCGTTTATGTGCGTATGCGATATATTTATGTGACTTTATATTCTATTTTTATGTGCGAGAGGATAAAAAGGTAAAAGAAGATGAAGCAAGAGAAAAAGAGGAAAAAGGAAGAAAAATTCATTGTTGGCACACAAGCTATTCTATTTCACAATTTCATCATCCTCTCTCTTCTCTCGATAAAGCTACATACTCCTAAATATACTAAGGCAAAGAAGAGCAAACGAATAAACGAAAGAGAGAGAGAGAAGGAAAGAAATAAGGAAGGAAGGAAGATTTATTTATGAAACATTCACAAGCCATTTTTCTGCTTCGCTCATTGTAAATTCTTTGCAAGAAATGGAAAATTTTCATTTCAGATTTGTCGTTGTTGTTGTTGCCATTGGGCCTCGATAGTACTTAATAAAATTGCTACTCTTCTTACTGAATTATATTTTTGCATTAATTTGATTGATGGATGATTCATCATTATTATGACGTGAAAAAGGTAACTTTACATTTTCTCATACTGCTGATATTGCTTCTACTATGTGAAAGATCCTTAAAGTTAATATTCTGTAGAGAGCAAGGACTTTTAATTTATTAAATTGCGATTAATTTTTCTTCGATAATTGCTGAGGTTATTTACATTAGCCTCAAACTCAAGCAAAAAATTAATTTCAATTAGTTTAATTAAAGATTGACATTAGAGGGAGGAAATAATTGATTATTAAATTTAAACTAAATTTACAAATTTTAATAAAATGATGTTTGCATTTTTAAGCAATAAAGTTTCGATACCTCTCACTATGTATAAAGAAAAAAGGAACGTAAAAAAGTATAAAATTAAAAAATAAAAACAGGAATAGATGAATTCTTATTTGGGAATTTAGGCTATAATAAGTATGAAAAAATATTCACAAGGATTTTTAAGTAGGAAAAAAGCCAACCGTTGACAATATGAGTGTATGATGTAATGTAAGATGCATAACAGAGAAAAAAATTAAGCATTCACATAATATGCTATACAAGACAGATATAGATATAAACGCATTATAAGTATAAAGAAAAGAAAGAACAAGTAACGACAATCATAAAAAGTATCTTACGTTCGTGTGTCATATATATACTTAAATATTTTATACGTTTCATTCATTTTATTTTTTTAAATGATTTTTTTTATCTTTTTACATACACATATTTCTGAGATATATGTGTGTATATATGTATATCGGTAGGTCTTTTTTTATATTGGATATGTGTTTCAAATTTTTGTGTCTTATTTTTTTCTTAGTAAAAATATGCCGTAAAAAATACAGAAAAAGAGAGTATGGTTAAGAGAAACGTAGAAAGAAATTTATTAGCATACCGTTTCGCTCACCTTCTTCTCCCACTGTAATACATATGGAACGGGATGATCGCCGGGAAATTCGACGTGGCAGTTGAAAATGACACTTTCACCAAGTATCGCTGTAATGTGCGTCGCATCTTGTCCTGAAATTGCACAGAAAAAAATAATATTTTCAATATCATATTATATATATATATAGTGTGCGGTAATGACAAAGCTACAAAAGAACCATCAGGTAAACACAAATACAATATATATATATATATATATGCTTAAGCGTGTGTGTATATGTGAGTTTGCAGAAATCCACAAAAAGGAAAAATTTAACATGACATTAAATTTTCATCGTTTGTTGTTGCTGTATACTTTTACTTTTATGTATGGATGGAAAACGATAAAAGGAAATTTTTCTGTATAAAAAAATTCTTTCTTTATTCTTGTGTTACTAAAGAACAATGTTTTTGGTTGAAAGAGAGGAAAAAGGGGATGATCACTTCCTTTCAATGAGTCTCACTCACTTGTTCTTTTAAAAAGAAGAAAAGAAATAATTTCATATTTTTGTGCTTTATCATGTGAAGATAAAAGAAATTTTTAAAATACATTTCAGTTTCAACGAATTTCGAATATTTGAACATAAATAAGTTGAGAAGGAATTACAAAGTTTTGACCTATTTCATAAAAATTTTCTTTGGGCTGAAATATCTTACTTATTAATTTGCAGATTTCAATTCTGATTAAATTTTTGTATGTAGTTTTTCAAAATTTTTCATTTAAAACACTGTTTAGAGTTCTACATTAAGTAATTCACGATTTCGATTCAAATACGGCACATAACTTTTGACCTACGGAATCTAAACTCTACTGTTTTTCACATCTTTCTTTCTATTCATATATTCACCAGAGCTCAAAATCCTTGTAAAATAAGTTGATGAGTAAGTAATAAATTGTAAGTAAAATTACTCAAGTAAAAGACCATGAGTAAATTATCTTGCATTCTAAACAGTGTTAATTACTTGCGAGTAATAATAAAGATAATAATTTGAAGTGTTTAAATTATGTGTATATTGAGAATATGACAAGAAGTAAAGCAAAAGAGTGTTTAATAAATGGTTTCATTTTTGACCTATTTTCGCAAAAAAAATTTAGTAAAGTATTTAAAATGGATTTTCATTGATTTAAAGTCATCAGTTGACTGATTGTATTGTATTATATTGAGAAATTTTCAAAATTCAAAATGTCAAAATTTATATTACGTCTGAACTTATGTCTTTACCCTAATTTAATTTTAAACTTTCGACTGTGATTTTGTACGAAAATTTCTATAGTTTTAATCCTTTCATACAAAGAAAATTATCATGTCAATATTGGAGCAGTACAATACAATAAGCACACACATGTGTGTATATGTGTATGTGTGTGTGTGTGTGGTGATTGAAAATCAAATAAAAAATTATTTTTGTGTCACTAGAGGTAAAAGTTTTCCAGGACATGACAACATGCACAGAGCACAAAAAGTAAAAAAACTCAGTAAAAAGGTAAAGAGAGCGACAGGAAAGAAGGTAAATCTGTCACATTATGTTTATATACATCTGTGTACACAAAAATATATACACAGAAGAGTAAAATAAACATGCTAGAAAGTCAAGTTTAAGGCCAGAGTAGAATAATTATTTTTATAGAAAAAAAAGTAAAATAAGGAAATAAATTTTATACACACCTGGTTGTATGGAATTTCCATTCGTATTTAGAAGAATGAGGAGTAATATGAATAATTTATTATATGCATTTAATAGAATGGATGTTGTCGAATGCGCACGGATCAATGTCTGTGGACACCACAACTGGACAGTTCCAGGGTTAAGCACGCCCATGCCTCATAAGATCCCATAGCTCCACCACCGCTAACGCATCTTTATAATTTTTCTTTCTTCTTATCTTTCTCCTCCTATTTCTCGTCTGCAGTTGACTTTTAATTGTCGTCCCTTTTCTTCTCTATTTACACTCGCTTTGATAATGAAAATTAGAGACCTAGAATGGCAAAGAGTAAAAGAATAAAAAAAATTATGAAATGTCACGAAAAAATTAGAAATGAAAGATTGTAAGTAGCAACAACGACTCATAGCGACAGTTGACAGCCTCGAGCCAAAATTATATATTTCATGAAAATTTATTCCTCCCAACTTTACTAAATAAAAGGAAAAAAAAGAGAATGCGACAACAGAAATCGATATTTTTTCTACTTTACTTGCTCGCTGTGAATAACTTTTATACTTTTTGTTTGGCGGCCTACACTCGCGCGAGTTTATTTCATTCAATCACATTCAATAATGAAGCTCAGTCATTGATTTAATTATTGAAATATTGTATAAGAGAAAAAAAAACTTTTTTTTTAAATTTATGTTGTTTTTGAGCATCTCTTTTCCTAAAATAGCCGACGAAGACGATGACATTATCCGTTAAATGACTTTTTATGTTAACATAATGGGCATGAATACATAAGCGCTGTATATTATTATTGTCTATCGTTTAAATCCAATAAAAAGGGAGAATGAGATATGAGAATAATGCAATAAAGAACGAAAAGAAGAGAGTGGAATTTTAAATGGTAGGTGCGAAGCTGAGCCAAAAAGTATGCGTTGAGATACAGCTACCTTTTACGAGACAAACGTTGAATGCATATTTAATTTATTTTCACTGATAAACAATGATGATTAGAGTTATGCATTGGTTAATTAATGAGGGTTTTAATCGACTATTAAGATCGGTGTAATTTGATATTAAAAAATTTCAAGCATATTCCTTCAAATATCATTAGAAATAGATTGAATTAATTATAAAATCAAGTGTCATATATTATGAGTCTTCAAATATCATCAGAAAAGAAAATGAATTAAAAAAAAAATGTCAATTCAATTTTAGGTCATGTCAATGCAAATGTAATTTGAATATTATATTCTTCACATATCGTCTTTTTTTCTAGTTTCAATCTCAAACATAACTGCATAAGTAATAAACACAAACATGATGTTCAATTTCTTCATTTCTTTATTTTCTCACTGTCCATTTTTATAATCTACACACTTGCATGGCTTGAGGAAAGGCCAAGTTCAACGATAATCATCAGACAGCCAGAAGTTTCAATGTTAAGAAAATATTTCTTATGAACCAAAAAAAAAACTAGTTTTAAAGAGAGTCAACTCTCGAAACCTAAACTTCCCATCATCAAGCTCTCTTAAGAGTCTATTTACAATTCATTTGTTCATTTGTCCCGTTAAAAAAAATAAACACAACATCTTCAATTTCCTCTCTCTCTCTCTATCTTGCTGACTTGCGTTCATGCTGCTTACTACTGCTGCTACTCATTATGTATGTGCGTGGTGGTATTTAGCAATCATTTGCTGAATTCTTTTTGTTGTTTAATTTACATGTAAGTTCAAAGAAGAAAAGTTGAAATTTTTCTCGTGTTTAGATGAAACATGAAAAAACTCAATTTTTATAGTATAGAATTAATTAAATCGACTGATTCTCGCTGCAGTAGGTCACACGTAAAGATCAAGAAGAAACAGCATCAATTAGCGCATTAATTTTATATTTTAAGACAGCTGAGTTCGCTTTTGTTTTCATTCATACATTTACTCAATCTCTTTTTGCCACGCCTCTTAATCTTCTTAAATAAAAATGAGCTTTGGCTGTCACGTTTCACAGTGAAATATTTTGTTTGTTTGTTTGTTTATAATTTTTATTTCTTTTTTTCGTACATGCATTTATATGTCGCTCAACAATGAATGAATGAGTGAGAAAAAAATAAAAATTTAAAACACTAACTAAAAAAGTGATTTATCAAATTTCGTGAGCTGATAATGGGATTTTCAACACAAAAAGCGAGCAACTTTTTGTTATTATCACCAGAGTTGATAAAACAATTATATTGAAGTCATATACTTTTGCACTTATATTTTTAAATAAATTTCCAACTCTGATTTTTATTCAGATTTCAAGTCAGGAAGGAGGATTATGACATTTGGTGAGTAGCGTGTATATATTCTGTATCTGTCTTCTTAGTTTATAATGGCGTTTTATTATGACTCTTATTCCCATTAATGATGAAAGTTTTCTTCTCTCTATAGCAAAGCAAAAAAACTCTCAAGAATAAATAAATCTTTCTCATTTTTATGTAAAAGTTTTCAAATGGAATTAAAAAATATAATTTTTAATGAGACACATGCAAACGCCGAGTGACAATAATTGTGAGTGAAAAAAAGTTTTTTTCTTGCTTTTTCTTCCTCCTGTGTAAAAAATTGAATTTGAACCATAATTATCGATATTATTGTTTCAAACTCTCTTGTATTGAATTGAAAATACTTATTAAATGAATCTTTGAACGATTTTGATATTTTTAAGTGCATTTTCAAACATTTTTTTCAAATTTAACAAAATAATAAGAAAATGACATGGAAAGTGTCCGTGTGGTAGCAGGGGGATACTTAAGCGCATTTTTGTGACTAGATCAGTGTATGTTGACAACAGAATTATTAAACTCGTTTAAGAAACAGATTCACACTTTATAACAATTTGATTGAAATAAATAAAAATATAGTGAAAAACATAATTATAAAATTTTGATTAATGAAAGTACGGTGAGTGTTCTTAATTGTGTTTAATTTACAGAATCCTATGATAAATTTTGTTGATTTGAAAGTAACGGTTAAGTAATATTCAAATTATTTGAAGTTTCAATATTAGCCGTTGGTGACGCTTCAATCGTTTTCGCAATCAACTTCGTGTTGTTTGTTTCAATATGAAAATTTAAATTTGTAATTTAATAATTACTGCAATCAGTGACAACTTTCTAACTAAGCGATAAGACAATAACTAGATAGCACAAATCAAACACAAAAAACCGGAAGCCGTGAGCCAGCCAGCCGACCAAAGTGAAACTATAAGCTGCATTGTTGTTCTAAAAATGCGCTAAAAATGAATGTGCCAATTTATTTCACTTAAAAATTGTGCTAAAAGAAGATTGAAATTGAATATTATGAAGGTTTTTGTATTATATGACTCCGGTTATTGATTCTGTATTCAATTAATAATCATTGGTGAGTGAAAAGAAGCTTTTGATTAATGCTTCGTGACTTTTCTATGAGTAGCGGCAACAGTTTTTAGCGCATTTTTGGAACAACAATGCAGCTTATATCTTCACTTTGGCTGTTCGGCTGGCTGAGGCGCGAGATCTCGAAAACTACAATAGCTAGCGACTTCAGGTTTTTTGAATTTAATTTGTGCTAAAAAGTTGTTACGACGACGCTTAGTTATATTCCTGTCACTAGTCATATAACTTGGGAAATTATGAATTTAATTTCCATGAAACTTGTAAACAAAATTTTGTTGGCTGCGATAACGATTGAAGCGTCACCAACGGCAAATATTAAAACTTCAAATAATTTGAATATTACCCAATCGTTACTTTCAAATCAACAAGATTTATTATTATAATAAGCAGAGTCTGAAATCATTTTATGAGTAAATAAAAATCAACTAAATTTACTCGAGTAAAATTTATTTTTTATTCGAGTAAATTTAGTTGATTTTTAGTTACTTGTAAATAAAATTTAAAACGATTTCGGACTGTGATAATAATGTTCTGTTAATTGAACGTCAATTAAAAACGCTCGCCGTACTTTTATATATCAAAATTTTATAAATATGATTTTCGCTTAATTTTAAATTTATTTCGATCAATTTATTTTAAACTGTAAATCTATTTTTCAAACGAATCTAATATATCTGTAATTTGTTACTACACTGATCTAGGCACTAAAAATGCGCTAAAGTAATCCGTCTTATGGCGTACACTTTCGGTATCATTTTTGTATATGATTGAAATTAAAGATTTTTTTTGATCTTTGGGTCAATTGGTCATAAACACTTTATCAAACTCTTCACTGCTCATCATTTTAATATATTTAAACGAAATTATCAGCATTACTAAAAATTTTAATTTGTTGAAACGTTTCAATCTGCACAGAAAACTAAAGCTCAAACAATTCATGTTGACTTCGACGCTATATTACCTTCATGCAGTATGAAAATGAAATGTTTTTTAATCAAAAGTGACAGCTCAATTGCTTTTGCTTGTAAATAATTATTTTTCATTTTCCTATAAAGTCTGTTTGTAAATTTTTAATAAATTTATAAACCACAGCAGCAGTTTTTGAAAGATTTATTTGACATGTTAATAATTAAAATAACAAGTGAGAAAGAATTTCAAACTTGCGCAAATTTCAATTTCAAATTCACGAAGAAAAATTTTTTATAACTGGCTAAAGTTTTTTAGATTTGTCCCTATAAAGTCAAATTTATTAGCCTTAAAAAGAAAATTTATAACACTTATAAATTTTCTTTTTAACGCTAATAAATATGATTTTATAGGAACAAATCTAAAAAACTTTACGCCAGTTATAAAATATTTTTCTTCATGTTGGATTGAGTTTCGCTCATTTCATGACTAACACACGCCATCTGCTCTCCATCCAAAATCATTAAATATAATTAAGCAATTCCATAAATCTTCCCTTAAAATTGTTGTTCGGTCAATAATCCTATATAGGCAATTATTTGAATTCAATTTTTAGCCGTAGCCGTATTTGGCCATATTGATTTCAGACCAGAAAAAAAATAATCACAAATTATCCAACAATTGATCAATCAAACTGTGAGCTACGGTGTGAAAAAATATATTTTTTTATATTTCAATTATTTCACGAGTGCGAGAGAAAGAGAAAAAAGTTTATTTTCGGCATTCATCATCATTCAACATAAATTGTTACAGATCATAACATTTCACAGCCCATTCACAGTTCAGTTTTCAGTTTTATTTTATAGCAACAACACACGCAGACATTGCCCTTAACAAAAGGCACGATTGGAAGTGAATTCAACGAGAAATGAGGGAAAACGTCGACCGAATGTGCAAAGAGAGAGAGAGAAATTCGCTCAAAAACCCAGAAAAAACACACTATATTCTGCCATTGCCGTTGTTCAAGTGTTTCGAACATTTTTCCTTCTCTTTATTGTTTATTTCAATGTCGATTCCATGCACACAGCACTTTTCTCGTGTTCTCTTTATAGATTTTTCATAAATCATCGATTTTTTCATCCACATTGATTCTGCTTCTGTTGCTGTTTCTAATTTCTTATAAATTTTTATCAGAAATAATAAAACCTTTGATTATTGGAATGAATTGCATCAATTAAATGAAAAAAAATATGAAAATTAATTTATTTCTTGTATAAGTTTTCTTTACAATCATCAAACAAAAGTAAGTATAGTTAGTAATATAGTTTCCAACTTTTGTAAGTATAGAAAAAACAACAGAAATTTGAGATTTCTGCTCAGGGGCAATTTCTATCAAAAAATTATAAAATATTCAAACTTCAAATCAATACCTCACTCACATTCTCAGATTGTATAATTCATGGATAAAATTCCATATTTTATTATTCCTCGGACTGGATAAATAAATTAGAAAAGCAAATTTTTGTTTCCTCTTCTTGTGCGCAAAAAGCATTTTGTTGTCTCGAGGATTAAATTGAAAAAAAGGCAGAAAATCAAGATGTCAAAATCTACATTTTTTATATTCCCCTCTTCTATTGTTATTGCCATACTTACATATTTGCAGATGTGGGTTGAAGTATCAATAATAATTTATTAATTAAGTCAAAAGGAACAAAAATGGATGAAGTATGAATTATGATGAAGTTTTTCATTAATGGATAAGTAATGATGGTGAATTTTTTGATCGGTAAGGGGTGAAAGTTTCAAGTGGAAATGAATGAATTGATTTTTGACTGAGGTTTATAAATATTTAAGAAGTAAATATTTTCAGTCACGAAAGAATGAGAGACTAATGAGTAAAGTTGAAAATTTGATAGACATTCCTCATTTTAGCTAGCAACAGTCGTCGTCACAATTCATCAATAAACTAGGTCTTAATTAACCACACGCCTACTCTAACTTGCTTCTAGTCATCATCATCGTCGTCATTATTTTCACTTGAATTAATTCTGAATTCTTCGAACAAGTATTTTGTGAAAAACATTCATCAAGGTAAAAACTTTTATTTCTCATCATTTAAATTAATTTTAATTTTCATCAATCAAAGCATTTTTGTCCTATTTTAAATTCTCATTTTCCACTTAAATTTTTTAGTCAATTAATTTTCATTATCAAATTCAACAACAAGCTTTCTATTAATCTTTAATTGTTTTCTCGAGCGCTTAAATCTAAACGATGATAAAATTATAAAACTTTTTGGAAAAACTTTTTTTTTTACTGAACAATTCTTTCCATACCATTTCTTTTATCAAACAGACAAAAGATTTATAATATTTTCAATAATTCTGTATATTTTTATTTAGTTTTAATTCAATTTGTGAACTATATTGAAACCAGTATGAGAACAAAAGCAAAACTTTTACAATAAAAATATTGAATTTTTCCTCTCATTCAACTTCAATTAAAGCATTCATCCATCCTTTCACGCTATTCCACTTCTTTATTGCCAATAATTTTAATCGATACATGTATAGTGAGAGAAAAAAACTACATTCATGTTTGAAATTAATTGTAAAAAAGTACATAGCAAGAGATAACTTTTTTTCCATTTACACATACATTTAAAAGTATTTCTGCATATGGATTTTGTGACATGATTTCAATTCAAAATAGCAAAGCAAGCAAACAAAAATTGCCTTCAATCCAAAAAATATTGTTTCGATGCATGTACATACTCATTCTTGTGTGACTGTATCAATCACATAGAAATAATGGCACATAAATAAAAAGAGGAATTTGTGTCAATGTTTGAGAGAAAAATATTTTTTCATTGAAAAGGCTCTATAGCGTTGGCAAATATATACAATGAGTCATCATTTAGGTTTCATGTCACGAGAAAAACTTTTCACCCACTGCACATTTGCAGAAAATAGAGAAAGGAAAAGCTTTTATAGCACGAGGCGTTTTTCTTCTTAATTGACCTTCATGGAAGGCTTGAATTACTACACCATTAGATGCGAGATCTATACAATGAAGCTTTTCCTTCAGGGGTTTTGAATGAAAAATTATAAATAAATAAAAAATTTCTTTTGAGCATCCCTGAAAATATTTATGTATATAAACCTTCTTGCACGTCATTTCTACGCCTAAAAATAATTTTTCAAATCACTTATTTGTTAAAAGGCTTCTTTTCAGGTTCCAAAACATTTATAATAAACTGAAACGTGATAAAAAGAAGTAGATCCTAAGGAAAGAATGAGAGAGAGCGAGTTAGCTAAAAACTGTTAAGGAAAGTGAGAGTAGTTGACTTTTTGATATAATTTTTTAAGGAGAAAAAAAAGAAAATTGTGAATAAACGTAGAACATTATTTTTTTGCGGGTGTGGTCTGATGTACAAATCGAAAAAGATTTTCGCTTCTTCTTCTTTTTTCATCCCTTTAAATTTTTATTTTTCTCTCTTTCTTTCGTGCTCATTTTTGCCAGCAATATTATCGTGTCGACATAAAAGCAGTTTCGCATTGCAAAAGTTTTTCGAAAATATCATTCATTTGACAGACAAACAAGAGAGATACAAATGTGGTTGACCATTTTAGCGCAGTGTTTAAAGAATGGTAGAAAAATTTTTCGCAATATTTCAAATGAATAGCAACAAGAGAATCATAAATAGACAAAAGATTGTCCTACTTTAGACAAGTAAGTAAATGTGCTGAAGAAAGAATTTAAGAATAAAAATTATTCATCATTCCTGCCTTCATGATAAAAAGAATGAGCTAACGCCAGCGACACGGAAACACTTCTACTTTTCCAAGTCAGTGAGAATTGAAGAAGAGTCGAGGAAGAAATGAAATTGGTGTGATGGAAGAGATTTTTATTTAAGTGACAATGAAGAAATTATGATAAGGGACAATGAGCAAAAGACTAGCTTGAATGAAGGAGACAAATGGATAAATTAAAGAAATAAAGTGGGTAAAGTTTATCATTTTAAAGTTTCTATTCTATTCCATAGCGAGAAATGAAGATAACAAGAGCAAGGAAAAACCCAATTACTACAGAAAGGTGGATGGAGTAATGGCACTTGAAATATGTGTGCAGAATCATAATTCTTCTTTCCTTAATGCACCTTTTATTTTCCTTTAAATTTTTTTAAACTTCTTTATTTATTTAAATATAACATTAACCTTTCATATATTTAATGAAAAACAATTCGTTTCTCAGAATAAATCTCAAAACTTTTTCTTGCCTATAGATTCAATTTCACGGACTAAAAAAATTTAACTAACAGCTGTTATACTATTTTGAAATTTAAATATCATTTCAATTTTTGATCCTCTTAAATGAGAAATTTTTTCATCATTGAGAATAGAAAATTCTGGAAAAAAATTTAATCTCTTCAAACATTTTAACGATGATGATGAAAGCTTCTTAGAGATTTGGTACAAAAGCTCAATGGAATTTTCATCATTTTCTATCGTTCTCTTTTACATGTTTATTACATTTTCTAGTTTTTTCTCTCTAAAAGTTTCTTTCAATTATCTCAAATTTCTATCTTAGTAAACAGTAAACAAAAATAAGTCAAAGCAGATACTTAGCTCATGCATCTTTCTTTCCCTTGAGATAAAAAATTTTTAACTCAATTTTCAGCAATTTTAGTTTCATGAACTTTTCGAATGAAATGTTTTATAAGAAATAGAGAGAGCAAGTAAGCAAGTTTCTGTGAATGGACTTTATGCATAATTGAGATCAACAATACAATGAAATGAAAATTTGTAATCAACTTTTCATGAATTAAATTAATAGTTTTGTGCTTTCTTAAATTAAAGAATTTTATTTTTATCAATTTATAAAATTGTCACTCATAATTTTAAATTTCTCTGAAAAATAATGTAATTTACTATAAAGATTTCTTAAAAAAAATTGTAAATTAAACAGAGAAAGAGATCTTAAAGGATTTTCAACATCATGAAATTTTAATTTAAAGGATTTTTCTTCGAAAATAGTAAGAATTGAGGCGAAAAAAAGAAAACAAAAAAGTTGTTTTTGCCAAAAACAGTGTGGGTGTTTCAGAGGAAAAAACAGAATTTGTTATCAGCAACAATTTGTTCAAGTGTAGGCTCAAGAAGGTACTGTATAATAAACATATACATATTTTATTTTATAACATAAAAAGTACTCTGATCTTTGTTTTGTCAAAAGACAATAATGACTTCGAAGAAGATTTGAATTTCTAATCTTTGGCATTTGAAGATGATTTTTGACATTTATTGAGTTTCTCTCTATTTTTAAATGTTCTAAAGAGCTTTTTCCTTAGCGACAAACTTTTACCCATTTTCACGTGTCAATAATGAACAGCAACAGTTCATCCTACGCAATTTTTAACTTTGAATTTGTTTTTCTTTTTTAAAGAGAGAGAAAGTGCTGACAAGGGAAAATTGTTTCGTAACAAAATCATCCTTGAAAATTACCCACTCGAAAAATAAAAACACTCATTATAAAATGATCAATTTAAGAGAATTTTGCCTTACAAAAATTAAAACTTTAGTTCTTATAAACAAAAGCAAAATTATTATATTTGAATAGAAATAATATTAAATTTTAATAAGAAAAGTTTATCTAACAAAAATTTTCCGTAAATACACAAGTTGATTGCCAAGGAAAAGGTTCATAAACTCACAGCATTCACATTTCTCGTATCTTGCAGCGAGGTAAATTACTGACAACCAACAACTCAAAAAGAAAGAATGAATTAATTAACACAAAAGGCAGACAATATGTCACACAACAGACACACAATACCGTCCTCACACCAGTTTTCATTTTTGTTTCACAATCTCATTTCTAAACCACTCCACACGATTTTCATTTTGAGCAAGGGAGCATGCAAAAGAGCACATTGCAATTGCAATTTTACAATGCAAAAATACAAAAGGAAAAAGTAGAAAAATTACAAAAAAAAAATGATGCAATTGAATGGAAATCTTTTTTTTTCTTTCTCTCTTACTATTGTCAAAAAACTTTTTTTAACTTGTAAGTTACTCAAAGGAAGGAAAAAAGCAAAATTATTTTTTACTTCACTCTCCCGAAATAAAAGGAAGAAAGTACATGTGTAGATGTGTAGATATTTTCTCTTCTTCTCTTGTACATGCATGGGAGAGTGAGAGTATAAATTTTTGTGCTCACTAGACATGGGGAGGAAAAACAAATGGGTGTGTTCCTTTCACCAGCAAAAGCAATTTTTTCGTCGTGAGAGAAGTAAAGCAGCAGCAAAGAAAAAGAAATTGAAATTGAAAGAAGAAAAAAAGTTTTTCCTGTGAAACTTTTTCTCTTTCTCTCTCTTTTAACTCATCGCCTGTGAATTTCTTTGTATTGCAAATGCTTTCACTAACCAAAAAAAATAAGAAAAGAAATTCATCTTAAAGATATGGTAAAAGTTCTTTTGTAGTATGACAAAAACATAAAAAATAGACAGAATGCTTTTTGATAAAAAAAATAGAGAAGAAAAAATAACGACAGAATGAAATGAAGAAAATCCTCTTGTGACCCAAATTTTGCACATTCACTCTCTCGCACTTTTAAAAATTGCTTTAATTCCTTCACTGGCTACTGGCTGTCACAATTGGCACTGGCCGCCTTTTATTAATCCTTAATCTTCAAATTGTGATTCTTTCTACAATATTTATTCCATAAATAAATTTTTCTCACTTGATAGGTTAAAAACTTTTTTCCTTCACTTTTTTTCTATTTTACGTTTTCACAGGGTCAAAATTGACAAATTTAAATTCACAATTTAAAAAGAAATATTTTTTTCTTCACTAAATTTATACTTTAATTTTATTGAACAGTTTTTAAGCACAAAAAGTTTTTGGCCAACGAAGCTCACCGTACATACAAACACGTCGATTGGCGTTAATGGTAAGAACTGAAACTAGCCTTGATTCACTCGCGACTTTTCCACACTCTCTTTCTTTCTCTCACTTTTCGTTGTTCTCTTGAGCATACTTTTACTATTCAGCCCTGATTTTTTCATTCAATTCTCTCTTTCATTCTCACCGTTAACTGTGTTTCTACATGATTTCCTTTTACTGTATTCATATTATGACATTTAAATGTATTCGTAAAAGAGAAAAGAGAGTAGAGTATGCGTAGAGGAAGAAAATTTGTCGATTGACGAGCCCTAAAGTGAAAATGCCTTCATGTATAACTCTCTTTTTCTTATTTCACTCTCTTTTTTTTATAAAATAAACGAATGAATGGAAGAATTTGTCAAAAAATATTCTTTCTCCCTACACTCTCTTAGCAAAGAAATTATCAGACTGCTACCTATAGAACAAAAATAAGAAGAGGAAAGAAAATATTTCAACACAAGTGAAAAAGAGAGAATTGTTTGATGAATTGCAATTGTCATGCAAGAAGAACGAAAGGAAAAAAATTTTTTTTTATTTTTCTTGTTTGCTCTCTCTTGTCATGCATGTAAAGACATCCCATTTATCTCCTTCTTCTATTCAGCTTGTTTATTCTTATGTGAATGCTGCAGATATCATTTCAACCACTTTGCCTTTTTGTGAAAATATTCCTAGCGTGATTTTGACAAGGTATTTAAATAGTTTGGAGTTTTATTGAAAAATATAAACGAATTTTTAATAAAGTTTATCATTTTGTAAAAATTTTAATTTGAATTGAATTTCTAAGAACAGCCGTATTTCTATAATATTATTCATGATAATTTAATAGGGTAAAGGAACCTATTTTTTGACCTATTTTCATATTTTCAACTTCAACCAATTATATTTCACAAACTATTCACTCAATTTCTATTCTGTTGGAAGTTTTAAATGTAGAATGTGAAGCACTTTCAGTCAAAACACCACGTGTAAACCGACGATGAGCAGTTTAACCACAATTTCACTTTGAATTTTGACCTACGGAACCTATTTTTTGACCTATTTTGGTTCCTAATTTTTGACCTATTTGTTTACAACTGAATTTCTTCACAAAATCTCTCCAAACACTACAAGTTCACAACATTTCTTTCTTTTATTATTATTTATTCAATTTATTTGCGATTTCCGAGTTTTAAAATGCTTTAGAAAGCAGAAAATTATATTTTTATTTTTTTGAACTGTTTTGAACGCGTTTTACGCATTTCAACTGAGCGCGATTTACATTTTGTCGACAAAATTTTTGTAAACAAATAGGTCAAAAATTAGGAACAAAAATAGGTCAAACAATAGGTTCCCGATTCCTACTTTAATTTCATTAGTTAAAAGTGGTTTTACACTTTCATTTATGAGTTTATGTTATAGTTTAAGTTTTATTACAAATATTTAAATGATAAAACGTGAGTGAAAAGTGAATAATAAGTGAAAATAAAGTGATTAAAATCTTGCAAAAATTTTTTCATCAATTAAAAGATTTACGAAAATGGACATTTCTTGAAAAGTATAGCTTTTATAACATGAGTGAAGTGATAAATAGTGTTTAAATGTGATTTGTAATTGATCTATATATGAAATATCATGGTTTTGGTTGATTTAGATACATTTTCCAATAAATTTAAAATAGGTCAAAAATTAGGATAGGTCAAAAAATAGGCTCCTTTACCCTAATTAATTTATGAATTATGTTTTTAAATGCAATATCGATCGGATTTAAATTTAAACATTTTTTTAAATTCAAGTTATTATTATTGAAATAAAACTTATAATATTAAAATAGCTGTCAACTTTTATATGACTGATAATAGAAATTTGGGTCAACACTTTTTCTTATTTTGGCTGGCTCGCGGGAATAAGCAGCAATTTTTCATTCAACTTCTGACAGAATTGTTCATCTCTTTCTCTGTTTTATTCAGTCAAGCTGTATCGTATATCGCTAACAACTAAATGAAATATTCAAACAAAATTAGAAACACAAGCAAACAGGCAGGCAGGCAAAGAATTCTCATGTGCATGCACTTCTGATGATAAGAATGAAAAGAGCAAAAAAACCCATCAAATACACAAAAACAACAACAAACAAACAAAGTCAAAAATTTCCTTCTCTTATGACAAAACAACCAAATGACTTGTGATCGAATCATATCAAATATCATTTTTTTGTCGAGACACAAAAAGTAGAAGAAATACGCGGGCATATTTGATTGTTTGACATAGCAATAATCTTACTTATTTCATCCCTTAATAAGAAATATAAATACCAATTTTTCAGAGCAGATATTTTCTTTCATTATTTATTTGATGCTGATATGAAGGGATGTAAATGCGTATGAGTTTTTCCTGTGATAGCAGCAAAAAGATAAGCGATTGAACATCAAAATATTGATATGGCAATGAAATTTTTCAAGAAAATTCTATACTCATACACACGCACAGCCGATAGTGTCGATGATGTGTGGAATAGAAAGAAAAAAAAAGTCAAAGAGGATTTGGAATAAGCGGAAAAAAAAGTTTTTCTTTTTCTGCTCTGCCACCATCTTTATATGCCTTTCCTTTTCCTTCTTTCTCATCGATTCACTTAGATTCTCTCAATATTAAATTCTCCCTGAATCGCATGGAAATGGCAAACGAAAGAAAGAAAAATATTATCATAACTGAGTAAGAGTGTCGAATGCAGCAAAGAAATTTTTTGTGCTCTTTCTCCACCATGTAGAATTTTAAATGGGATATGAATTTGAAAATGGATGTTGATGCGGTGGAATCTTTAGCATTGTACGCTCATATATGCGTGTATATGTGTGGGTTAAAGTTGATGGAGGATTTAGTTTAAAGACTTTTTCGTGGGTATTTTCTGCTGCTGTTCTTTTTTTTTCTCTGTGAATGTTATTTTTGGGTTATAGAAGGCTGTGTACAAATCTAAATGAAAAAAAGAGAGAAAAACATTTTTAAATGTCTTTTTATGAGGATTATGGACTGCTGCTTTCTTCCTGCCTACATTGAGATAAAGGAGCGGTTTAGCTTGCATTTGGAATATATGCGTGGATTGTATCGAAGGATTTAAATTAGAAATTGAGAATTGTTCATTCATCTATGTTGAAAAAGGCTTTTATCTGCACTTTCAATTGAATGAATTTTCTAAATTGCTTTTATATGAGAATTCATCAATTTTTTTTGGTTTTGAAACTATGTTAAAATATTTGTATGAATAATTGTCTTAAGTTTTAAAGATAAAATTTCATTGATAGACTTTTTGCATCCTCTTTCATAAGTTAGAAAATATTCTCTCGAATAATTCAATAGAAAATTTTTTACTTTAAAGTATAATACTTGAAAACATCAAGCACCTTTCAATATTTCTACTTAATAAACAAATCCTTATCTATCTCTATCAACTATTTATTCCCACATTTTATTAAGTAAGATTGAATTAGAGAGAGTCTGTTTCAGGTCAGAGGTGATAGATAGATAGATTAGTTTATAAATATTTTCAATTAATGATGATAATAAACAAAATGTGTTGGCTTGACCTTTCTCTTCCTTCTGAGAAGTAGATGAAATTATTTCCACTAATTAGATTTGACTTTATCTCTCATTAATTCGTCACTAATGAAACAAATCTGATGACAATTTAAATAGAAAAATAATACAAAAAGCTGATTAAAATTCAAATCACATAGAATTTTTAATTACATAAATGAAAATTTTGTTAATTAATGATAATCAATTTTTCATTAAACACTCGTCGCAAAAACTTGAATAATTTAATTATTTAAAAAAAGACAAAATACGCTCTTTTTTCCAATTTCAACCAGTTAAATCGAAAACAGCACACAGAGAAATTTATAACACATGTTATAAATTATTAATTGTTTAAAGCGATTATGGTGTGCTTTTTAAAACAATACAGTACAAAAAGGACTTATGGTCATCAATGCAGAACAATTCTGAAATTTAATCAATGCCATTTAATATGGGTAAGTATATTGTAATAATTATCGATGAAATATAGAACAACAACATATGAAATTGCTGTGGTTTTCCTTTCAGTGGTTGCAGCAAAAAAAAAAAAAAAAAATAAAAATATTCATCTCGAAAACGGTAGAATGTTGTTAGCAAACTTTTTTTTCGGGTCGTTATAAAAAAGTTTTTTTGCAAAGGTCAGAAAAATGAAACTTGATGAATTTTTCAAAGTTTTTCTTCCCTCTCATCTTTGGCAGAATCTTTCATTAGATTTTCCATCAATTTATTTTTGCCTTTTGCAATATTCACTATGAACTAGAAACGAAATCCAATTTCACTAAATTGCTTCCCTAAAAAAGAAATCTACTCAACTCTCCCCAATATTTAACCGCAACTAAATTACACTATAGCATTTGGAAAAACGGCAATAATTGCTTGCAGACCTCAATTCATTCCAAAACCATCAATATAATTTCACAAGAAAAACATAACAAATCGATGATTGATTGTCGGTATTGGATCAAAAAAAATATACAGAAAAAGAGCTCTAAGAACTGAAAACTCACACATATACACATGCAGTCACGAAGTGTATTCAATGTGTAAGAAAAGTCATGTATCTAATTTGAAATTTTATATTTATCAATTCACTCAAATCTTAAATTTGTTTTATGGATAATTCTATGAGTGAAATCTTCTTTTGATAATTTAAGAAAAATATTTTAAAAGAATTCGAAATGTTTAAAACATAATGATTGAAGACCAAAACTTGAAAATTACCAACTTGTAAAATTTCCCATTTATATAAACATGCATTTTATTTGAATTGAGATACTTTCCAAAGTGAGTTCAAGATCTGTTCAATTTCCAATAAATCATGATGCATTCATCATCATCATCATAATCGATAAATTATTTATATTCAATGAGATTATTTTGCTTTCTCTTTGGCTCCAGAAGAATAAAAATTTCATGGGTTTTGCGTTAGATACACAAATACAATTCTAAAAACTTGCCAAAGAATAACATATGAAAAGAGAAGGGAAAAAATTAGAAATGCTGGCATAAAAGTGATCAATTTTTGGATAGAAAATTACACACAGGCATATCCATAAAGGCGCCGTGCCGCATAACATAGTCCCGTAGCTACATTTTCCCTTCATCATCATCATCCCATTGTTGTATTTTGTATCTTCTCTTTGAGTCAGTCAGTGAAAGAACATACAAGGGGAAAAACATCATAAATTGAAATATTCCATTCACACTCAATCCGCATTTTCTCATCGTTTCGGCATTTTATGATAAAAAAATGAAGAAAGAAAAAAAGGATTGATGTGTTAAGTTATTAAAAAGTTTGAAATTCCGATCTCTTTTTCTTTTGCTTCTACCAGTGCCGCTTTTTTTCATGGGTCGATAGCTTTCATCATCGACGGCAGCAAATAAATATTGAAAAAAAAAGAATTTTGTCCCGCAACTGAAGTCTTTATGTGGGAAACCATAAATACTGATATCTCTGCGGTTTACCCAACTAGTGCCCTTGACTAAAAATCTTTTTTCAATAATTACATCACAACAACTTCACTTGCTGAATTTGACATTTAAATTATTCATTTATTTAAGGACTATTTTTGTGAGATTTATATTCATTCACCCATATCTTCTTGTCTACCTTCCAAAAGATTTACTTCACACTCTATTTCTTTCTTTTCTTGTCTGAAGGGTTGAACTTAACGTCTATTAAAAATAAAAGTCTTTTCGTCTGTAAATTTTAGCGCATTTTTGAAACATCAATGCAGCTTATATCTTCACTTCGGCTGGCTGGCTGATTTATGCTATCGGTATATTGTGACGAAAGATAATTAGAAACCTGTCACTGATTGCAAAATGCGCTAAATTAATCCGTCCTATAGCGGACACTTTCGAAATCATTTCAAAAATAAAAATTTTATTTGATGTTTCATCCACTTTGAGGTGTTACAGAAGCCATCAGAAAAAAAGTTTTATTTTGCTTTCACCATAAACAGAGGAAAAATAAAACTCAAAGAAGGAAATAAAAATGTTGCTTAGAAACAACCTTTAAAATTGATACGTAACTCATGGTTACCACTCAAAAGTTTTTCTTCAAAGAGAATTCTAAGCTCTAAAGTGTCTGTGTGAAGAACTCAATTTTTAGCATTTCAAATCAGACGAATTGAGAAAGAGTGTGGGAAGTAAAGTGTAATTTAAATAATGAAAATTGATTTGACTCCTCAGCAAAAGTGAAATTTAAAAGGCTCTTTTACGATTTACTGAATTGTAAATTTTAATTCTCTTTCTCGTAATGAGATTTTACGTTTTCGTAACAATTTTCGCTCATTGTAAAGTTTGAGTTTTATTTAATTCAGTCTGAGCTTGTTAATGGTAAAATATCAAATGTTTTTCTTTCATTCTCTCTTTTGTTTCATTTCTATGACTTTTGTTTTGATTGAACGTTAATTAAGTGAATGGGAAAAAAAGTTTGCAGAAGGAAAGTTTTTTTTTAACATTTTAAAACATGAGCCAATTTTAGTTATAAAATTATGTAAATTGTTCCCAGCATCACTCAAAAAAATTTACAGTTATCTCACCATAAAATCACCCAAAAAATTCATCACAATGCCCATCAAATCACAACAAGACAATATCTGTCCATCCATCTTCATTTTCAAAAAGAAAGAAAATGAAAATACCAAGAGTGAGTTAGAATTTTAATAAAATTTAATCTTCCATTAAAAATGCCTCAATTTAATCGTGCATTTCTTTCCTAATCTCTGAAAAATTTACATCTTCATCTTACCTTTTATGAACAATCAAAACTAAAAGGTTCTAGCGGTGAGGAAAAGAAGAAATTTTACAGCGTTGATGTCCGAAACAAATTTGGATTTTTTTCAACTTTTTCTCATCATCAAAATAAAATAATTACATTGAAAGGTAAAAGTAATTAGTAAAGAATTGAGATTTAGGCGCAGTTTTCAAATGTTCATTAATGAAGAATGTAATTTATTTTCTTTGAAATTTAAAACCATACAAAATTTATAATGACCTTTTTTAAAATAATTGTAAAGTTTGAAATTTAGAATTTAAATAAAAGATGCACAAAATGAAATATTTTCTCTAGAAAAAGAAGTATTAGAGGAGAAAAAGAACAATTGTTTTATAGTTGAATGTTGGCTAATTGAGTTGGTGCTTAAATTCTACCAAATACATATACAGAGAAAAAGAAAATATCATAGAACTGGACTGACAACAGAGCGAAAGAGAAAAAGAGCATTTAATTTTGAAAAATGATTCTTTGAGTGATCATTATGATTATGATGGAATGAGCCATTCAGCCCGCACAAATGGTACTCACGGCAACACAGAATGTAAAGTAGAAAGAGAGTAAGCAAATAAGCAAGAAACAAAATTCCAACATCATCATCAACATTTATTATTATTCAGCCCTGACCCTTTCCTCATTTTGTGTTACACAACTTCACTCCACTGAAATTCCTATTGTGGCGCGCAAAAAAAAAAATCGAGAGAGAGATTTAAAGAACCCAATAAGAATATCCAGAACAAAGCAGAAACTGTAAGAAAAAGAATGAGAAGCAAAAAAAGGAGAACAAAAATAAAAAAATTTCATCTCAGGAACAGCACAAAGTGAAAAAAGAATCTTGTTCTTCATGTTTTTCTCTCTCTCTCTCTTTCTCTCTTTTTCGCTTTTATGCTTTGAACTCTTGATTCTTTTCTTTTTCTTCTTTCTCGGCTCTTTCATAATAGTTCTGTACAATCCAATTTTTTTCTTTTCTTCTCTCGTTTCTCACTTTTTAGCTGATTCTTTTTACCGTAGAAATTGACTTCAGTACTGAAAACTCTTTCGTTTGTACTTCATTGACCAAACGTTTTGTCATCTCATACAAAAGAATCTTTTTTATATGCTTCAGAAAAGTTTTTTTTTCTATTGCGCTCGCTCAACAAGCCAAAGTGGAAGTAAAAAAGAGAAAAAAGAAGAAATTGAGCAGCAAGTAAAAGTTTGAAAGATTCTGAATTGAATTTGATTGAAACCGATTGATTGGGGAATTGAGTTGAAAAGGAAGTTTTGAATTATTTCGTCATGGAACACACTCAAGAGTACTTGCTTGCTTAATGAAGTTAAGATAGAAATGCATAGTAAGTGAAATTAAAATTGCTGTTACTGCTACTAGTGCACTATTGCTGTGTCATATGGCAGACACTTGTTATGAAATGCATAATGACTGATTTTAAGAAATTATAGAATTATTAAATTTAATTTTATTATTTTTGACTTTAGTATCCTAATATTTCCCTAAATTTCAACTATCTCAAAATTTCTCTCAATCTGTTTTATTAAAAGATTATTCAAAGTAAATCGTTTGACTTAAGCGGATTTACATAATAGAATCACATACTGTATCAATTAAAATATTTTGAATGCTTCAGTAGCAAACCTTCAAGCAGTTTTATTAATAAAATATTCTTAAACAGATCAAGTTTGATAATCTGGTTGTAATTTTTTCGTTAGGAAAGAAATTTTTTTTCAAAGTCAATTTTGACAGCTAGTAAAACTCGAAAATTATGCTCGAAGCCAAAACAATTCCCATTGCCATAAATTGCTCTTGAAATTCTCATCATTTCATTTCATTCACTCGAGTTCTGTTAATCTTAATCTTATTAGACTCTCTTTTATGACTTAATTGCCTAATTTCCTTTCTCTATTTCCCTTCACACTTAAATCTTCTTTCTATTTGAAACATTTTGATTCAAATTTGATTCTTACACATGTTCACTATAGCATAACACTTTACATTTTGCACTTACACAAACATTTCTTGTTTATTTTTTTGTCTCTTTTATACCTGTTTTCTCTCTACCATTATCAATTGTAATTTGTATCCCAGTTTCATAAGTAAGAGCAACTGCAAATTGAAGGTCTAACAATTTCTCATGCGGATCTCAGAATTATTTTAAGCTTAAAGAAGTTTGTAGTTTTTTTTTCATCAAATGAACAAAGAAAAAATTTTTTATTGAAGTTTCAACTCTAAAACCCAAACGTCCCAGTAAAAGAAGTTTCTTTTTTCGTAAATGATACTGAAAGTGTCCACCATAGGTCGGATTACTTTAGCGCATTTTTGGTGTCTAGATCAGTGTAGTAACTGTTACTGCCAATCGATCTTAATGATTGCAGTATGAAAAGAACAAAAGACCCTTTCGTTAACAGTTCAGATTATTTCTCTTTATTAATAGTTCGTGAAATGAATAACAATTCTGAATTACAGGTTTTGAAATTTAAGTCTTTGCGGTCTGACGTCGCGAGATTGAAAGAAAGAAAAAAGGTGATTCGTATTCAAAGGTTCTGAGATGACTAAGTCATATATTTGAATTAATAATAGGCAGTTATGAATATGAATGAATAATTAACTCGATCTCTTATCGACACTCGGGGACCACAAAGTCTTTTACAAATTTAATTCGAAATGGATATCTGAAAATTGGGTTTCTGCCCATTATGAGAAGTTGTTTTGGTTGATAAATTAATAAATTATCTTTTGCAGCCTTTTCTATCCAATCACTTGTTTTCTCCTCTTTGGTGAAGTTGGATCGGTAAAAGTGCTGGAACTTGATTACTCTTCTCAAATGTGATTTTTTGGCTTGTGCGTTCGTATTTAACTCCATCTAATTTATTCCAGAAACTGCATTACTAACTCCACAAAATGCGAATTTTGAAGTACAATTTACAAATTACGTTGCGAGGTGGTAAGCGAATGTGAGTGATTGTTGCTCCTGCACCTGCTACCATTTGTGCAACGTCTAAAGTGGAGGCTATTGCATGTTTTATATTTATCGGAGTTAAATTGTTGATTCGTAATGTTGGAAACGAATTGAATATTCGGTATAGATTTGATTGAATCATCAAGTAGTGAGACGATTGTAAGTGGCATCAAAAAGGGTCTAATTCTTCGAGTTCCATCTTTGAAATCGAAAAGAATTCCGTGTGCAACTGCTGCTTCAACTTCATCTTGTTGAGTGACATAAATATAAATTCCTGGACCTGTTGCTGCTACTTCTTCATCGTAATTGAATTCTCTAGATATACCTATTACTGAGCGTAATGTTCTGCTTAGTAGTAGTAGAAATTCAGGAATATTGACATCAAGTGGCACATCCTCAAATCTTAATACTTGTTTGAGTTGATTTATTTGCGACTCGCACGAGAGATTGTTCTATTGGTTGATTGATTGAGACTCGTCTTTTTGGGCGTGTCTTATAGGGTTGTTTAGAGTTGAAGTCTCTCGTTGCTCTCGTCTTTTCTTTAGGTTTGAGTTTTTCTTCAGCGATCTAAATTGAACATGTTTTTGTTCTTTTTTAGCTTCAATGACATCGCGTAAGTCTTCAAATCTGCGAAATCTTTCTTTGGATACATCACGACGTGGACGACGTGGACTAGGCGACGAAGTGCGACGACTTGAGTGTGGTTTTTTATGACGAGAACGAGGATGATGCTCTTTACGATTAGTTTCTGGCATACAGAACGTGGTTGTTGCTGTTTCAGTATAATTACGGAGCGTGGCCGCTCTCGATTTTTTGGTCGAGGAGAACGTGGCCGCTCTCGTTCAGATGTGTTGCGTGGGCGCTCACGGTGTAAACGTCGGTTTATTCCCATAATCGATTTGACTAAAAAGTATACGAAAAAAGGGGTTATTAATAATTTTAGCGAAATAAATCTTTTAATAATCTTGGACAAGCAGGCTCGCTCAATATTGATTTTTGCTAGATTTTGAATCGCGTGAGATTTCAAACCGTAGCATGTTTTGACTTCTGCGATCCTTGCGATTCCATCTCGTCCTGGTACAAATGAATTGATGATTCCTCGTAACCAAGTTGATCGAGTTTGAGTTGGATCGATGATCAATACTAAATCTCCTAATTTTAAATTTGGATTTTTCTTGTTCCATTTTGTTCTTTGTGTTAATTCAGTTAAGTAATGTTCGTAGAATCTTCGTGTTAGCATATCAGCCAACTTCTGTCCCTTTGCGTAGTAAGTTCTCTCGTCTATTCCTTTTCCACTCATTTTAAGTGTGTGTGCTGAGGGAAGAAGTGGCCATCCTGGTTTGTTTTTTGCTAAATGATGAGGTGTCAAGATTTCTTCATCTTCGTGAGATATTGATAAATGTGTCAGAGGTCGGCAATTAATTCTATGCATTGTTTCGAACATTGCAATTTTAAAAGATGTTAATTCTATCCATTTGTTGTTGATTACCTCTTTAAGACTTCTTTTCACTTCTTTAATCATTCTTTCCCACATTCCGCCCATCCAAGCTGATCTTACCGGGATAAATGACCAACGAAAATCTTTTAGCTGATTTTATATAGTGTTCGTTGACTGTGTCTTTGAACTTATTTAGTTCGACCATTACGTTTTCTTGTGCTCTGTGTAGAATATTACTTGCTCCAGTGAAATTAGTTCCATTATCGCTTATCAACCTGATGATCGGGCCATGAGCTGCATAAGCTGATGTTATAGCTGCAAGAGTGGATTGGGCATCCATTTTATCGAAGCAGTTCCAGGTGAATAAAGCGCGTGGCTGCGCAAGTAAACAATAATATCCACACTTTCATTTCGTCAGTGTGTGTGTGGACATTAAATGGACCGCAACAGTCTAAATCCTACGCATTCAAAGGGTTGAAATTTGCGATCTACTCTATATATAGGAAGACTCGCCATGATAGGTGGGACGCTGTTATTTTTTGCAGTTTGCAATAATTGCAGCGATTCGCAAATTGATCTGAGTCTTCGCGAAGTGCTGTCATCCAGAATTTTGCGCGAAATTCTGCTATCTGTGATTCGATACAAATGTGATTGTGTGCGTTATGATAGTGGACCAATAATGTCTCGGATAGACTATTTTTCTCTGTCATACGGGGTATAAGTGGTGCGTACCTTTGAGGATATTGATTATATGGCAACGAGACTCTGCTGTTAATACGAATTATTTCATCTTTGTCCAAGAACACATTCAGTTTTTTGAAGTTCTTGGTTTGAGACTCGGCGACAATTTTTAAGTGCTTCTGTTTCTTTGGGCCATTTTTGTCGCTGCATAATTCTGATCAAGAAAAGTTCAGCTGCTTGTATGTATTTCAACTGAAAGTAACTTTTCTTTAGCTTCTGTTATGGTTTTACGCTTAACTGTGCGATTTCTCCATTCTTTTGTTTCAACAATGGTATAATGACTTCATTTAACATTAATAACATACGTGAAGTGGCTCTAACCAGTTTAGACCAATTATAATAAATTGATGGCTTTACGAATAATAAGTTGGTCCATTATTGCTGAGTATTGAATTTTTTGTGAAATGGGGTCAATAAGTGCTAGGAGAGCACAATCAAAGGGTGGTAGTCGCTTTGGCAGCAACTCTTCAATGTTATCGTCGTCAGCTCTATCGTATTTATCAATTTTAACTAATTGATGTGAGCATGTTATTGCCATTTCCTTTTGCTCAATAGTGAAGTTTTGCGAAGGCCAGTGTTCTGGGTCTAATTTGAGAAATTCCGGGCCTGTGAACCATGTTGACAACGGATTTCCGAACTCATGTGACTGAAATTTCGTCGCTAAATCTGCTACGTTCAACTTTGACTCGACATACTTCCACTGTTTAATTTCCGTGAGCTCTAGTATTTCGCTAATTGGTGAAATGGCGAATCTGGGTAATTTTATATTTGGATTCCAAATCCATCGTAGCACTACTTGGAGTCGCTCCATAGGTAGGATTTAATGGATAAATGATTGTGTAATTTTATTATGTGAGTTGTTATCCTAGCTCCTAGAAGAGCTGCTAATAGCTCTAATCTAGGCATTTCAGAGATTTCTTGTTTTATTTTTAATTTTTAATGGCGTTACCTTTGATTTGGCGATCACACATGATGGCTCTCTGCGATTGTGGCTAATCGCTACAATATAAGCTACTGTGGCCATAGCTTCTTTTCCAGCGTCGCAAAACGTATGGAGTTCAATAGTTTTTGCTTCGCCAAGACAACTAAGAGAAGATCTTTGTCTTGGTATTCTAACTGTAGCTGCTTTTTTGATATCTGTCAGCCATTCTGACCATAATTTCGCTTCTTCATCTTCAATCTCCTGGTCCCAGTCTATTCGTTTTTTCCACGTACGTTGTAAGAGGATGCGTGCTCTAATGATACAGTGTGCTAATAAGCCTAGGACATCGAAAATGCGAGCTATTAGGGAACATAGTTCTCTTTTTGTTGGTTTGATACCAGTTGTTTGTAGCTTATCTTTAAGCAATTCTGAGTTGATCTCGAATATTATTTCATCATTTGATGTATCCCAATTTACTCCTAATACCTTTGATACATACTCTACTCGTAATTCGGTAATTAGAGGAATCAACTCCTTTTTGACATTCTCAATAGGAATGGCTGATAATAATTCGGGGCTATTTGATTGAATTCCCACTAACTGCATACGTGCTGCTGCGAAAATTTCTATCCCCTCTCTGATTCGATTTATCGCGCTTTCTGTTGTTGCTGCGCTACTGAACCAATCGTCCATATAGACTTCTGTTTTTATAGACTCTGATGTTGAAGGATATTTGTCCTTGAATTGATCGGCGATCCAATTCTTGGCGAATTGTGATTGGAAAGGACTGCTCGAGGGACCGAACAGCATAGATGAGAATATGAAGATTTGCATAGGCTCATCCAAATTTTCGCGCCATAAAATTCTTTGACAATTTTGATCTTTTGGATCGATTTTAATTCTAGGAAACATCGACTTTATGTCACCCGTGAAAGCGATTTGGTTTTCTCTCATACTCATTAGTGGCTTCAGTAAATCGATAAGTAGATTCGGGCCTGTGAGTAAGTTCAGGTTGAGTGATGTTCCTTTGTATTTTGCTGATGCATCATAGACATTTCTTGTTTTGACCGGTCGTTTATTTGCATTGATTACCAATGACATGGGAACATAATTTATATTTTCCTTGGTTCGCATATCTTCAGCTGTTGCCGCACGTGCATATCCTTCGTCGATTGCCTCTTTGAAATTGTCGTTAAAGGCCTGAAGAAGTTCTGGCTTTTTGCTGAGTTTCTTTTCTTGGGCTAATTGACGACGAAGCACCATCGGGAAGTTATCGGGAAGTTTAGGTTTTTTGCCTTCCTTCATTCTCCAAATTAAGGGCATTTGAATGAATCCTGACGGCGAATGTACAAGTCCAGATTGAGCTTGTTCTATGGCACTTCTTTCATCTGTGGACAGATGAGTATTAGGGGGCTTCAATTGAAGGCTTTCGAGTGCGATGGACGCCTCGAGTAAATGGGACAGTTCGTCGTTGGAAACAAGTTCATTTTCTTCTATTTCAGCGGCTATAGCATTAAGCACATGACGTTGTGTTTTATATTCCGTATCACCTCCATATATGGAGTATCCCAATTTGGTTAAGATTCCGATTGGATTTCCTGACCCATTTTCCCAAATTGGAGCTATTGCTTCGAATAATGATGCGTGCCCTGAGCCTAATAAGATGGCTGGTACTGCATTTTCGTAACTTTCGAATGGTATATTTTGCAGGTATGGATGCAAATTTTTTAATTTCTCCACATTGAGCGATCTAGGTGGAAGGTTGAAATCATCTATTGCATAACAGTCTTTGATAATATATTCCTTGTTATTTGGAAGAATGCCTTTTATAGGTAGGTTGACCTTTATTCCCGTTAAATTTTTGGAACTTTCATCAGTCCAATGAATACCGATGACAGCTGGTGGTCCTGTTATGCCTAAAGCGTCAACTAATGACCTTTTGACCAATGATATTTCTGCTGCAGAATCTCCGACTGCGTATGCTGCAGCTCGGATTCTGTTATTAGATACGTAAGTTCTAAATAATTTTATGGTTCTCGGAGAGCTTTCTACTTGGGCAGTAGAGTTGCTAATTGTGAGTAGGGCGAACCCTTCTTCATTTATTTGAGTAAAAATTGGGTTATTGTTACCTTTAGAATCAGCTATAGGGTAACCCGAATAGTTGCCTTTGGAGGCCAGAGTTGAGGAATCTCCAGTTGTGGCCTTTGCCTGCTTGGCCGCTGGCTGTTTTCTGGGATCTCCTAATAATGAGTTTGCTTTGGTGTGTAAGCTTATGTGATGTTTAGCTACACATCGTTGCGTTCCGATTACTGCGCCGCAATATCTTTTTACGTCGCATTTTTCCGCGGTATGTTCCGTGGTTATTAAGCATGCAAAACAAAGATGCTTCTGAATAGCGATTTGTTTTCGTTCTTCCTTTGTCTTTCGTATGTATGAATTACATTCGGCAGAGTAGTGACCGTTACGATTGCATATTACACACTTATTTGGATAAGTGTCCAATTTGTCCATGTAATATCCTTGATGCTTTGCCTTTTTGATATCCAAAATTTTGTAGTTATTTGAATTTCGAGCGGGCGCTCCAGAGTTGGCATCCTGAACTGGGGTATTACTAGCAGGGGACTGCTGAACGGTGGAAGAAGATATGGAGTTCACTTGGAAAGAGGGTTTTGGTTTAGCCTCTTTATTTTCCAGTGA
>CM031379.1:36490664-36520699 GCA_018290095.1 Polypedilum vanderplanki
TTCAAAGGTTCTGAGATGACTAAGTCATATATTTGAATTAATAATAGGCAGTTATGAATATGAATGAATAATTAACTCGATCTCTTATCGACAAGTAACAAATTACAGACATATTAGATTCGTTTGAAAAATAAATTTACACTTAAAAATAATTTGATCAAAATAGTTTAAAATATAGGTAAAAATTATGTTTATAAAATTTTGATGCATGAAATTATGGCGAGCGTTTTTAATTGAAGTTCAATTTACCAAAGTCCGAAACTGTTTTACAAATAACTAAAATTCAACTAAAGTTCATTCGATTAAAACTAAAAGCCTAATCGATTAAATTTTAGTTGGTTTTCAGTTGAAAATTTTAATTGAATAAGTTTTAATTGATTTCTAATTATTTGCAACTAAAATACCAAACGATTTCAGACTCTGACACATACATGATACAACAAACCGGAAGTCTTTAGCTATTATAGTTTTCGAGATCTTGCGCCTCACCAGCTAGCCAGCCAGCCAGCCTAACAAAGTGAAGATATAATCTGCATTGTTGTTCCAAAAATGCGCTAAAAATTGTATATTTTTATTTTAACATAAGATTAAGGATAAAGTTTTAATTAACTTAAATTCTTTGGGGCAGAAAAAGAGTAAAGAAGTGTTATTCGTACTCTCATAGTTTGTGAAAAAAAGTTTTTATTCTTTCTGATAATTTTTTTCTCTTTTCGAGCTCCGGAAATTTAAGTGAAGGACGTTGGGAAAATTTTCATAAAACGGAAAGAATAGTTAATTTCAATCTTGGTGATGGAAAATAAAAAATGAATCGTTGCTATTTACAAATCTTCTTCTTTTTCTTTTCTCTCAATTTATTCAAGCTTGAGCATCAAATTACGATTTGATTCAGAACACAAAATTTGTTTTGTATATATCAAAAAAACATTAATACAATGACCTCGTAAGACAATTGGTGAGTTCAAAGTGCAGAATTTTTATTGTTTTGGCAGAAACAAATTATTACCAAAATTTCAATGTCATTTTTGAATTAAAGTAAGAAAAAATTTAATTTTGAATTTCACACGGACGCAAGGGCATCACAAATTTCATATATAAAATTAAGTATAGTGCTCCTCCTTTACATTTCTCGGGGGAGAATTGATTTCAATATATACAATACGCACATACATAATAATAACAGACATGAATCAAACATGATGTGTATTTAATCAATGTGCCAAATCATAAGATGATTATTGATTCCGCATATCTCACGTTTCCGCATATATATACATACATACACTTGCTTACTTGCTCGTTTGCTCGATTCATCGAGATAGCAATGACGAAGCGACTGCTGCCAATGGTTGTGCGCGCCTTATGTGTCAATAGAAGGAAGAAAATAAGCAAAACTGACTGTGACAGGATGACAGCCTCGCACTTGAAATTGCTCCCATACAATTTACATTCATTCGATTTAACTAGAGCTCTCTGTCAGATAGAGACACATAGCGAGTTTAGCTCTCATCGATAGAGAAGGTCATATCTATTTATGCATAAATTTTCTTTTTTTACTGCAGTCAATGTCAGTATTATTGATAAAGTCAAGAATTGATATTCATATTGGGACATTCACATAAATAGATGAGTGAAAGAATATGCGGTAGTTGTCAAATCTCATTGACTGTAATAGAATATGTGAGGATGTTGTTATCATGTTGTTGTGTATCATAGAATATTTATAGAAAACTCTTGTCATATAAAACAAGGTTTAGACATTTCTTTTAATAAAATAATTATTTTGTATCATTATAGACTAGTTGAATAATAAAATTTTCAAATGTTAACTTTAAAAAAAATTCATTTCCATTAAAGTGTTTCTTCTCCTGTTTTTTTAACTTATTCATTATAGCTTGTTCTATGACAGCATATTTCAATTTCTTATTAAATAACAATGAGGGGTTGTAGTATTGCGACTCAACGAATTGCTTGTTTGCTACTACTACTTTCTTATGTATGATGCACATGAATAATGCAACCATAAAATCATATAATGAATGTTTTATGTTTTTACTCTAGCTTTTGCCTCTTTTTTTAGTGCTGCTGCTGTTGCTACAATTTTCTCATTCAAAAAATAAATAAAAAGAAATTTTCTTTATGTGAATAGGGAAAAAGAAAAAAGAGTAGCACATAAATTTTAGTTTTATAGGAAATTAGTTCATGAATGAGACAAAGTGAGTGAGTGAAATAGCCATACTCTAGATAAATGCACCAAAAAAAATAAAGAAATTTATAAATGCACAGAACAAAATCATTTTTAGACTAAAAACACACAAAAACTTTACTATTTTCTCATTTTATTAGTGTTAAAAGAGGGCACAAAATAGTAATGTTTGTACACATGTGAGGATAGAGATAAGAGTCATGATTGTGAGTTACGATTATGTGCGGATTCATTTGTTATATTTTGACATAATGCATTCACTTTAATGTGAATTACTTATCATATATGAATTTACTTTTTGTACTAAATTATTTATGCCTCTCTCTTATCAAATGCTTGATTACATTGAGTGTGGCGAATTTCATTCGTGATTTAGGTTGGAATTTTTTTAATTTAATCTAGGTCTACTACATACTACTGTTGTTGTTTTTTGTATTGTATTTTGTATGATAGTATTTAATTTGAATTGATCTGTTTATCAACAAACATGAGAAATGCTTTATTTGGATGAAATTTTGTGGATTACATTGATTTGATTGAACTCATTGACATTGAGATTCTGACTTCAACATACTTAATTAAGTATATTTATTATGTAATGAAATTCGAAATTTAGCAAATATATGTGAGTGTATGTGATTTCTAAGTAATAAATCAGTCAATTCAGCAATAATTTCCTTCTTCTCTTGCAATTAGTCTCCCGGAAAATGATACAGAGATTGGAGTAACAACAGTTATATTGATTGGAATAAAATTTATTCGATTAGAAAATAAAGAAAACAAAGAAATTATAAATGACATGGAAAGTCTCCGTGCGTAGTAGGGGGACAAATTCACAGTTTAAAATAATTTGATCAAAATAAATTCAAAATATAGGAGAAATCATATTTATAAAATTTTGATGCATAAAAGTACGGCGAGTGTTTTTAATTGATACCTAATTTACTGAATCTTCTGATGATAAATTTTATTGATATGAAAGAAACCGTTGAGTAATATTCAAAATATTTCAAGTTTCAATATTAGCCGTTGGTGACGCTTCAATCGTTTTCGCAGCCAACTTCGCTTTGTTTACATTTTTCAATTTGTAAATTTAAATTCGTAATTTTCTAATTATTGAAATCAAAGGCAACATTCTAATAAAGATGCCGCCAGTAACTCGATAGCACAAATCAAACACAGCAAACCGGAAGTCTCTAGCTATTATAGTTTTCGAGATCTCAGCCCTCAGCCAGCCGTTCAAAGTGAAGATATAAGCTGCATTGTTGTTCCAAAAATGCGCTAAAAATTGATAAAATTATAAATTATTTATTATTTAGATAAAAACGTTCTTGAAAAATTTAAAAAAAAATTTCATTCAAAAATTATAAGAAATCTGCAAATATTCTATTATTTCTTGATTCATTCAAATAAAATGAACTAATTATATGCATACTCACACTCGAATGAATTCTAATTTATGTATTCAGTCAGGAAACACACATTTTACTCCATTTCTCTATCTCACTCGATACACATAAATTTCTCAATCATATCAAATCAATAATCATCGTCAAGCCAATCAATAATACCAATTTATGTTCATCCTATCTTCCTCTTTTTCTTTTTTAAAGTAGATATTACATTTTCAATATAAACGACTTGAGCTCATTAAATATACACAAAAACTCCAACCAGCAAGAGAGAGAATCAGTAAAGTGGAAAAAATTGTGAAACGAAAGAAAGAATTCTCACGCATTGTAAAATTAAGAAAAAAACTCACTTGATACAGGATGCAAGGCATTTTCTCTCTCTTATTCTCTCGTTTGCTTATTTGTTTATGTATTTATGTTCCCTTGCAACCTGTGCATCATCATCATCATCACTCGTGTAAGAAACGAGCAAAAAATATAAAAATAAAAGTCGATGAAGAAAGGAAGGCCGACAATGAAACCAAGGAATATGAGCTGTGAACTCTGTCAAATTATCTTCCTCTGACTCTAATGAGATTTTATTGCATCCAATAATGCATAAATTTTTATATTATATTGAAAATTAATTTATTGCCTTACCCACAGTTCTTTTATAAGAGAGAAAAAGAGACAGTAATTTGGTAACTAAAAAAAATATTTTTTATCGACACACACTCGCACGCACTACCAATTGTTTATTATACGCAATGAAACAGCAATTTCAAGGGTATCAGTATCATTCAAACTAACTAACTAATGGCAATGAGAAAGAGCGAATGATGTGACGTAACAATTAGACAGACTTCTGCAGTTTGTGTGTAGGTATAGAAAGCATATGGCTTGAAGCGTGTATGTGCAATAAATAAAAGAGCTAAAATTGAAGCCAAACAAATTTTTTTTGAAAAATTCAAGTCACTCTAAAATTTTTGCTTTATAATGATCAAATTACCACTCTTACTCTCATAACATTTTATGAACATGCATGTATTACTTAACAGGCTTATTTGAATATCATTAAAACTCTTTGAATATTTTCTAAGACTTTGAAAATAAAATTTCTTTAATAAATTATATTGCAGCTAATTCTATAACAATTCTTTTGGCTTAAAGAGCAAAAGAATTTTTTTTTCAATTTTCTCTTTGCACATTTTTTTTCTTTCTCGAAATTGCCACAATCCTTATAATATATACACAGCGATTTGTATAGAAATCTTCTTAAGTGCTTATGAATCTCTCTGTCTTTCTCTTTCTTCATTCGAAAAGATGCAATGCAAATATCATCAGCAAGAAGCACTAACAAGGAATATTTCTCTCAACATGATGATGATCATCATCATTTTTACTCTTATTCACCAAATAGAACACAAATACACATACTTGTATGCATTTTTAACAACATGTACATAGACGAGACTATAGCAAAAAGACACTTAAAAATTTACGCTTTGCTGCACGACTCTCTCGGGCACTCTTCTCGTCTTTCTATCTTCTTCTACTTCTTGCCTTTTTCCATTGCAATAGAAAGAGAGAGAGAGAACTATAATGCAACTAAGTTCCATGAATGTATATTGGAAAGGAAATGAGTTTTTTCTTCATATCTACGTTATGTTGAGTTATTTTAATGCACTCTTTTTAGCTTCAAATTTTTAACCAGGGTGGATGTAAGAAAAAAAATTCTATATACTTTTTTGTGAGCCATCTCTGGTTATAACTTTAATATAATTCAACCACCGACAAGTAACATAAAATAAATTGACTTCCTTTATTCGGTTTTGTGTATTTGTACCTTGCCTTATTTCTCAGTTTTACTACCTTCTCTATCTTCTTCTTCTTTCTTTTACTCATTTATATATTTTTTTCATGTGATGAGCCCACATATATTCATTGACTCTTACAACTCTTAAATAGCCAAGCCTCACACGAATCTTTTTCCTTTTAATTTCTTCAATACTCCCTCAACTTACACTCCTCTTTTTTACTCACTAGTTTACAAGCAGACATGATGCAATAAAAGCACCATTACTCGACTTCTTAAGATTATTATTATTGCAGCATGATAGTAAAGTTAAAGGGAAATTTACTTGCTACTATTTCGTACTTCTTTTGGATAAGAATTAAATTAGGAAGTGCAACTGAGTAAATTTAATTTCTTTTTTTTCTCACATCAATAAATTTCAAGTTCATTGCATCATAAATGAAGAAAACACAAGAAACACATTTCCTTCCCTCTTTTAAAACAAAGTGCTGTCGTTAAAACATGAAAAAATTTTTAATTCACCTCATAAAAAAAGAAAAAAAACCTTTTTCGACATCCATCAAAAAAAAGTTTAAAAAAGTGTCCCCTTCATTACAACCGCAGTATAAAAACAACAAAAGTTGCAAATCCCTCATGGAATTTCATCTCTCTTTTTCTCCCATCGTTGTTGTATGTATATATATTTTTTATTCATTTATATTGCTGCTGTTTTCTGTTCTTATTATTCCCATGAAGTAGAAGTTTGAAAAAAAAATACAGAAGAAAAAATCGTTCTTGATATTTTCATTTTTATTTCTCACCTTTATGCCTTTATGCTGCCTATAATGTGCCTTTTTCACTTTGACTGGCTCTCTATTCTCTTGGATGAATAGAAATAAACTTTTATATCACTTTGTGAATATTACAACACCATATAGAAGAATCTAAGCAACGCACCAAGTTATTGTACTTATTAAATATATATTTTTTAAAAAAATTTAATGCTGAGGAAATTTTTTCATTGATGTTATTCTGAAATTGTATATGAACACACTAGAATGCGATTAATTGTTTTTCAGCTTTTATTGATTTTTTATCATGCACGGATACGCTTTAATGTACATTTATATTTTTCACACTTTTTTCAGTTTCAACCCTAAAACGAAAAACAAAAAATAAAGGAAAACTTTTTTATATTTTTTCACTTCCATAGCACAAAAATTGCACTTGAAGATGTGTATTTTTTTTCGTTTCTTTCTTTCTTTTATTTCACACTAGCTAGAACAAGCGAGAAAGCATACAGAAAAAGAAGCAAGATAGAAAGAGAAAAAGTTTATAATTTATCTTTTCTTTTACTTTTAATACTTTGTTAAGTAGAATTAATGAATTGAGAAATTTCTCTCTTAAAACATTCATTCACTCACTTCATTCCCTAATTCAAAAAAAAATTTATTCATCTTTTGCGCTTTAAGAACATCTGGGAATAAAAAGGGTAATTCTTTGAGCAAATAATTATTTCTAAATATTTTTTCTACAATTTCATTCAATGTTACATAATTTGTTTCCTACAATTTTCAATGTAGACAAAAATTTTGAAATTCTGACAATTTCTTTGTTTACAATGATTTTATTTCATCAGAGAACAAAAGAAAGTGCTTATTAATAGAAAATTTCAAAATAACTCCTCTTTATATTTAGGCTTGATATGAATATTAATAAGAAAAAAATTTCTAGAAATAATTTCTCTGTATAATTTGTTCCAAATCAACTTAAAGATTTCTCCATAAGAGAAATGAATGTGGTAATTAAGAATTAATTAATAGCGCTAATGTAAACTACACACATTTGCTCTCTCTCAGTGCATGCACTCTCTTCAAACATTTGCTTTTTTCCCCGAAAAAAAAGAAGAAAGAACGAAAACTATTTTTTATGATGAAAGAATTTCCCTCGTTCGCTCATTTCTAACCAGAAAAACAAACACTTTATGCTAAGTGCAATAGAACAAGCAGCAGCAGCAGCAGCTACTCACACTTTTTCTATTTATTTTTCACACTCTATGCAACGCAATTTTTCTTTTTGATACACACAAAAACACAAACTGAACTGTTTATTGATTTTTTCTTCTCCTTTTTCTCGTTTATACAACAATTTTTTTCATATAGTCTCACTATGCTGAGTACACAGAGTAGAAAGGTGGCAAGAAATGGCGCAGGATATTTTTCATTCACCAATTTGGTGCAATTTATTTGTTAATATTTTACACAATTTTCTCTCTCTTTGTGTCTTTCTAACTTGAATTCGCGGTCCACGGGCTGAAAAATATCTTTTTCATGTGTTTCTCACTTTTATACGCCAATGCGTTATTTTTTCTAATTCATTTAATCCAATTTATTATGGATTTTAATTAACACGGTAATGCACAAACTAAATTGCCTTTTCTGCTGAATAATTAAACTTCGAAATAGTTTCAGCGAGGAGCGACGATGCTTTCATTCACGAACGCTTGCAGTGTTTTTCTCTTTCTGAATTGAGAGATTTTTGTGTGTTTGCTTTTTGGTCACATAAAAATTCTTTTCTCCTCTCCGCTCTCTGATGAGAGGAATTTTTGATTTTCTCTCTCCTTTTGTTGTTATTATTTTGTATGTGACATGTGAGAGAGGAAAAGAATTTTAAGAGAGTAGCGCTCAGTGGTTTTTATTATTTTTTGGTTTGTTTTATGCAAAAGGTAAGTTAAAAAGAATTTATGTGAATGAGAGAAAAAGAGAAAAGAATTTTAACTTTATTGTTGTTGTTCTGAGAGAAATTCTACCACTTGAAAGTTCATCGGCATATTGATTTTTAATGGAAATTAAATATTCTTTTTTCATTGATTTTTTAACTGAAATTTTTTTAAATAAATAATTATGCAAATATTAAAATTTCTAATTTTTAAAAAGCAAACAAAATAATTGAAAATATTCAAAAAAAATTCCATCAATAAATTTTTCGTTAATTATATGACGAGGAGGATTCGAATTCTAAATAACAAAGTTTTCGTCAAAAGATGGCAGTGAAAATTTCCTAAGTTTTTTTACACAATCTAACTGATTTTCTGATTTCAAATCAAAATTAAAAAGCTTTCAACTTGATAATTTGAAAAAAGGAAGTTCGTTAAACAAAAAGTTTATAGAAATTTAATAAAATTTAATTTTAAGATTTACCAACAATTTTCAATTAAAAGATTAAAGATTATCAAGAATATTTTAAAGACAAATCAATAAACGTTGAATTTATTTTTTTATAAATTTCATTAGAAAATCAAAATAGTTCACTTCCTTAAAAGTAAAGAAAAATATGACAAACATAAAAATTCCATTTGATTTCAATCATCTTGTTAACACATAAAAAATAAATTCTGAAACATCATATCCATAATTCTCAAGGCGATACTTCAGAAAAAATCAAATGGATAATTTCAATTTGAGTGCTTCCATCAATCCAATAACAAGCGAGAAAGAGAAAAAGAGAATAAAAAATTGTATAGCGAGGGTAACACGTGTAAGGAAGAGATAGAAATCTAGGAACAGCGGCAGAATAAGAAGGAAGCCAAATACAGTCAGATGAATTCCCAAATGAGCGATGAAATTCTCACCAAGTTAGTCCTAATGATATACATTTATCTATTTATTTATTGTTAGACTATTCATGTTTCACACAATTTTCTCATGATATGCATCCAAGGTAAACTTAAACTTTTCTAAAGTTTCAATAAAATAAAGTTATTATACCTTGAATTTCATTCATAATTATGAAAAGAAAAATATGCTATAAAAATACCATATTAAATCTACTGTCATATGATCACTTTTGACAACTCCCGGTGTAAGCAAAAAAAGTGTTGACAATAGCAGTTAGTAAATAGAGAAAGTTGCACTTGTTCCGTTTCTTTTGAGCTTAGAAAAAGCAAAAAAAAAGTGCAGTAAAGTAGTAATGATGAAAAAATTCTTCAAAATCAATCCCATGACTCTAAAATTACTTAACCGTACGAATCAAAACCGCAACATCGACAGAAACTTTAAGCTTGTTGTTTGAAATTGAAATCTTTCATTTCATTCATGATACACATTTTGTGGCTTCGAGGCTTCAGCTTTGACATTATAAATTTTTATCTAAATAAAATTCAATTAGCGTTTTACCTCTTTTTTGGTTTTGGGTTTTGGGATTGAAATTCATTTTTAGTAACGAATTGAGGGAAATGATAATTTTATATTATATTCTAGGTCAATTTCAATTTATTGTAAAAATTATAATTTTTAATGTAATAAAAAAGGTTTGGTTCAAAATAAAAAAGGTCAAAGTTCATTAAAAATTTCTCAATAAAATCATTAAGACTTCTTCTAAAGGGAAGAAAAATCAATTGAATATAAATGTAACGAAAAATATTTTCTCATGTCACCCCTTTTTAACCTCATTCATTACAATTATCTCAAGAAAAACCAAACATTAAACCAGTGACTAAGTACCCGTGTGGCAGATCGGTGTACTTAAGCGCATTTTTGGCGCCCAGATCAGTGTTTATTATAAATTACAGACTCATCAGATTTGTTAGAGAAACAGATTCATAATATAAAAAACACTGCTCGAAACAAATTTAAAATATATGAAAAAGTTTAGGTATAAAATTTCGATATATAAAAGTATGACGAGTATTTATAATCAATATTCAATTTACAGGATCGTCTTTGCAATAAATTTTGTTGATTCGAAAATAACGGTCGAGTCAAATTCGAATTTCGCATATAACTGCGCGCAACAAAAAGAAAACGCGTAACCATAGAAAAAATTTTCGATCGCAGCGCCCTCTGCGGATTTTTTCTGAACTAATTTTCCATATTGAAATTTTAATTCGCAATTTCCCAAATTGTGTAACTAGTGACAGAAATATAAATAAGCGTCGCCGCACTAACTTTTTAGTACAATTCTAACACAAAAAACCGTAAGTCGCTAGCTATTATAGTTTTCGAGATCTCAGAGGGACACCCGACCAGCCAGCCGAACAGCCGAACAAAGTGAATGTATAAGCTGCATTGTTGTTCCAAAAATGCGCTAAAAATTTATCAAAAATTTCGTTTTCTCCCTTGACACAATGCTACGGAAGTGAAAAATAAAATTGTTTTTAGTGCCATTCAGACAGACAAAACAAAATTCTTTGTCTCAGATCAAATAACAGCTAAAAATTGATTTAAATGAAAATTTTGTGTGAATGAACAACATTTTGAAGGAACAAAAAAAAGTTGATTGATGTCTTCATCGCGAACGAGTGAGTGAAGGAAAAATTTTAATTTATTTAATCTCATTTTACATCACCGAATGCATAATCAAAATGAGTTCTAATTATAGCTTGATATTTAAAATTATTTCTGACTCATTGCAGCCAAACATAACAAGTATACATACAAAATGTTTTTATGGTGAATCACACAAAAATAAATTCTATTTTGTTTTATTACTCTCAATATATTAAATTTCACTATAGTCGAAGAGTAAAATTGAATTAAAATGAAGTTAGTTATGGAAATTTATTGAATATGCTGATAGTCACGATAGGTGGTCAATACTGCAAGGTTTTGACACTCTAAAAAATTAAATAATCTGTAAAAAAAATTTACTCAGTAGAAATCAAATACAACTAAATAATTTTTAAAATTAGATTTTCATTCCCTTGTCATTAATAGCAAAAAAAAATTCTGGTTCGTGGCAGACTTGTGTCATAAATTTACGATGCGTGAGAATTTTTCAGCATGTCATATAAAACTGTCTGAAATGAACCAGCAAGAGTAGAAAGAAAGAGACATGACGTCAGTCAATACTTAAGAAAATAAATAATTTACCATTTAGCCAATAACTCGAACAACAATTTTATGCAAATTAAAAAATTATCACCATTATAAAATTTATTCCTTGCTGTCTCAGCAAAAATTCTCACAAAAAATCGCTCTTTTATTGTTGACATTCTGAAAGGAGTATAACAAATTTTGTATGAGAACAAACCAAGATGAGCAAACTTGCGCAATTTACATATTTAAAGCATGATAATAAAAAATTAAATCGTTCAATCGACACATAAAAATTTCTCCCAGAATAAGAAACAGAGGAAAAGGGAAAAACAAATGTGACAAATTAATGATCATAAAACTAAAAATTCTGAGTTAAAGTTCTTGTGTTTGTTTGTTTTTTGTCTTTAATTTTTATTATTTTATTTGTTCTGAATACGATAATAAATTTTAAAATATGAGAAAAAAAGAAGGAATGAAAATGAAGTAAAAAGACTAAAAATATTTTTTAAATATATCAAGAAATAAATTTGTCATTTAAGTCTTTATATATTTTTAAATAAGCTCCCAAAGAAATGTTTCAAAAAATAGAACTTAAATTTTTTTTAATTGAAATTCAATTTTTAAAATTTTTTCATATCTTTAAGAAAACAAGCCTAAAGATAAATTAAACACAAAAAATCATTAGCAAAATGGATTCATTTAATTAACAAGAAAATATTTAATTGCAAATTAATTAATTGAGCATTTAAGATAAGAAAGAAGAAATTGAGAATTTTCTAAATTTTTTTCTTCTGTTTTATCAAAAGGCGTTAACTAAACGAATGTTATTTCGCAAAAAATAATTTAATCCCATTCTTGATATTTTTCATCTTTCTTCTCTTAAAAAACATTCCAAAAAAAAAGTCTCACTGTGGAATTTCATGTATGCCTTTTAAACGAAGCAATAAGAAACATACAGCGAGAGAGATTTTATTAATGTTGTGCTCAGGTGACAAATTTAAGCATTCTCGTTTGTTATCTTGGGTTGTTTGTCTGCTTGCTCTCTCATGCTTTTACTCTCAAAGGTGGCATTTTTTGAGATCTTAACAAGATAAACCCAAAATTTCTTCTGTTTTAATACTAAACTTCACAGCATTATAAATTATCAAATAGATTCACGATTATTTTATTTTATTCTTTCTTTCTTTCTTTCGTTTTATTTTAACTGTAATTACATTTATTTAGTGAAATATCTGTTTTTAGGGTGTTGCCAATAGTGACACCTTTCTAGTTTATAATAACAATAATGATGATGATGAGCTAAAAGGGAGAATGAAATGACTTGTGCATCAATTAATTGATTTTTCTCTCTTCTATGCTATCTCTAAGGAAGGTAGGGTTTGTTGTTGATGATGAAGAAATTCTTACAAAAATAAAGCTAACCTTTAAACCTTTGTAATAGATAATGAAAAACTAAGAAATTTTTATTGTGCATTATATTTTTACTTTTTTAAAATCATAATAATGAAAGAACAAAAACTTCAATTAAGTTTTACATATTATTGACTATAATCTCCATAAAAAATCAACATCGATTATCTTCAATTTTAAATGAAATTACATAAAAAATGAAGCGAGTTTGTGACAGAAAGAGAAAAGAATTGATACGCATAACAATAATCGATAACAGTAATACGCATGTTCTACAAATGAGATTATCATCATGGGCGGTGTTCTTTACCTTTTTTCATATTTTTTGTCTTCTTTCAACTTCTTTTTCTTCTCTCGTATATTTTTCATCGCTCTTTTTTCAGCCAATCGTTGAATCAAAATAAAAATGTATAAGAAAAATACTGTTGGTATTATCTTTAAGAAGAGGCAAGAAAAAAATAGCATCTTCGTGGCTATGGAAGAATCTTTAAAGTTTTATCGATTCATTCACTCATAAAAAACTATTGAAGATAAACTTTAATGAAAAAGTGTGCGTATGACTACATATTAGAATTGCATTGCTCATATTTTGTATTACTAAAAGCATAAGAACGGTATGCACACATAAACATAACTAAACGTTTAATAAATTAAAAATTGAAATAGAAAGAAAGAAAAAAGATTTCTACATCTGAATTGTAAATCGTTTATTTCATTCACAGTAATTTGACACTAGACAAAATATTATAAACATGCATTTTGTACATTTAAGAATGAAGAAAAAACCTAAAATTAACATCATTCTGTTTATGGATGATAATATTTCTTGTATGTTGTTGTAATGTCTTTCAAATATACACATTTATAGCATAAATTTAATTTTCTCGTCTCTTATTCCTTTCACTGTGTGTTTTTTGGACACACGAAAGATGATTCTGAGAATAGGTTCGCGTCGATAATTTCTTGTGAATTATAACGTTAATAAACAACAAAATTGAATGAGGGAACTAAAAGACAGAAAGATAGAATTAATGAATAGATCGAGACCTTAGTTGACAGCCAGAATATGGTAATTATATTTTTTATATTTTAATTAGAAATCATTTCAAAATTTTCTAGAAAAATTACTTCAAAATTTTTTGATTTTAAAGTTTCTTTTTAAAAGTTTAAGCGCTTCAAATTTCACTTTTTCAATGTCCATATTTAGCCTCATTTTCTTTCAAATCATAATAAACTTCCAAAAAAATAAAAGTGAGCAAATAGACGTCAACACAAACAACGTCAACGTTTAAGTCAAGTAAAAAATTAACACTTGATTGATTTTTAAATTTCATTCATCTTTTACACTCCTCACATGTAGCTTGCAAAGATGATTTTTTATCTTTTCATCCTACTCTGATAGAAATTGAAACAGATTGGTGACACATATGGGTGTACTGTCTTCTTTTCATGCAAAATTGACATTTTAAAATGTATAATAAATTAACACATTGATCTCCTCTTCATAATTCAATTAAATCATCATAATTGTCAAGAGTCGACGGATGTTTTGACTACAAATAAGGTATAAAACATTTCCTTTTGCTCACTCTTGAATGAGAATTTGAAACCATCTTTTAACTACTAACACATGCGAGAATGAGCAGGGATTCGCTATGTAATTTTTAAAGTCATAAACAAGTTGTAATTTAATCGTTTAGCATTTATTGAATTACGTTTACACTGATCTACATTCATTTAATTTTTTCATGATACCATATGATTAAATTTAAGAAATAACAGACAAAACTTGAAACTTTAGTCGTTCGTTTTTTGCATTTTTAGATTTTTAACTACAGATTTTCTATTATTTCTTCTCATTAAAATTTTCTATTTGTGTGTGATATTGATACTCGCCTTAGTGTCTCTTGTGCCTCTTTTTTCTCTAGAGTGTGTAACTTGAATTTGTCACTATTTTTCAGAAATGCACAAATTACACACTTTTTAGTGACCTTGAAATTAGAGGAGCATATTTTTGTGATAATTGATATTCGAGTTCCATACGGTGTCATATGAACAGACAGACGTCTGACAGTGAAAAACAAAAAAAGAGTTTTGGTTTTTGTTATTTTTATCGGAATTATGTAAAAAACTTGAATTTTTTGAATGTAAAAAATTATAATTAATAAATTTTCTGTGCTATGAATGAAAAAAGTTAAATAGTATGTTCATTAAGAGAAATGAATTCATTCATAAAACTTTTTAATTGACTTTTATTGTTCATTTCTCATTCTTACTGTTTTAAAACTTGCTATTTACATAGTTCATTATTTCAATTTGTTATTTATTTCCAAAGAATTTTAATTAAAGGAAATAAATTACAATTACATATTTTGATTTCTATAAAACTGAATTTATTATTGTAACAATCTTAAACTCAAACATTCACGTCACAATCAATTGACACCATTCAGCATCTATATTCATTCAGATTTCATAAGAAATCACTCACTTTATGAATGAAACTTCTCAATGAGTTGTATAAAATTTAAAGTCGTTCACAGCCGCAGTGCACAAACTAAAATTGCAGAAAATAAAAAAAAACTACAATTTACTCGCTCACTTGTAGTGCTTCATGCTTTCATCATGTGAAGTTTTTTTCTCGCTATTGCAAAAATATTTTTTATTTACTCTTTACATATCCGGTCAACAATCAATGTTTGTGTAATAAATTGCACTGCAAAGAAGCATTTAAAATGAATGTTTAGCATTTCACTCTAGTTGCAGACAAACAATGAAGGAGGAAAAGTTTATTGAAATTTGAAATAAGAAGCTATGTAGGTAGCTCATGTTTTGAAAAATATGTGTGATCGTAGGGCTTCCTCTAAAATATAATATTTTCCAAAAAATATGTTCTTTTTCTATTCCAATGAATTTAAAATTGAACTTACAACATGCTCTGCTCAAATGAGCAAGAAATTCAATTTATTTCACCCATCATACATCTGAGATAAAATTTCTTTCTTCTTTTAAATATCTGAAAAGTTTGTTTTGTGTGATAATCATTTGAGTAAGATTCTCTTTTATTAATGATTGTCATAGACTTAGATAACAAATAATCATAAAATTTCTATAAATGACGATATCCGTACGTAGTAGAAGGACACTAAAGCGCATTTTTGTGCCCAGATCAGTGTATGTTAACAAATTGCAGTTTTATTAGATTCGTTTTAGAAATAGGTTTATACTTTAAAATAATTTGATAGAAATAAACTTAAAAATATATAAATCTCAGGCAAGGACACTGAAAGATCTTTTAGATTTTTTAGGATCATTTAGGATCTTTTAAGATCTTTTCAAATCTTTTGCAATCTTTCAATCTTTGTTAAATTTTGTCATTTTTAAACGTTTTCTTACTCGTCTCACTATAGATAAGCATCTATTATCATATATTTTACACTTATTAAACGTTTAGATGAACAATCAATTGATAAATCAAGAGAAAAACAACAAAATTCTAAATTGGATTTTTTGTTTACGAATTTCCAAATTTTTCAAAAAAAATTTTCGAACATTAACAAAAAGAAATTTGCAATTTTAGCTAAAATACAGGCTTAAACTGTAATATTCTATTAGAAAAGGATAATAAGGGATGGCAAAAGACCTTTCTGTGTACATTAGATCATTCAATTCAACGAAAAATGCGAATTTCACCAAATAAATAATATACGATTTTTCAGGATCTTTTAAAATCTTTTGGGATCTTTTGCAATCTTTTGAGATCTTTTTGGATCTTTCAGGATCTTTTTTCGAGTGTCCTTGCCTGGGGGAAATCATATTTATAAAATTTTGATTAATGAAGGGTAATTCTCTGAATGAGCGAAAATCGAAAAAAAATGCATTTTGTAATTCTTTCTCTACTTGTTTTGTTCGAAAATCATTTAATTCCTTATTTCTCATATTAATCACGGTAGTTGTGTTCTTATTCTCTTGTCTTAGTTATGAAAAGGATTTTGCTATGAAAAGTGTATAAAATAAGAAGCTAAATAAAAGAAAAATTGAATTTCATGATTTTGTAAACAAAATTTTTGAACTCTACAAACATTTTCAATTTCTACAAATTCTAAATTTTGTTCTTGATAGACGCTTATTTCTCTTCGAATAAAAGTTTAAATGCTACAAAAACTAGTATAGAAGATAAGGAATCATCTTTTTAACTTCAAAAACTATTTTTTGAGTGACTACAGTGAGTAATAAAGCTAAATTTTACAAAAATGTGTGAAAAAATAAAAAATTTTTGTTCCTGATAACGTTTTTCGAAAATCAATTTTCAGACATATTAAAGTCTTTAGAAGCTTAAAAGTATACTCAATCTGTATTACTTTTACATCTATTAAATTCATTTGAATTAAGTGAAAATAAGTATTAAGAGAGAAATTTGAAAAAGTAGAGATTTTTGTAGACAAGTTTATTCAGAGAATTGCCCCTAATTTTTGGCTAAATGCATGTATTTTAAGCTACAATGATTTAAAGTGTTTAACATCACTTTTAAACGCTGAAAAACCATTTTCTTAATAGTTATAGTGTTAAATAAAGTCAAAATTTGCAAAAATCTGATTTTGTTTCGAATTTTTGTGACTGATTAACATTTTTCAAAAAACAAAATTCGGACTATTTAAAGACTTTCAGAGTATAAAACCTAGAAATGGCTCTATTCATCGTTTTGTCATTGATCAAATTCATCCGGAATGTATGAAAACAAGTAAAAAGAGAGAAAATTGAATATGTAGAGATTTTTACTCAGAGAATTGCCCTGAAAGTACGGCGAGCGTTCTTAATTGATATTAAATTTACAGAATCTCAAGGTAAAAATCCAAGGGGGTGACGATTCCGTAAAAAAAATTTTGAAATTTTCTACACTTTTCTACACTTTTCTACATTTTTTACGCTTTTTCTACAATTTCTACATTTCTGATTATCTTATGAAACATCATGATTTAAGCTTTCAAATTTTCAATACAGTATAAATTACCAATAATAAAGTACTTAGTCAAGTCTTTAAGTGCTTAGAAAACTTAATTTATTAAATTTCTGTAATTTGGTTAATTTGAAATTCTTTTGCGCATTTTTTTCTTTGTTTACAATTTTTGTTGTAAAAATTTATGGATATTTCCTTTCTAAAAATTTAAGTAATAGAACCAATTAAACTATAATAAAAGCTTAAAATGTATATTTGTGGTGTATTAGAGTAAAAATAAGCTCTAATAATCAACTTTAGAGTGAATTTTTTTAGGAAAAATACAATTTTCTACTTTTTTCTACACTTTCTACGGGGTCGTCACCCCCTTGGGAAAATCACTCGGGCGACGGACGACATTTTTTTTGTCGGGCAACAAATGGGCGATTCGGGGCAACAAAAACAAAATGTCACATGAGACAAAAATCTGTCGTGTGGCATTTGAATTTTGTAAAATTTTCTTCTATTCTCATTTCGCTGAACAACAGTTTGATAAAGAATTGAATTCCAAGTACTTTGATATAAATATCAATAAATTTGATCAAACATTTAATTCAAAAAAGTTAATTTTTCTAAATTTTGTAAATGTTTTGTTTACATTTTATGTTGTTGTTTACATTTTTTACATAATTTACGTCGCCCCAGTGATTTTTCCCTTGCGGAACCTTAAAATAAATTTTTTTTTATTAAAAAATAACGGTTGAGAAATATTCATATTATTTGAAGTTCCAATATTTACCGTTGGTAGCGCTGCAATCGTTTTCGATTCAAAATTTTTGGGTAATTCCATGAATAGGTGGACAAAAAATTTTTATGAATTTTCTCTTTACAAGTTTATCTCAACTTGTTTTTAAAAATTTTTCTAAACGTTAATTTGGTTGAGTTTCGTTTAAATGAAGTCACTCGTGATTTTCATCATTTCAAACTAGAACATAATGATTTCAAATTGATAAAATCGATATCATCATATGAAGACGATCTAAAATGTTTCAAAATAAGAATAGAAATTTTTTGATAATTTAATGAATTTGTTAAAATTTTCAATATGAGCAATTTTCAAAAATTGTTGTTGTAATTTTTCTAAGAATTGAAAATTCTCTTTAATTAAAAGCTTCTCACATATATTATATTAGTCAACTTTCGCTTAGATATGAAGCAAAGAATGGCAAAAACCAGATAATATTATCGTAGAAATAAAGAATCTAAGAGAAATATTGAAATTTATGAAATGAAAATTTTAAAGAACTGAGCAATAGCTCAATTTTACTGAGCAAAAAATTCAACATAATTTAAGAATTGCTCATATGAAAATTTAAATTCGAAATTTCCTAACTAATGCAATAAGTGACAACATTATAATTATAATTGTTGTCAATAACTCGATAGCACAAATCAAACACAAAAAACCGTAAGTTTCTAGCTATTGTTACCGTCTTCCCTCGAATATAAGGACCGGTCCTTCTATTCAAATAAAAGGACCGTTGCTCAGTTTTTGTTTTGATTTAGTATGGAAAAAAGTACGTTAAACTTTTTGAATTCACGAAATTTGAATAGAAGGACCGGTCCTTATATTCGAGGGAAGACGGTAGTTTTCGAGATTTCATCCCTCGCCCGTGAGATATGAGCCAACCAGCCAGCCGAACAAAATAAAACTATAAGCTGCATTGTTGTTCCGAAAATGCGCTAAAAATTTATTGATTAAGCATTCTTTAAAATAATTTCATAATAAAAAATTGTTTGTAATTCTTTGTGCATGTATTACACGATTTTTGTCATTTGCTAGTAACAACAATCCTAGAAAAATTAAATGCGAGCTATGTCCAAAAGAAATAGTTATGTCATGTAAGCGCTGTGTTTTTGCAGACTTTACAAATAGTTTTCAACGATTTTTATTATTTTCGCTCGCTTAACAAAATACCGACTCAATCTAGGAATGTTATGGTGTTTATTTTCTCACGCTATGTGGCAAGAGTCGTTATAAAACTGAAAAAATTTTAGGTGAGAAAATTTTACCATAAAATTTTTTGACCCTTTAAAATTTTTAATTTTTTCTTAAAATAAATTTTCTAGAAGAAAAAAAAGTTAAATAAATCACGATTGACTTTAATCAAATAAAGGAAAATAATTTCTATGGTTACAAACCGATATGTGCAATTTACAAAGCACAAAAAGGGTTAAAATTGACCTCTTATCAGGGAAACTATACGATTTCAGCAAATAACCCTTACATTGAACCCCACTTACCACACACATCAGCATCAACATTCGCTAAAGGTCTTTCTTTCTCTTTTGCTTATTCTGTGCATATTTCATAAAATTAGACAGAAAATAACAGAAACCTTCAACCCTTTTTCAATGAACAAACTTTTTTCTGCTGCTGATAAATTTGATACTTTTCACTCCTGAACTGTATTATTGAGCAGCAGTAAAACAAAATTAATGAGATAAATTTTTTCTTTTGCTTTCATTCTTTCATTCAGAGTTGTTAAAACTAGAAAAGTATAATTTTATTCTTTACAAATTCAATGGTTTTCTTTTATATTTATTTAGAACAACACTGAAATTTACTAATGGTCGTTAAAAATAATTGAGAATTTTTGCTTTTTTGTAAATTTTCTTTCCATAAGTTGCGTCATTTGATATATGGTGATTTGATATTGAGCGGATATTAATGACCTTGATAAGTAATTGGCACTTGTTACATTTTTTATTATACTCATTTGTAAAAATAAAATCCGAATAGAGCTGATATCATGAATTCCTTGTTCTTCCTTTACTTCTATTCTTCAATGCAAGACATTATTTTTATGCAAGACAAGCATGAAAGTGCTCTATTTGATATCGTGAGCGTTTCATGGTTATCGCATGATCGTCAATAAGTTAAAATATTTCTAGAATTATTACTGAGTCTTTAGCGCAGTTTTAATGAATTTTGGTTAGAAAATGAGTTATTTCTTGAAAATTTTGCTAACGTAAATTTGCAGTTCTAAGCAGAAAATATTAATTTGATATTGTCAGTAGAATGCGATATCAGTAAAATTCACAACAGTAAAAGAAATTTATTCTTTTATTATTTTTTGATATTTTCACTTTGCTATGCACAATAAATTTGATATTATTTGAAAAGAAATGTCTCCGTCTCCAACCTGGCTTCGACTTTTTTATACTTTGCGCTCTTTGCAATTGGAGCGATATTTTTCATTATTATTTTATCTCTTCTTGACTTTTCCTAGAAAAATGTATTAAGTGTCGACAATTTCAAATGAATAGAATTTTATTCTATGAAAAAAAAGTGGCAACATTTCTCTCTTTTGAGCTTTGCATAAGAAAGTTGACAGCGAAATGGCATTTAATTACAAAAGAAAAATTGTTTTATTCTTGAAATATGAGAAATAAAGAATAAGAAATTTAAAATGATTCTTTTTGAAATTTTTTATATTTATGAAAATTATTCACTTTATGAAAACTCTTTAAAAAATTTACCATCATTTTTAATTACAAAAGTTAATAAATTTCATTATTTATTTCTTAAAACTTGTCAAACTCATTGAAAAACTGCATAAAATTAAAAATCTTTCCAAGAAATCGATCAAACATTTAAAAGCGCAAAACCTTCAACCAATAACTCATAAGAGAAAAGTACGCATGAAATTCACTTTTTTCAAAAAAGCATTGAACAGAAAATGAGCAAAAACTCATAAATTTTCGTCATTTACGAGCAACTTGCGGCGGTTCCTTTTGTGTATTTTTTTCTTTTCTTTCATTTGCTTCCGATGTATGCATAAACGTCCGCCACCATCGTGCTTCAAAACGTGCCCAATTCCAACATCAATCACGTCTCTGCTGCTGTTTTTGAGTAGAAAGTAAATTAAAGCATAATTGCATTAAATATTCTCGGAATTATTGTAAATAAATTGAAAGTTAATAACCCTCAACAGAATTCAACATGTGTAAACATAAAACAATGCCAGCAGCAACAATTCAGCCATCTTTTTATCCTCTGCCTCACACAAACAAGCAGTACATGAAGAAGCGCATTGAAAAGATGAACTAACTGATGATAGAGCGAATGACAATGGGAATTTCAATTGAATGAACACATTATTAACCATCATAAAGGGTCGATTTTCATCCAGTACCGCTTTTCCATTTTATACCATACATTTACAAGCTGTTCGCTGACTGAAATTCAAGGTGACATTACTTTAATGTAATTTTAATTTTTTTTTGAAAATCATCTTTTACTATGAAATGCATAATATAAAAAATTTAAATATTTTTAAATTAAATAAACGAATTTTTAAAAAAATATTTAGTTTTCACTTTTATTTAAAAAAGGACCTTTATTTTATTTTTATTAACAAAAATCAAAGTAATTTTACCTTGAATCTTTTTAAAACTCAAAAATTTCCTGCTCTAGCAATTCGAACAATGAACATTTTTCACTCGACTGATTAAAAATGAACATTCAAATATCATCGTGTGTACATGAAATGCATGCATGAAAAGAGCATAGAACATAAAAATTATATGCTACAATACAATTTTCCTCTCTCTTGCTCGCTCACTCACAGCCCTCAGCAATAAAATATAAAAAAGTGGTACGAACAAATGGGAAGAGCAAAAGTTTCGATCGGATTTGTTTATGAAATAGCACGATTGAGTGAAAAGCATACGTGAGAATGAGACAGCAATAGTCACGAGCTGTTCGTTGCTTTGCCTCTCTTCTTATCCGTTTTGCCTTCGCAACTCAACACTCTGTAGTCAGTTGTTTGTGAGATCTCGTGAGGAATTCATGTGTATGCTTTTGTTAAGAGCAAAAAATTAAACATTGAGCAGATAACAAAGTAAAATTAAAAGGAATTTGAGAACAGCGAATGATATTTCGCCGCTAGTTATTAATTTCATTATTAAAATAAAAAAAACTCTGATTGAAACTATTGAATTACAATATTGTGAATTGATAAATGAGAGTAAAAGAAAAATTATTTTTGTACTAAATACAAGAATCAAGTGTCAATCAAAAAATTTAGTGTGCAAAAATTGATTCTTTATGATTGTTTGGAGGTTCTGTGATAATTGATGAACAAGATTTAAAGTGATTGCAATAAAAAAATAATAAAGTCTATAAAATCATAACCAACGATCATTTTAAACCTACTTAATCATAATTATTCAATAATAAACAAATACTCGGTAAAGAGCTATATAAAGAAACAGTTGAATGAATTTAATCTCATTTTGCAACTTAAACTTATAAATATTAAAACTAAGTGTATAATAATTTGCTAGACAAAATAAAAACAAATAATTTGCAAAACACTTTATTGTTATTCTTAAAGAATAAATAAAAACAAACAAATGCTTAATATGAACTACAATTTAAAGTTTTAAGAACTCAAAAATAAAATAAAACTTAAAGAAGCTAGAATAACAAATTGATAAAATTGTGTAAACAAATTAAGATATTTTCATTCAAAAAACCCACACAAAAAAGAAATAATTTATCGTTTGTCTGCAGCGAGTTTAAGAAGTCATCGTTGAAAAGGTAGAAGCAACTTCTTCAAGTCTAGTTTAAATAAATTGTGTGTGATCGCATGAAACAAACTAAAAAGTGAATTATTTATGCATGACTAATTAAATTTTAGTAAAGTTTTTTGTAGAAATAAAGTCAAAAAAATTTTTTCATCAATTTTAACTTTTAACATTCTCACAATAAAAAAAAATTTCTACAGCAACAAGTAATAATAATTTGCATCTCTTTCTTTTTTCTCTTTCAATATATATAAAAAAGCATACAACGATTAATTTAAATGAATTAAAGAGTGATATCATTTTTAATTTAACATGATGCATATCAAATTGTAACTCGCGGATATAGTTTATAAAAAAAAATATGAAAATGCAGTGAGGAAGAAATTAAAAATAATTCATATGGAAACAAATTCATTTTGCGACTCACAAAATAGATGGAAGTAATTAAAAATTTATTAACATTTGTGATGAAATGTGCATAAAAAGAATCAAGTGAGCGCGCACAATAGAACGAGGTGAAGAGAAGAAAGAGAAAGAGATTTGAGTGTGCTGATAATTGATAATCAAATGAAATGAATAATTGACGGCGAGAAGTAAATTAATGGAGACAGCATTTGAGGCATATTGAGCTGAGTTTGTGTCTGTGTGTTTTGAGCAAAAAAAAGGCATAATAAAAACAGGGAGAGAGAGAGATAGAGAAGAAAGATCAGCAAGAAAAAAAAACGATTTATTATACACTCGAAAAAGTTTTATGTGAAATGGTGACATTAATGCCTTGTAGTTATTTATCAGCTCCCCGCTGTGCAGGACTGATTGATAAAATGATAGAGATTGAACCAAAGGTACTAAAAATATTCTTTTATTTTATTCAGTTAATTAACAATTGTAAACTTTTGTAAATTTCTTTAAATGGTTATAATTTTGAAGTACTAACATGATAAAACTATTTTAATTGGTAAAGTTTGAATTTTAAATTTATGAAAAAAAAAAATTCGAAGTAATTTTTGTCAAAAAAGTGATCTCTTAATTAGATTTATTGTCAATTCATTACTATTGCTATACCACCTATGAATTCAATATCGTATATTTACATTTTATTTATTATAATGATCCTGATCGTCCAACACTTCTCTTCAGGATTAATTTTTCATCCACAATGTGTCCACAACAGCTAGATTCAAATCACTTTTGATAGTTTTGGGCTTCTTAGAATTTTTTTTATTTCTTTCTCTTTCTTTATATGTTCTATCCTTAATCTCGCGTGTGACAAATTTTCTCTTTCTAAGCGAGAAAAGATCATATCGTCAGCAGCAACAGTTATAAATATTCATTTAAATAAATTTCCATAAAATCATTTTCAAAATTTTAGTTTCTTTAACTTGAAATTAATTGTCTTTTAAACTTTTGTGTTCTTTTGCTTGTTACATGAATAATTTATTGGCATGATGTGTGAATTTTATGGTTTTATTAATTGATTTCTAATGAGATGAAATAAATTTTTTCTCACTTTATGTCTTAGACCTTTATTCGATTAATTTCTCCTTTTTTGAACAAAATTTTTATTTAATTTTTTTTATTTTAAGAAGAATCCGGTCAGTCAGGTTTTATACATGAATAAATGTTTGTGTCTTAAAGTTTTTATCTGATTGTGACGTTTAGATAACGAAAAATTGAAGGAGAAGAAATAAAAGAAACAAAAATGTTTTTGAGATCAAAAAATCGAGATCTTTTTTTAAATAACCTAGTCGAGGTTTTTGATCCATATTGCACAGAAGTGTGAATGAAATGCATTTGAGATGATTTTTCTAACGGTTGAAATTTTTTTGATGATTAATGAACATTTTTTAATGAAAATAATTTGTATCTATTCAATATTTTTTTAAATTATTTTTATTCATTCAATAAACTCTAAATTTATTTTTACCGTCGATTTCAATTACAAATCAGACAACAAAACCAATTTCAATCACATTTAAGTAAAACCAGTGACCAAGTACCCGTGTTGTAGATCGGTGTACTTAAGAGCATTTTTGGTGCCTAGATCAGAGTTTATTACAAATTACAGAAATATTAAATGAGTTTATAAAACAGTTTCATGTGATAAGATATACTGGTTGAAGTTAATTTGAAATGTATAGGAAATTTCATTTGTAATACTGTTTCGAATGAAATAATTGAAATTTAAGTTGTAGCAAATATCAATCAATTAAGAATTTAGCAGCTATTTTTTGTTTTGTTTACATTTTCATATAGAAAAATATTTTATAAAAACTCGAGTAATGTAATTGCTGCTAATAATCTTGATCTAGTGAAATTCTCGGAATCGTCTTTATAATAAAATTTGTTGATTTGAAAATAACGATCAAATTCAAAATACGCGAAGTTGGCTGCGCGCAGCTGAAAACTTTTTGGATCGCAGTCAACTTCGCGAAAAAATTTGTTTACAAATTTCAATATGTAAAATTAATTCATAATTTCCCAAGTTATATGACTAGTGACAGAAATATAAATAAGCGTCGCCGCACTAACATTTTAGCACAAATCTAACACAAAAAACTGGAACTCTCTAGCTATTATAGTTTTTGAGATCTCAGAGAGACGGGAGCCGAACAGCCGAACAGCCAAAGTGAATGTATAAGCTGCATTGTTGTTCCAAAAATGCGCTAAAAACTTTTTATTATGTAAAAAGCAATTAAATTACAATAAAAGTCAACTACTTGTTACATAAATAGCCGAGTACTTTTTAAACAAAACAAGGAATTGATAGAAAAATAAAATAAATTAGATATTGTAGAAAATTAAGAAATTTTTCAAAAAACTTTTTAATTATAATTAATTCAATTTTCTCTCATGCTTAGTATGAGTTCTCATTTTTTTACAAACAAAATGTTCTCACCTGATGATAAATTTAACAAAATAAATAATTTGCATAAAGCGAGAGAGAAAGAAAAATTAAAATGATTATCATTATTAAAGCTATCATAAATTTTATTATATCCAATATATCCACAAGCTGCCTTGCAAAAAAAGAAAATAATTTTATCTGCATCAATAATTATTCACGAGTCAAATTTCAACTAAATTTACTACAAACCGTCGAGTGAAACTAATTACTGTTCAATCATGAACTAATGACAAGGATTAAGTGATTTAAAGACAAAATAACGGAAGTAGATCCTTCATGTGATTTGAAACTGTCGTCATAAAAGTTGCCGCCGTTCACCCTTATTTGTTTACATTTAAGAATTCTTCGAACGAAAATATAAGCACTTCTAAGTAGCATTTCATAAATATAAACAATCGCAGTCAATCTCACTCATCAACAAACTAACTAACTCATGAGTTAGTCACACTTTTACTTTTCAAATACAAATTAATTAATTGATTGACATTCTTTCTTATTTTGTTTACTTCCAGGTTAAACGTGCAAAGACCGAACCATCAGAAGCAAGTAGTGATAAAAAATAATCGGTAAGAGACAGGTCGAGCATTCGTCTTCAAAATGTTTTTAAAAAAACAATTTTTATGTTAAAATACAAAGAAATAAGAGAAAATTTTGTTTAATTTTGTTGTAAAACTTTTAAATTATTCTAATCAACTTTCTATTATTTTCTTAAAAAAAAAAAAAATGATCAGCATTGCGACATAACAAAACACATACAAATTATACAAACAATATTATTTCGATTATCACCATGTCTATCGTGTTAATGAAAGATTCCAATTTTTCTCCTTTTTCTCACTCACACGCTGTTGTATTTTTTTGGGTATTTATAAATGTTCTTTTAATACAAAACGACATGAAAACAACACAATTTATTTTATCATCATTGACACCTCAGTTTTTTCTTACAAGATAAAAATTTTCATTTTCTCTTTCTGAATATTTTTTATTTATAAAATACTGGTCAACAAATATCATCTGTTAACATAAAAACGATATCAGAGACTGAACACGACAGAACATAAAATTTATGTTAATATACGCTTTAGATTCACACACAATTTTTTTTGTTTCTCTCTTACTTGGTCATCTCGTGATTTTCGGGGATATTTTACATATAATTACAGTGAATGCTCAACAGCAAACATACATAAAATATTTTTAAAATAATATATTTCCACTGTGCTCTGCTGTGTGCTTTGTTTTGGTCACATATCCTCACATGGTGGTCTCTTTATCTATTTTCTCTCTCGCTCATTTTTATGGAGACAGTTTAAGACAATTGTCACTGTATCGTAGAATTATTTACGGCATGCTGTCATTTCACTTGTGTGTTAAAGGTCATCAACGTTAATTTATATAGCTCGCGGAATGCTTTTAATTATGCATGTTTTTATTACTCACATCTCTTTGCCCTTTCTCGTTAATTATTTTCAGTTTTTTGGGTGAAAGATTTTTTTTTAAGAACAACATTTTTTAAATTCTTTTAATTATGAGGCACATCAGAAATATTCACTATTTTAAAGATGTTCTAATAAAGAAATTGTTGTTTTCTTTTATATGCAACTTGCTTAGGGGATATTCACTACGGCAAATATCTATTTGAAATATGTTTAAGAAATTTTGCCATTTTCAAGAATAACATGTGTTTTATAAAATGTTGCGGGAAATTCAAATTACATCTAAACTAAAATTTTGTGCTTATTTAGTCTTGATAGTTGATAAAAAATCATCTATTGTTTGTTTTTAAATATATCTACTACTTTTAATTATAATATTAACAAAGAAAATAGACAAAAAACTAAAATAGAAAAATTTCTTTTGTTTACATCACATGTCATACACAACATTTGTGACTTTTGTCAAAATTTGTCATTTTCCAACGTTTTTTTGCCAATTGCATCCCTCTGCATCTTGCAATTTCCTTAATAAAATAAATATTTTTTTTTATAATTTCGCACTAAATCAAATTTGTCACTAAAACTTCATTTAAACTAAATTTAAATCGCTACCTTAACGTATGGATTTTGTTCATGATATCAATTTATTTAAAAAAAAAATATTTTGAAAAATTTACCCAGACTAGGACACTCGAAAAAAAATCGCGAAAGATCTCAAAAGATCGTAAAGACCGTAAAAAATCGCATAATTTTGATTTGACAAAATTTGCATTTTTTCGTTGAATTTAATGATATAATGTACACAGAAAAGCTTTTGCCATCCTTTATTATCCTTTTCTACTAGAATATTACAGTTTAAGGCTGTATTTTAGCTAAAATTGCAAATTTCTTTTTGTTTGTGTTCGAAAAATTTTTCGAAAATTTCAAAATTGTAAATAAAGAAATCAAATTAAAATTTTTGTTGATTTTCAATTGAGTGTTCATCTAAACGTTGATAAGTGTAAAAATATGATAATAGATGCTAATCTATAGTGAGACGAGTAAGAAATGTTTTAAAATGACAAAATTTAACAAAAGATTGAAAGATCGCAAAAGATCGCAAAAAATTGTAAAAATGTCGAGTGTGCTTGCCTAGAAATTTACAAATTTTTAAATAAAAATTTAAACTCTCTTCATAAATTTGAAAATAATTATACAGTTAAATTTAAAAACTTAAGAGACAAATTTTGTTTAAAGAAATTTATTAAATTTATTGTTATTCAACATCAATCTCACACACTAATTTGTCGTTGAGTTGTTCAAAAGAGATAAATAAAGCTAAAGTGACATAATGTCTATAATGTCTCTTTCTTTTTCTTTTTTTTTTATGAAATTTCTTTTCCTCATTTCACTCGACAACCATTCTCATGTTTTTCACATTGTACCTTCTTCTAATGAAATCACAGTAAGAATCTTCCTTTTTTTGCAAATTTCTATAGAAATAACAAAGAGAAAAAGATGGAAAAATTCAGTTTTGAGAAATGAAAAGTGTCGAATTTCCAGTTTACAAAAATCGACCCAGATTTTTCTAGTTTCTCTCTTCTAAAAAAATTACTAAAAATTTTTTTGAATGAGCATCTGAATGAAAGCATCATCAAAAAATTTCACCTGCAATTTTAGAGTAATGGGAGACGATGAGATTGCGGATTAGAGAAAAAATTCCTTATGTATGTTAAATTGTTGTGCCTAATGTATGTAGTTGGCCTTTTTACTTTTACCTATAAGTACAAAAACCAATGTCTATTAGAATTGATGCAATAAAGATATTTCGAGGATACGTAATGTGCGTAGACAGAGAAAGAGTCAAATTACTTGTGATAACCTTTTCATCATCTGCTTCATGATGATTATCGAAAATGTTGAATGACAAATACTTCATCGACATTGCTACTGCTCATTAGATGTTGCTTACTCATTTGACCATAAAATTCTCTTTCTCTATTTGTAATATATGGAATTTATCAAAATTTCATCAAATTTAAGAGAAGAGAAGAATTAAATAAATAAGCCGACGGATAAATATTTATATTATTAAAGAGGAAAAAACTGAATTTTAGTAAATCAAAACATTTTATTTCTAAGAAAAAAATAATTTTAAAAGTAAAATCGCAAAAGTGTTGTTCCACGAAGCGATAAGCAAGAAATAAAACACACACAGTGAGAAAAAAGAGCAATTAAAAGTTATCAAAACAACACAACTGACATTGAGTGCAATCACAGCTTGCCAATGTAACCTCTCTCGTCATTCTATGAAGCATTTGTTAAATAAATACAAGAAATTTACATTCAATTTCACGTCAAATAAACATTAATATGAATTTTTTTCCTCTTTCTCGCATCTTAATGTAACAAATTACTTTACTGAGATTATCATGCTTGCTTGTTTCAAGCTCTTGTATACGAGAGATAAATATCGAGAAAGAAGTAAAAAATGTATGAAATGTGTCATGAAAATTTGTTTAATTAGTCAAGTCGAAGTCATTTTTCATGTGCTCTATGTATTGCG
>CM031379.1:36520877-36585757 GCA_018290095.1 Polypedilum vanderplanki
AGACAACAAAAACCAATTTCAATCACATTTAAGTAAAACCAGTGACCAAGTACCCGTGTTGTAGATCGGTGTACTTAAAGCATTTTTTGATGCCTAGATCAGAGTTTATTACAAATTACAGAAATATTAGTATGAGTTTTAAAAACAGGTTCATGCGATAAGATATACTGGTTGGAAGTTAATTTTGAAATGTATAGGAAATTTCATTGTAAGATTTGTTTCGAATGGAATAATTGAAATTTAAGTTGTTAGCAAATATCAATCAATTAAGAATTTAGCAGCTATTTTTTGTTTGTTTACATTTTCATATAGAAAAATATTTTATAAAAACTCCTCGAGTAATGTAATTGCTGCTAATAATCTTGTTCTATTAAAATTCTCGAAATCGTCTTTATAATAAAATTTTGTTGATTTGAAAAAAACGATCAAATTCAAAATACGCAAAGTTGGCTACGCGCAGCTGAAAAAATTTTTTGTTCGCAGTCAACTTCGCGAAAAAATTTGTTTACAAATTTGAATATGGAAAATTAATTCATAATTTCCCAAGTTATATGACTAGTGACAGAAATATAAATAAGAGTCGCCGCACTAACTTTTTAGCACAAATCTAACGCAAAAAACCAGAAGTCTCTAGCTATTATAGTTTTTGAGATCTCAGAGGGACGGGAGCCGAACAGCCGAACAGCCGAACAGCCAAAGTGAATGTATAAGCTGCATTGTTGTTCCAAAAATGCGCTAAAAACTTTTTTATTATGTAAAAAGCAATTAAATTACAATAAAAGTCAACTACTTGTTACATAAATAGCCGAGTACTTTTTAAACAGAACAAGGAATTGATAGAAAAATAAAATAAATTAGATATTGTAGAAAATTAAGAAATTTTTCAAAAAACTTTTTAATTATAATTAATTAAATTTTTAATTCAATTTTCTCTCATGATTAGCATGAGTTCTCATTTTTTTACAAACAAAATATTCTCACCTGATGATAAATTTAACAAAATAAATAATTTGCATAAAGCGAGAGAGAAAGAAAAATTAAAATTAATTATCATTATTAAAGCTATCATAAATTTTATTATATCCAATATATCACCACAAGCTGCCTTGCAAAAAAAGAAAATAATTTTATCTGCATCAATAATTATTCACGAGTCAAATTTCAACTAAATTTACTACAAACCGTCGAGTGAAACTAATTACTGTTCAATCATGAACTAATGACAAGGATTAAGTGATTTAAAGACAAAATAACGGAAGTAGATCCTTCATGTGATTTGAAACTGTCGTCATAAAAGTTGCCGCCGTTCACCCTTCTTTGTTTACATTTAAGAATTCTTCGAACGAAAATATAAGCACTTCTAAGTAGCATTTCATAAATATAAACAATCGCAGTCAATCTCACTCATCAACAAACTAACTAACTCATGAGTTAGTCACACTTTTACTTTTCAAATACAAATTAATTAATTGATTGACATTCTTTCTTATTTTGTTTACTTCCAGGTTAAACGTGCAAAGACCGAACCATCAGAAGCAAGTAGTGATAAAAATAATCGGTAAGAGACAGGTCGAGCATTCGTCTTCAAAATGTTTTAAAAAAACAATTTTTATGTTAAAATACAAAGAAATAAGAGAAAATTTTGTTTAATTTTGTTGTAAAACTTTTAAATTATTCTAATCAACTTTCTATTATTTCTTTAAAAAAAAAAGATCAGCATTGCGACATAACAAAACACATACAAATTATACAAACATATTATTTCGATTATCACCATGTCTATCGTGTTAATGAAAGATTCCAATTTTTTCTCTCTTTCTCACTCACACGCTGTTGTATTTTTTTGGGTATTTATAAATGTTCTTTTAATACAAAACGACATGAAAACAACACAATTTATTTTATCATCATTGACACCTCAGTTTTTTCTTACAAGATAAAAATTTTCATTTTCTCTTTCTGAATATTTTTTATTTATAAAATACTGGTCAACAAATATCATCTGTTAACATAAAAACGATATCAGAGACTGAACACGACAGAACATAAAACTTTATGTTAATATACGCTTTAGATTCACACACAATTTTTTTTTGTTTCTCTCTTACTTGGTCATCTCGTGATTTTCGGGGATATTTTACATATAATTACAGTGAATGCTCAACAGCAAACATACATAAAATATTTTTAAAATAATATATTCCACTGTGCTCTGCTGTGTGCTTTGTTTTGGTCACATATCCTCACATGGTGGTCTCTTTATCTATTTTCTCTCTCGCTCATTTTATGGAGACAGTTTAAGACAATTGTCACTGTATGGTAGAATTATTTACGGCATGCTGTCATTTCACTTGTGTGTTAAAGGTCATCAACGTTAATTTATATAGCTCGCGAATGCTTTTAATTATGCATGTTTTTATTACTCACATCTCTTTGCCCTTTCTCGTTAATTATTTTCAGTTTTTTGGGTGAAAGATTTTCTTTTTAAGAACAACATTTTTTAAATTCTTTTTAATTATGAGGCACATCAGAAATATTCACTATTTAAAGATGTTCTAATAAAGAAATTGTTGTTTTCTTTATAAGCAACTTGCTAGGGGGATATTCACTGCGGCAAATATCATATTTGAAATATGTTTAAGAAATTTTGCCATTTTCAACAATAACATGTGTTTTATGAAATGTTGCGGGAAATTCAAATTACATCTAAACTAAAATTTTGTGCTTATTTAGTCTTGATAGTTGTTAAAAAATCATCTATTGTTTGTTTTTAAATATTTCTACTACTTTGAATTATAATATTAACAAAGAAAATAGACAAAAAACTAAAATAGAAAAATTTCTTTTGGTTTGTTTACATCACATGTCATACACAACATTTGTGACTTTTGTCAAAATTTGTCATTTTCCAACGTTTTTTTGCCATTTGCATCCCCCTGCATCTTGCAATTTCCTTAATAAAATATCGGGGTGGACACTTTAAAAGTGGACACTTTTTGTGACTTGATTCAGAACAATCGTTCTCCATAACTACACAAGCTTTTGTCAAACGGTGAAAAGTATATTACTAAGAATCGCATTGAGCAGTTTTTAAGCATAATTTGATTTAGATTTAAGTTCATTTTCTATTTTTAATTTTGATCCAAAGTTTTTACAAAAAATTGGTTTTTTTAAACAGTAAAGTTCATGAGCAATTTTAGCCATTTAAAATCCTTGGCAAAAAATTTCTTGTGTACTCTAAATTAAGTATCTTTCAGGCACTCTTAAAAACGCTGACCAGAATAAAATTATCTTTAATAATTAAAAAGTTATGAGAAATTCAAATCAATGATCCAAAAATGGAGACTTTTTCTAAAATGCTCATATCTCGACAAATACTCAACCGATCAAAATGATTGATACACTATTCGAAATTTTCTCTCACACAAATCTTCTCAATAACAAAGTTTCTAGCTTTCATTTCGCTTCTATCGACAATACTATATATTATTCAAACGTTTGAAACATTAAATTCAGTTTTATGCTTTGTTTATGAGAAGATTTGTGTGAGAGAAAATTTGTAAATTTCGTTGTTTACATTTTCGCCATTTGTAAACAAAAAATTTTTGAAAATTGTATGAAAAATCATGATAAGTAAAAATAAATCATAATATACATTTAATTGTAGTCTATTTTAAGGCGGATCGAATAGTGTATCAATCATTTTGATCGGTTGAGTATTTGTCGAGATATGAGCATTTTAGAAAAAAGTCTCCATTTTTGGATCATTGTTTGAATTTCTCATAACTTTTTAATTATTAAAGATAATTCCATTCTGGTCACGGTTTTTAAAGAGTCCTGAAAGATACTTAATTTAGAGTACACAAGAAATTTTTTGCCAAGGATTTTAAATGGCTAAAATTGCTCATGAACTTTACTGTTTAAAAAACCAATTTTTTGTAAAAACTTTGGATCAAAATTAAAAATAGAAAATGAACTTAAATCTAAATCAAATTATGCTTAAAAACTGCTCAATGCGATTCTTAGTAATATACTTTTCACCGTTTGACAAAAGCTTGTGTAGTTATGGAGAACGATTGTTCTGAATCAAGTCATAAAAAGTGTCCNTTATATGCAACTTGCTAGGGGGATATTCACTACGGCAAATATCTATTTGAAATATGTTTAAGAAATTTTGCCATTTTCAAGAATAACATGTGTTTTATAAAATGTTGCGGGAAATTCAAATTACATCTAAACTAAAATTTTGTGCTTATTTAGTCTTGATAGTTGATAAAAAATCATCTATTGTTTGTTTTTAAATATATCTACTACTTTTAATTATAATATTAACAAAGAAAATAGACAAAAAACTAAAATAGAAAAATTTCTTTTGTTTACATCACATGTCATACACAACATTTGTGACTTTTGTCAAAATTTGTCATTTTCCAACGTTTTTTTGCCATTTGCATCCCCCTGCATCTTGCAATTTCCTTAATAAAATATCGGGGTGGACACTTTTAAAAGTGGACACTTTTTGTGACTTGATTCAGAACAATCGTTCTCCATAACTACACAAGCTTTTGTCAAACGGTGAAAGATATATTACTAAGAATCGCATTGAGCAGTTTTTAAGCATAATTTGATTTAGATTTAAGTTCATTTTCTATTTTTAATTTTGATCCAAAGTTTTTACAAAAAATTGGTTTTTTAAACAGTAAAGTTCATGAGCAATTTTAGCCATTTAAAATCCTTGGCAAAAAATTTCTTGTGTACTCTAAATTAAGTATCTTTCAGGCACTCTTAAAAACCGTGACCAGAATAAAATTATCTTTAATAATTAAAAAGTTATGAGAAATTCAAATCAATGATCCAAAAATGGAGACTTTTTCTAAAATGCTCATATCTCGACAAATACTCAACCGATCAAAATGATTGATACACTATTCGAAATTTTCTCTCACACAAATCTTCTCAATAACAAAGTTTCTAGCTTTCATTTCGCTTCTATCGACAATACTATATATTATTCAAACGTTTGAAACATTAAATTCAGTTTTATGCTTTGTTATTGAGAAGATTTGTGTGAGAGAAAATTTGTAAATTTCGTTTGTTTACATTTTCGCCATTTGTAAACAAAAAAATTTTGAAAATTGTATGAAAAATCATGATAAGTAAAAATAATTCATAATATACATTTAATTGTAGTCTATTTTAAGGCGGATCGAATAGTGATTCAATCATTTTGATCGGTTGAGTATTTTGTCGAGATATGAGCATTTTAGAAAAAGTCTCCATTTTTGGATCATTGATTTGAATTTCTCATAACTTTTTAATTATTAAAGATAATTCCATTCTGGTCACGGTTTTTAAGAGTGCCTGAAAGATACTTAATTTAGAGTACACAAGAAATTTTTTGCCAAGGATTTTAAATGGCTAAAATTGCTCATGAACTTTACTGTTTAAAAAACCAATTTTTTGTAAAAACTTTGGATCAAAATTAAAAATAGAAAATGAACTTAAATCTAAATCAAATTATGCTTAAAAACTGCTCAATGCGATTCTTAGTAATATACTTTTCACCGTTTGACAAAAGCTTGTGTAGTTATGGAGAACGATTGTTCTGAATCAAGTCATAAAAAGTGTCCACTTTTAAAGTGTCCACCCGATAAATATTTTTTTTTATAATTTCGCACTAAAATCAAATGTTTGTCACTAAAACTTCATTTAAACTAAATTTAAATCGCTACCTTAACCTATGGATTTTGTTCATGATATCAATTTATTTAAAAAAAAACAATTTTGAAAAATTTACCCAGACTAGGACACTCGAAAAAAAATCGCGAAAGATCTCAAAAGATCGTAAAGACCGTAAAAAATCGCATAATTTTGATTTGACAAAATTTGCATTTTTCGTTGAATTTAATGATATAATGTACACAGAAAAGTCTTTTGCCATCCCTTATTATCCTTTTCTACTAGAATATTACAGTTTAAGGCTGTATTTTAGCTAAAATTGCAAATTTCTTTTTGTTTGTGTTTGAAAAAATTTTTCGAAAATTGTAAATAAAGAAATCAAATTAAAATTTTGTTGATTTTCAATTGAGTGTTCATCTAAACGTTTGATAAGTGTAAAATATATGATAATAGATGCTAATCTATAGTGAGACGAGTAAGAAAATGTTTTAAAATGACAAAATTTAACAAAGATTGAAAGATCGCAAAAGATCGCAAAAAATTGTAAAAATCGTCGAGTGTGCTTGCCTAGAAATTTACAAATTTTTAAATAAAAATTTAAACTCTCTTCATAAATTTGAAAATAATTATACAGTTAAATTATAAAACTTAAGAGAACAAATTTTGTTTAAAGAAATTTATTAATTTGTTGTTATTCAACATCAATCTCACACACTAATTTGTCGTTGAGTTGTTCAAAAGAGATAAATAAAGCTAAAGTGACATAATGTCTATACATGTCTCTTTCTTTTTCTTTTTTTTTATGAAATTTCTTTTCCTCATTTCACTCGACAACCATTCTCATGTTTTTCACATTGTACCTTATTCTAATGAAATCACAGTAAGAAATCTTCCTTTTTTTTGCAAATTTCTATAGAAATAACAAAGAAGAAAAGATGGAAAAAATTCAGTTTTTGAGAAATGAAAAGTGTCGAATTTCCAGTTTACAAAAATCGACCCAGATTTTTCTAGTTTCTCTCTTCTAAAAAAATTACTAAAAATTTTTTTTTGAATGAGCATCTGAATGAATGGCATCATCAAAAAATTGTTCACCTGCAATTTTAGAGTAATGGGAGACGATGAGATATGCGGATTAGAGAAAAAATTCTTTATGTATGTTAAATTGTGTACCTAATGTATGTAGTTGGCCTTTTTACTTTTACCTATAAGTACAAAAACCAATGTCTATTAGAATTGATGCATAAAGATATTTCGAGGATACGTATGTGCGTAGACAGAGAAAGAGTCAAATTACTTGTGATACCTTTTCATCATCTGCTTCATGATGATTATCGAAAATGTTGAATGACAAATACTTCATCGACATTGCTACTGCTCATTAGATGTTGCTTACTCATTTGACCATAAAATTCTCTTTCTCTCATTGTAATATATGGAATTTTATCAAATTTCATCAAATTAAAGAGAAGAGAAGAATTAAATAAATAAGCCGACGGGATAAATATTTATATTATTAAAGAGGAAAAAACTGAATTTAGTAAATCAAAACATTTTATTTCTAAGAATAAAATAATTTTTAAAAGTAAAATCGCAAAAGTGTTGTTCCACGAAGCGATAAGCAAGAAATAAACACACACAGTGAGAAAAAAGAGCAATTAAAAGTTATCAAAACAACACAACTGACATTGAGTGCAATCACAGCTTGCAATGAACTCTCTCTCGTCATCTATGAAGCATTTGTTAAATAAATACAAGAAATTTACATCAATTTCACGTCAAATAAACATTAATATGAATTTTTTTCCTCTTTCTCGCATCTTAATGTAACAAATTACTTTACTGAGATTATCATGCTTGCTTGTTCAAGCTTTGTATACGAGAGATAAATATCGAGAAAGAAGTAAAAATGTATGAAATGTGTCATGAAAATTTGTTTTAATTAGTCAAGTCGAAGTCATTTTTCATGTGCTCTATGTATGCGAGTTCTGCTGCTCTGGGTTATGAAAGGAAAATTTATGTTCTTTTAATATGATAAATGAGAAAAGATTGTCGAACATGAGAAAGATTAAGGAGTTTGGAGTTTATTAAATTTATCTACGATATGATTTAATTTGTGACTTTCTATTCTATTTTTTATTAAGTACTTTTAAATTTAAATTTTCATGATCCAAAAGAGATCGGCAAAAATTTTGTAGTCTGAAATCGAGTGCGCATGGCAAAATATTCATACTATAAATCTCACAATATGGCTCGTGTTATAAGAAATTAATTCTCTTGCGCAAAATAAATTTCTCCATAATTTTGTATAGGCGTAAACAAAGCAAAGCAGATGTGGAAAAATTCTTAAAAATTTTAATTTTTCAAACTTTTTTACCTTGATTTCAACTCTTCAAGTATTTTCACATCAAAAAGCAATAACATAAAGATTGTAAATTTATGAAATTGATTAAATCGTATGTTCTTCTCTATCTTAATTGTTGTTCTTTGGAATACTGAAAAAATATGTTCTCTTAAAATTAGCACATTGCAGCTAGTCATTAATTATTCTTCCAATATGTACCACATTGCACTTCTGCAAAGTGAAGTATGAAAAGTTTTTCTATATGCATAAACACTTGACACATTCCTTCTGCATGTTCAAGTTCTGTTTCCTATTACAGATGCAAATATGAAAAAGGACGCATTGGGCACACTTGACACATTCTAGTGATTTATTTTTAACGATTTACGGGCAAATATAACTAAAATGTTCTTTTCATGATGAATATGATTTCACTAGAAATAGACGAAGAGAAAAATCGAGTGCAAAGAAAATTCCAATGAAATGACGAATTATGAGGATAGAAAAGCGAGTCAATTGTCAAATTGCCATGACATGTGAGATGAAAAAAAGTTCAAAGATGCTACACTAATTATGAACTGCGGCGGAATTCGTTGTGACTAATTAGAGTGTGTAATAAGATGTCTCTTTCACCCCTAAAATTGATTCTTTTCTCTTTTTTCAAGATTATTGAGCAGCTTGCTTCATTTTTTTAACAGCATTTTACACTTAATTGTTAAAACTTCTCACATAATTCTAAGAAATCATAAATTTTTTGAGAAAACTTTCTTTTAAATTTTTACCACCAGAGTTGGTTTATTATTTTTTATTTTCAACTTAGTTCACGAAAGTTCAGATTTTTACTAGTAAACATAAAAAAATAATTTTTTTCTAAATTATTTTATGAATGAATAAATTGTCAAAATCTTTTTTTAGCCTGATTTTTGAAAATATATTTTTTTTTAAAAAAAGGTCTTGATTGTGATTTTATTGACTTTTAATGTGTTCTGTATTTCTCTCTCATGGACATCTGTGTGGCATATGGTCCATCGAATGCAAATAAAAAATCTCTTTTTTGTGTCTGACTGCGGGGCGTAAAGCAAGTGGAATATTGTTGTGATAAATGCCATTCTCTCTCTTTTCCATCCACAGATTATGTAGTGCAGAGATTTCAACCCAAAGTGATTGTAGCATTTCGCCAGCTCTTCTTCCTTATAATTTACACCAGAATTCATCAAATCAAACATTGCTGAATCATCAATATAATCGACATAATCAGCAGCAGCAACAAAATTCTCCATCATTAATTGGTGGCTTGAATCTTTCAGCATCATCTTCGTCCACATCGGCAACGTCGCCTACAGGTGCGTCTTCATCAGCGCCATCAACTATTCCTACCACTAGCACGTCCATAACAACATTGAGCAATAATCTGTATAATAACAATCATCTTTATCAACATCATCATCATCATCATCTGAATACAACAACGGGAAGTAGTGGACATAATTCCAAGCACAATTTGTCTACAAGCAGCGGGACAGCAGCGACAGCAATAACACATCATCCTACGCCAATTGAGGGTTTGACGGCTCTATCGTCACTTGGTAGTTCAACACTACATTTGCCCACAAATTCTTTGTGCAGTGGAAATTCAAATTCTTTAAGCGCTGAACTGGGCATGTCACATTGGCTAAATGATACACCCAGTAATTCTGGTGAGGATTTTAATATTGCAAAATTTATTAGATTTTAAAATTTTATTTTTTTACAGTGAAATCAGAAATAAAAAGTCCAACGGCAATTGTCGAAAGTACACAATTGCCACTTGCGCCTTCTCATCTTGATTCAGCACTATTTTGTGCAGCAAATACTGTTAATTTAGACGCTTCTCAAAGTTCAAATACTTATGATCACAAATCAGATTATTACAATTATTATAATAGGTAAATATGATAAAAATCTAACAAATCGATTTGTTAAAATATTTTACAAAGTTTGTAAAAAATAAAAATTGTAGAATATTTTACAATAGATTTGAAAATTTCTACATCCAAATAATAAAAATTTCTATTTCGATGAAAAAATCATCACCAGCATGCAACAATATACGCCATCATTTTATCCATCCGCATATGGATCAGCTTATACCACGCGATCATCAACAAAAATTCCATCGCCCAATTCGTATCTATCGTCGAGTTACACCACAAATAATAATTCAGCACAACTCTATTCTACTTATGGATATAATAATTTTGGACAATTTGCAACGCCACAGCAGGACTATTATTATAATGACCAGTACAATAGTTATTATAATGCCAACTATTCACCTTACGTTAGCTCGCCTGGTTCAAGTAGTAGTCAAAATTTTCATATTGCTGCTATGCCAGAAAGTCCATCCGAAACGCCTGGTACGCCTTCCGGTTTAGGCCACCATTCACCACAATCGCCTCTGTCAATTTCACCAAATACATCGAACCATGCATCAACAGCTAAAACAACGCCATCAACTAAAGGCAAGGCGCGTGGCAGAAGACAACAGAATACAAGTCCCACGCGATCAGCACTCAACGATACGCCCTCAGTTGAAAATGTCAAATCACCAGAAAGAGTTTTTATTTGGGATCTTGATGAAACCATTATTATTTTCCATACACTGCTTACTGGCAATTACCCAGCTCGATATAATAAGGTAAAAAAATTAAATTTTACTTAAAACTTTTTTTTGAATAATTTTATATAAAATTAGGATCCAGCTTTAGCAACAACCCTTGGCTATAGAATGGAAGAAATGATTTTTACAATGGCTGATAATCATTTCTTTTTTAATGATGTTGAAGAATGTGATCAAGTGCATATTGATGATGTTTCATCTGACGATAACGGACAAGATTTGAGCAATTATAATTTCGCTACTGATGGCTTTCAAAATAATAATAGTCAAGGTAATATTAAGACAATTTCTATACTTTTAAATCAATATCATATCACAAATGGATTCTATCTCTCTCTCCCTCTATTTACATTGAGGGTTAATGAAATGGCTAAAACAAACATTTCGCATTCACCCTCGCATCTCCATTAGTCACTATGAATGACATTCCCTTTCTCCATCAAACATACACATACACATACAAACAATTTAAATTGCTGCTGCTGCTCCGAAAAAAACATCTTCAAATATTGACATTGCCATTAAAACAACAAAGAAAGAGAAAAAATAGGAAATTTCTGATCTAAATTGTGCGTTCTGTCTCGTTTCAGGAGCGACAAATATTTGCCTGCCAAATGGCGTTCGTGGCGGTGTCGATTGGATGAGAAAACTTGCATTTCGTTATCGTAAAATTAAGGAAATTTATAATAATTATAGAAATAAGTAAGTATAAAAATGAAAAATTTAAGAAATCATTTTAAGCTTCAATTTCTAACAGTGTTGGTGGCCTATTGGGACCAAAATGTGAGCATTGGATGCAAGTAAGAAGTGAAATTGAGGCATTGACAGATAACTGGGCTACACTTGTCACAACATGCCTCAAAATGATTGCTCAACGCGAAAATTGTATAAATGTTCTTGTCACAACGACACAATTGGTACCGGCATTAGCGAAAGTTTTATTGTTTGGCTTGGGTGGTGTCTTTCCCATAGAAAATATTTACAGTGCAACCAAAACTGGTAAATTTCAACTTTTTTTCTTTTTTGTTTTTCACACATTAAAGATCACACATTTATCACACATATAGGCAAAGAGTCATGTTTCGAACGTATTGTAACGAGATTTGGACGAAAATGCACATATGTTGTCGTTGGCGATGGACAGGATGAAGAAAAGGCATCGAAGAATCTCAATTTTCCATTCTGGCGAATATCAACGCATAAAGACATTAAAGCATTGTACACGGCACTTGAAATGGGCTTCTTATGAAATGGCAAATTAAAGTTCATGGCCGGTGTTGTTTTTCGTTTATTGACATTCTTTTAAGATCTGAATTTGAAGTGAGAAACTCAAAATATTTTATCTACAGTATTAAACTACAAAAAAACTCAAGTTGAGTTTGATTTGAATATGTGTAATTTTTTAATATTATTTGCACTCTCCTATCATGCTCAAAAATAATTGACAAAAAAATCTTTTTTATATTACATACTTTTTAATTGAATATATTTAAATATTCACTAATATGACACGTAAAAGAAAATGTATCAAAATTTATATTACATAGAACGAAACAAAAAATCCCAGTGAATATTTTGAATATTTGTAAAGCACTAAAAGAAAACAAATGCATATATAGAAACATTTGTATTTTATAATTTAGAGAAAAATAGAGTAGAATAAAAGTGTGTAAAAACTAAAAAATTCAAGTAATTTTGCTTTTGAAATTTTTGGATAAATTTTATTTCGTTTTTAAAATTCATCATCTTTTTCATCTCTTGATATTGCCTAATTTTCATGTGATTGATCAGAAATTCATTTAAATATTTTTTCTACTCAATTAAAAAAAATCAAATCGCACTTCAACTAATTATAAAGAAGCATAAATATTACATACTTTAATTTAACTCATAAGTGATGAAATTTTTATATAATAAAAGAGATAAAAGAATATTTGTAAATATAGAAAGATGACAAAAAAGTGAATTGATTGAATAGCCAAATTTTTAGTTAATTAATAACAGAAGATAAGAATAAGTTTTATGTAGTAATGATTGTAACCTACATGATTAAAAGAGAAAAAGTTATAAAATAAAAATGTGTAAAGCAAGCATCTCTAAAAAAATAAACAATATGTGACTTTTCAACTGCTTTTACTCGAGAAAAGGATGTGAAGGACATAGAAATGATGAAGTGGAAAGGGATCAAATAAATGAGGACGCTATCGGCGTTTCTTCTAGGGAGAAAACTTTAATAGCATCGCAAATATTTGAATGACTTTCTATTGTTTGACTAAAACGAAAATGCAACAAAAAATAAATCTGTTTTTCATTCAATTCCTCATCCTTCATATGCACTGTCCGAAATTCTCTTTTTTTGCTCAGCCATAAGATCTAAAACACACATTTTAAATATTTTTTTTACACAAACAGAGAAGGAAGGAGAAGGCAAAAAATCTAAAATTTATGGACCATGTGTCTGTCAAACATGTGTGACAAGTTCAACTATTAAAAAAATAAAACTTGTTGTATAGTGACAGAGAAAGAAAGATATCCAAGCTAAGAAGAACAAAAAAAGTTTTCAAGTTATTAAGGCTTGTGACTTATGTGAATGTTTAAAATTGAATAAACAGAAAAGAAATGAATTTGCAAGGTGAAATTACTTAAAAAATAATTTTGATTCTTTAAGCAAATTTGTTTGATTGCAGAAGTTTCAAAACTTTTAAAGTAGTTTTGCCTTGAAATAAAAAATTTCTGCTTTGAAACTGATATCATTCATTTATTGTTTATATCAGTGAGGAAAATGAATCACGCAAGAGAGTGCTCTTCAATCGAGCGTGTTGTTTATATGCATTACTTAATAATATTCCATAACCGACATTTTTGTGATGATTATGCTTTATTTAGAGGGAGATGATGTTGTTGATGATGATGAGGATTGTTTAAAAAGAATTTATATGGGCTATCAACAATATTTAGTATAAGTATGGCGCATCAGCGGAACTTTTTTATGTCGATGGTAAATATCATGAATTACAGCTGTCAAATATAACCGACAGCACTAAGAGGATCTCATTATTGCTCTATTTAGTAAGAATCTTCTTGTTTTTTATTGCTGTTATTGTTTAGTTCTATTGAAAAACAAAATTAAAATGGTGGATTAGTTTTTTGTCTTAACATTTGTTTTTAAATTTATTTAATCAGTAAACAGTTGTCAGTTGTCAATTTTTTACCTTACTCAGTTTCTTATCCGATTTTTTTAAAAGACTTAAGTCAAACACTTTTAATTTTCTAAAAAATTTCTAAGGTTTTTCTACCCAAATAATAATAATTGCAAAGATAATTATAATTCCATGTTGATTTCATAAACTTCAAATATCAAATCATAAAAATCAACACCATTGACATTTTTATTTACTTAAAACATTCAAATGTCAATTAAAAGAAATCTCACAACTTAAAAAATTAAGAAAGGTCAAATCAGAGGAGCAACTTTAAAAAAAAAGTAGTCTGAAAAAATTCTAAGAAAAAAATCACAACTAAAAAAGCATTCAAATGTGAAGCAGAGCAGAGCATAATACGAATTGATTGCAGAACCAGCAATGTGTGGTTTCTTTTTTTCTTTTACTTGTAGTCCTGAAAAAAGACTCAAAATGAACATCAATGGCTTTCTTGTGTGTGCATTTTTAGCAAAAGCAGGCAGGAGGAACATAAGGCTCAATTCAATGTACATCAAACAACAATTTTTCTCTCTTCTTTTTTTGTTTCTCTCTTTTTCAGGGGCCCACGTCAATCAAAAATTGTTAACGAATAAAAAATAATCAGTAGCGCATAACAATAAGCGACCTTTTTACCATCATCATCATCTTTTTAAGGCACAAGGCTATCTCAGAAAGAGAGAAAAAGATGTTTGTGAGAAACTTAATTACAGCATTTGGGGATTTACTCTTGAAAAGAAAAAAAATTATTCCACTTTTCAATTCAGTAGCTTCTTAGTTTTCATCCAAATTTCATGGTGGTTTGATTTTTCAAATGCTCAGCATCGTATCATGCGATTATGAGAAACTTTTAAAGCCTAACATGAAGCAATAAAAACTTAATATATCTTACGAAATAATAGAACATTTTACAATTCTTACGATTTGCTATTTCTTTATAAATTTTGATTACAAGATTTAAAATTTTAACATACGAAATTAAAGAATATTTCTCTTATTTCTTGCGCAATAATAATTTCTATGAATACCTTTCTTTTGACTCTTGCAGCCTGCTCATCTCATTGTTTGTTGTTCTTTTTCATCAAGAATATATTTTTCTTCCTTCTTCTTTTGTATAGATTATCGTAATTACATTTTCCACAAGTTTAAATACAGATCCAGCTCTTTATGAGCATCATTATACGATAATCTTTGAAATTCCTTTATTTTGCAAACAATTTTTTGTGCATTATAGAAACTGCAAAAAAGATTCGAAAGAAAGTGCGAGATAGAGAGAGAAAGAAAGTGCACTTCACCTTTAGTTGTTCACTTTCATTTCTACCTACCTATGTACCCTTAATATATCTAGAAATCTTGATTTCTTCCATGTGAATGGCTCCTACTAAGTCCGTCTGAGTCCTCAAATTTAATTCCATTGTTCACTTTCAATATAGTTTTGTAGTGCAGTCTTATAAGTGCATATATATGCATTCCTTAAAAAATTTCCTTAATCATAATGAATATTCTCCCTTATTTTTTAAGCAACAAAGTTTTTAAAACATTTCATTTGAAACCTATAAAATTTATAAAAGAAACTCATTGTCTAAATTTCACCTCAATTAATTTTAAACAGAAAAAAATGTAAAATTTTTATTTTTACAAAATTTATTATTAACGATCATGCAATACAAGACACAAAGACGAGACGAAACTTTCGACAATCATTTGCAATTATTTAGTTTATATGTTTTTAATTAATTGAAGTTATAGCATTTTATGAAATCGCAAGAGAAAGAGGCCTTAAATCGTGTGATAAGAATCTAAAGTCTCAAGAGAGAGAGAGCCAACAAAAAATCGCAATAAAAACGAACGAAGGAAAAAAGATGCCAAGTTGAGAAAAAAATTCCATGATTTTAAATACACATTTCGTGATTCTTGGATGATAACAATCATCATTATATAAATTATATGCCAACTCAAAATTTCTCTCTCCCTCTCTATCCATGGACATGAGCAACAGATTCAGCTCTCAGTCAGTTGACATTCCATACACACAACTGTTTATTCATTTCAATCATAAAAACTTATACATTATTATGTTTGAAATTTTAATGTGTGAATTTTATGAGCGTTAATTAATTTTATGATTTCTGAAGGTTACAAGCAACATTTATTCAACTTGTTCTACATATTAATTTTCTCTCTTTTTTGCATTTTTGAATATATTTAAAAAATACATCATTGCTTATCGAATAGCAAAAAAAAACGATAGAGTTTGTGTGTGGCAATAAGAATAGTCGCGAAATAGCGATTTGTTTTAAAAGATTAGAAAAGAAAAATGTTGTAGAAGAAGAAGAACGAATTTATGACATTGTAATTTATTGTCGTCATTGTGAATCAAATAATTGCTGAGTGTGATGGAAAATTATTACTTGGCGCTTGTTGACTCATGGGAATGAAAGAAATAAAGCAGCAGGGAATTAAATGTTCACTTTTTTTGTGGGTCAACAAAAATTTCATTAAAATTTTTAAATTGTTTTAACATTGAAGTTTTCTCACAAAAAATATGAATAAATGATAATTGTTTTCTGATATTATCTCACTATCATTTTCTTGTGCGAATAATGATTGTGTAAAAACAGAAAAAATCAAATTACAATTTGACAAATTTACAAAATATATTATTGATTTAATAAAATTTAGATAAGAAAAATAAGTTCTTTCACAATGCAAGGAATTTAAATCATTTTTAATTGTGACAATAAAGTTTTAAAGAAATTAATATCCATAAATTTTCTTTCTCGTACTCACTCTTAGTTTGCATCGTGTGTGTATGTTAGTGTATATATATATCGCGATTAAATCTTTATGAATTGATCAATCAGTGCTTTGGACGCAGCGGGTATTTGAATGAATACATAAACGATGGGCAATCGAGAAAATGTCATTAATAAAATGAAATAAAAAAAGATTTTTTAAACAACTCTGTGAGAGAAAGAGGCGAGAAAAATCTCTCCTAAGAGTCAAATACTCTACTTTGTCTCATTCATCAACACATTTTATCGATTCTACTGAAATAAAATAAATATCCATCTTTCTTGCTCGCTTGCTTACTCATTCGCTTTAAAAATGAGAAATGTGAAAAGAATTCATCAGCATTTAATCAACGTTTGTCTTACACTTCATCACTATAATGAAATTAGTGTCACTTTAAAATGTAATTTATCACTACTTTTTCTTACAAACTTGAGTAATAAATAAATTTTATTATTAAAAATAGTTTGTTGACATAAAATATTTTTTGCAATATTTTGTTCTTTTTAAAAAAGAGAAATTTTTCTCTTTACCTACATAAATTAGAAATAACAGCAATTGATGAATTCATTTCATTTTTCATTCATCTTATGTTTTCTTCTAAAAAGAGAGAGAATAAAGAACAGTACATGTCTGTCAAAAACTTAACGAACCGAAAATTAGTGGCGCATGACATCAGACGAATGAAAGCAGCAGTTCTTCATGTATGTACATTATTCAACAGAAAAAAGTGATCTTATTGTTTTTACCATGATGGCTCTTCTTCTAAAAATGTCTTATTTTATGGTGGTTCACTAAAATACAGTCGCTTTTGAAGCCTTTTAAGTTTTTTTTTAAATTTTTAATCCCCTTTCGCACATACATGAATATTGACCGGATGTATGTACATATAAGAGAGAAAAAAATTAATTGAAACTTTACAAGTTCATGTCTCAAAAATCGAGAGTGAAGGAGCGAAAAAAGAGAAGAGTTTCATTGATATATAAACTTCGATAATTTTTTTCTTATTGAAGACACAAAAAATTATTTTTTACTTCATTCAGTAATCTTTAATGTATCGAATTACGAAAGACACAAATTTTTTAATCATTATATGATGTGAAGAAATTTAACTTACATTTTTATGAAGTATAAGGAGACATACAGGTATTCCTCTTGACTTTTTTTTGAAGAGTAAAGGAAAAAAATTTGAGTGTTTAAGTAGGAAAAGGTAGATGGGCAAGTTTATAAGTTGATAAAATATTTTCTATTTAAAAATACCAAATATATTAAGTAAATGTTTTTTCGTTTTATAGAATTACCTTACATAAATACTCGATAAAGAATAAAAGAAAAATAGAGCACTCACTCTTAAGAGATCATAATCAATTGTTAATCTGTTGTATATTACAAGCAAAAGAGAGCAAGCAACAATAAACTATTTCAGAATCCTACTTCCTTTTATATATTTGACAAAACATCTTTTGTTGTTACATTCCTGCTTTGAAAACATAAAATTTGTCAACATCAAGAAAGAAATGTGATTAACATGAATGAAAAAAGATGATAGACTTGTCAACGAGCAAACAGTATATTTGACGTGTTACAAATTTTTTTTCTCTTTTTATAGTGTGTGAAAGATGGAAAAAGGACATAAAAAATCCTCAATAATAGTTTCTTAATGAACTGATTTAGAAATATATGATATCATGAAATGAAAGAAGAATTTTTTAAGTTTAATTTGAAATTTATGTTTATAGAAGAACATAGGCAAGCAACATGATTATAATCATCACCAATTTAGAGCTGAAAAAGCCAGAATGAAAACAAAAAATTGAATCGACGTATGGTGCCATAAAGTATCATCATAAACATACCACGAAATGTTTGACAATTTTATTTGTTTTTCTCTCGCTTAGTGTCGCATACGATTCACGCAGAGCTTATAATTCAATTTTTCAACAGTCATAAATTATTCAATTTTATGCCACCCATCAGCTAATAAAAAAACTTTTCTCTGTCTTTAATTTTTTTGAACTCCTTTACAACCAATCTTTCTTTTTTTGTGTCCCATAAGATAAACCTTGATGGTGATAACAGAATTAAAATATAATCAATTCACAATTTATATAATTAAAATAAATATGTATATATCACAATGAATCTGTTTTACTTTTATGATGAATTAAATTGTTTTTGCTGTTATTTGAGCAGTACACACTTTATATTTGAATTTTTGAGACAGTCATTCAAATTATAGCTTTTTTTTTGATGAATATATGTCATGTGTGAGTAAAGATTGAATTTTACTCGTCTACACAAGATGAACAGATGAACTAAAATTAAAATCATTCATAAGAACTTTATACATTTAATTTAATTTTTTTTATTATGAAAAAAAATTATTGCACTAAATTTCATTATATGTATCAAGTTAACTTGAATAAAAATGTAAAAAATCAACCTGTTAAAGTAAATTTTATGAAATAAAAACTGAAAGTATATAAAATTCTCACTTTACAAATTTTATTAAATAGCGTTGTTGATGAGACACACTACAAAAAATATTAACCATCAATTTTACAGAAAATTCCTGCTTTTTATAATTTATTAGATCATTTTCTGAAAAACAAAAAATACCTAAATTGAATAAACTTTTTATTTCTTTATTCCCAATTTAATGTTTTCGACTCGCAACAATATTCAGTTATGGTTGTATTTCCGACACCAGAAAAACAAATGTAATTTATTGCCGCTCACAATTCATTATTTCAACTTTTTTTCTCTTTCTCTTTTTTTCCAACCCTTAGCAGCAAACGAGTGCATTTCAACACAACGAAGAAATAAAATATGTGATTGGCGTAAGCTGGAATAAAAATTAATGTTAACATTGAGAACGCCCATTCGGAGATTTTCGTTCGCTACATTTGAAACATAAAACAGAAAGAGATAACTCGATTTTATATTTTATAACACGTACATTTTTTCATTCTTCTTTTCTCGTCGTCTATAGATTCTATCCGAAATATTTTTGTCTTCGCTCTTCTATCTCACTTTTACTTATAAAATAATTTTTAAAAAATTTATTCTACATTTTCTTTATCATTCTGAGGAAAAAAATAATGATTGAAGTTTTTTTAAGAAATATAAACGTTTGTAAGTGCTTAGAGTGGATTTAAGATGAAACAAACAAGACATTCAAGAGAAAACATTTGGTACTTAAAGCATCAAGAGTTAAATGAAAAAACATTTCACAAGAATTTTCCAATAAAAATTACAGCAGTGCTAAAACAAAAGTTTTCTTAAAATTTTTAAATGTCATGAATATTTTTATATATTTTTTAATAAACATAATTCGCGAGATAGGCGCCACTTTCAATCATATAAATGTAAAGCCATTTAAACAAATCGTTCTCCATTCAAAATAATCTTGTTATATTCTCATTCTCTCTTCTCGAAAGTGTTTTTTTATCCATTTAATTTTTTAAACGGTTTTTCATCAAATAAGATTCCTATTTGAGTCATTTTGTCTCTTTTTCCTAAAAATGAAAATTTTTTATTCATAATTCTACAAATTATTTTATTCAGTTTTTGAACAAAAACTAAACCAGTGACCAAGTACCCGTTTAGCAGATCGGATTACTTAAGCGCTTTTTTGGTGCCTAGATCAGTGTTTGTTATAAATTACAGAATTATCAGATTCATTAAGGGCAATTCTCTGAATAAATATTTCTACAAAAATCTCTACATATTCAATTTTCTCTCTTTTTAGTTGTTTTCATACAAATGAGCTTGATCGATGTCAAAACGATGAATACAGTCTTTTAACTAGATTTTAGCCTCTGAAAGTTTTTAAATAGTCTAAATTTTGTTTTTTGAAAAATGTTAATCAATCACAAAAATTCGAAAAGAAAACAGATTTTTGCAAATTTTTGCTTTATTTCTCACTAAAACTACCAAGAAAATAGTTTTTCAGCGTTCATTAGCGATGTTTAACACTATAAAGCATTCACTGTGGCTTAAAATCAATGCATTTAGCCAAAAATTAGTGTTAACCAGGCACAAAATTGAAATTTGGAGAAATTGAAAACGTTTGTAGAGTTCAAAAAATTTTGTTTAAAAAATCATAAATTTTAATTTTTCTTTTTAGCGCATTTTTGGAACAACAATGCAGCTTATAGTTTCACTTTGATCGGCTGGCTGGCTCACGGCTGGGTGAGTAATGAGATCTCGAAAACTATAATAGCTAGATACTTCCGGTTTGTTGTGTTTGATTTATGCTATCGAGTTATTGGGAAGAAACATCATTAGAATGCTGTTACTTATTGTATTAATAAGCAAATTGCGAATTTAAATTTCCATATTGAAAAATGTAAACAAAAATTTTTTGTCGCACAAACGATTGCAGCGCCACCAACGGTAAATACTGGAACTTCAAATATTTTGAATATTATTCAACTGTTATTTTTAAGTCAACAAAATTTATCATTAGAAATTTTATAAACAGAATATCAATTAAAAAACGTTCGCCGTACTTTTATGCATCAAATTTTTATAACGTGAATTTTACTGTATTTTTTATTTATTTATTTCGATCAAATTATTTTAAAGCGTAAATCTGTTTCTCAAATGAATCTAATAATTCTGAAATTTGTTTACATACACTGATCTAGGCACAAAAATGCGCTTAAGTGTCCCCTACTACGCACGGACACTTTCCATGTCATATTTATTTTCTTTTTTTATACTAATTTCATGGCAAAATACTTATTATAACTAAAACAGAGAATAACATCACAACTACCGTGATTAATATGAGAAATAAAGAATTAAGGGCGATTTTTTGAGTGACGAAATTCTACAAAAATGTCTCCTTTTTCAATTTTATCTCTTATTATTTGTTTTCTCACTCCTAAACTAAAATTGAAAGATATAAAACAAAAATTTTCATGATACAGACTATTTTTTAGCTTCTAAAAGTCTTTAATTTGTCTGAAAACTTAACTTCGAATAGCGTTTCTCGCTAACAATATTTTGTTTCTATCACAGAATTTTACAAATTTTGGCATTATTTCAAATCAAAAACAGGTTAGGGAAAGGTTTTTTAGCGTAAGGAATCCACAACTGATGGTTTATAGCAGTTATTATAGTTGGATAACAAGGATTTATAGGAGAAAACAGCGTTTCTCGCTAACAAGATTCCGATTTTGTTGAAATAAAAAGCGTTTGGAGAATTTGTGATTTGATGTTTACAAATTTAGAAAATGAATTCTGCTATGATTTCTCTTAATATTATTCATTATTATTCTTCCTAAGTACAATATAAACACAATAGTAAAACATTTATTGAGAATATTGTGGTAAATAAGAAATAATTTTAGGTTGAAAATTTTCGAACCAAAACAAGTAGAGAAAGAATTGTAAAACACATTTGTTTGAATTCCAGTCACTCAAAGAATCGCCTTCAAAGAAAAAAATGCGCTATAAAGACTCATTTTAGTTGTTTTTAAAAATTTTTAGTTTTCATACTTTTATTCACAATGCCCACACACGTGTTTTAGTAAAGAAGAAGAGGAAATCATCATTTAACGAAACACAGAGAGTTTAATGATTATATAAGATTTTTGATATATGATACGTAAATTTTGATTCCTTCCATCTACACACAGTGTCTAACGGCAGGTAGTGTGTCATAGTGATAAAAAAATTGTTATGATCAGCAGTAGGAGCATTTTATTGCGTGTGTCCCCTGCTATTTAAAAGTGTTAAGAGATTTATCACAGAAAACATAACATTTCATGTGTTCATAATAATAATCAGTTTGTCATTATTGAGAAATTTCAGGATGAAAGTAATAATTGAATAACAATTTGTCATTAACAATCAAATGATTTAAAAAACCACCGTAAAAGCTTATCATCATCAGTAATCTTACATTGATTGCAAAAATTTTTTTTTATTATGAAATAAGAAAAATGAATTTTAGATTGCAAATAAAAGATAAGAGTCTTTTTTTCATTTTCCACTTGCTTCTCTCACTCTGCAATAGCCATTCGAATTTTTTCGTTATGAGTTTTAATGGAATAAAATAAAATAAGAACTCTTGTGTTTTTAATTTATTATCATTTACAACGATATTATTGTCTTTAAAAAAGAATTAAAATCACAAACTATAAAAAAATATTTACTTTGTACTACCTACCAAAATTTTTTTGTTGCTAATATATTGCTTTAGTATCATGCATTAAAAGAAAGAGTATTAAAATTAACATATGTATGATGTTAATTGAGAATGACATAAAACCTAATCAATCGAAAATAATATTTGTCTGGCTCTACCATGTGACTTTCATATCAAAATTCGGAGTAAGAAAGAGGCATAGAGAACGATAAGATTATAAACCTTTTGAGCTCTAACGATGCGCAATCTATATGGATGTGTGTTTAACTTTATTCCTTACAACATGTATAATTCTACTTGATTAACTTTTTATTTTTTAGAAGATGATGATATTCAGTCTGAAATGTGATTTATTCTTAAGAATTCAATAGTCGAAAATCGATTTCTAAGAATTCAATTGTTCCAAAATATCTTTAGAATTTTTTTCTCTCTTTTTCTTAATAAGTATCATTTATATTGATATTAAAGAATAGTAAAAATCAATAATTTGTTTATATCTACATATTGTAAATCTAATTTAAATTGGTACTATTAAATCAGATTAACCAGGTATACATTGTAGTTCATTGAGAGCTTGCAATCTTTCTATATCTTTCCGTTCAACTAATTCGCGATTGATGAGTATTTCTGAAATTTCATTTCCATTTGAATCGAATAATCGACAAACAAGTGAATCAAAATAACCAATGATGAATGCCTTAAAATATGAACGATCTTGCTGTTGTAATTTTATGATTTCTCTAATTGCTTCTTTAATTTTTGTTCCAATCGGTTTAATGTTTCCAATAATCATTTCAGTTGAAAGTTGATCAGTAAATTGAAAACGTGTACGCCATTTATAGAGCTTGTCTAATGTCGTTTGCAAAGTTATTCCTACATCGAAAAGATAAATCAAAAATCTTTTGTGAATATCACTCGTCTGTAGGACTCGAGCACGTTGAAACTTTCCGTTATTCTCATATACAACTAGTTCCAAATAAACAGGATCATTTGTCAACTTTTCATAGCTTCTAATAGCTTCTTCAGAATTCATGTCTTTCTCAAGTTGCCAAGCTTTATCAAAATTTTTAACATAAATGCACATGAATCTATTTGGAGAAATAAAATGTGTGAGAATGATATCATAACTTTTCCCAAATATAGGCAATTCAAGTTCTCTAGGACCATTGTAAAAAATTTCTCCTTTATCACGAGTTTCAAATCCATCCTTAAGTTCAGGCAAGTGAACCTTTGTGCAATTTACACCTTTAAAGCATGCACCAGTTTTAGGATCATAGAATTTGCACATTTCTTTATCGTCATTAGTAATGTAGCCTTGAACTGCAATGCTTGCATTGTTTGTATTAAATGGATCTTCCATAAATTGGTTCCATTGTTTCTTTGTAGTTTTAATTCCACTTATTTCAATCTCTTCATCATCGGAAACTTCATTACAGTTAACATTAGAAATTTGATTTAAGTCGTCATCGTTCTTTTGGATTTCTTCATCTGAACTTTCTTTGATCGCAAATTCGTCATCACCATCATTATTTGTGTCATAAGGCCAAATGTTTACAATTATTTCTGGTTCACTTTGAAGAATCTCAAATGTGTAGATGCGATAAGAAAATGGACTTTGATATTCATCATTAAAATTATTTCCTGTCCATTTGACTTTAAAAGCTAGTGGCTCAATATTTACAATTTCATTAGGCATATTGTAAAATTTTAATTTCTGATTAATTACTGAAGCAATTATTGTTTCACCTGTATCGAGCAAATAAAATTTAATCTTATCTTCTGCATTTTGTATCTGCATTTGATTATCTTCCAACCTTATTGCTCTTAAGCAAATTTCTTCAAAATCTACTATAAACTTTTGATTGATTGCAGGAGTATTGATCATAGAAAGATTATTTTTAATTGAATTGCGAATGAGTTGAATTTCCTTTTTTAAATTTTCTTCTCGAACTAAATGAAATGTTCTTCCATCTTTTTCGACATGGAAGATCATAGCTGTGAATATTTCACCTTTAATTGTTATATTTTTAAAAGAAGAAGAGATTTATTTAATTTTTAAGTATTTAGATCTCATTTTAGTAGTAAAACTTACATTTTTTTGCCATTTTTATAAATCACTTTTAAAAGAAAGCACAGGGGGACGGACACTTGCGCGAATGTTGCGCGAAAAAAATTGGATGACAACACATTAGTATTCGTCACGTGTCACAAAAGCAATGTCGCTTAAACAAGAAAACAATATTCAACCATACTAAAATTGATTTTAAAAGTTCACAGATTAATATTATGCGTGTTCCAATATGAGGAATAATATGTTTTTTCTGTAAAATAGCAACGAAAATTTTTTTTTATATTTATTTATTTTCCTGAAAAAAAAAATATTGATTAACGGTTCTTTAAATTCATTTTTCATGTCAAACGCAACATTCTTTTATGTCACGCACAACAGTAACACAAAAATATGAGCGAAAATGCGCGAAATTGCACGAAGAAAGCGAAATTTCAGAAAATCTTTCGCGCAAGTGTCCGCCCCCCTGAGAAAACAATTCAAATAATCACGTGCAAATAAATTTCAAAAATTAACGGTTCTGCAAAATTTGCATTGTTATAAACTTATTTCAAATATTGATGATACTGTGAACACATAAGTGAATTTATCATATAGTTTGCTTTCATAATAAAGTGCCACTAATTTAACACTTGTTTTTAAAACGAGTGTCCTTAATATTAAAATAAAAAGAGACTCGCACTGAGAACACAATGTGTATTGAAGTACACAAGGAAAGGATTAAATATATTAGAAAAACATCGTTTACATATAAAAGAGTTAGATTGGATGAAGTACATATGGCAGCTGATGATGCGGGACTTTTTTTTATTCATCATAGAAACGATTTTTGTTTTTTCTCTCTCTCTCTCTCGCTCATTTTGGTGTCAAGTTTCTCAGGAAGCACTTTTTCAACAAAAATATTTTCCTCATTCTTACATGAACGCACTTTTATGTCTTTTTGAATTCATCCAATAGCAAAGAGAAGGCGATTTATATTGAAGGTAGAATTAATAGGAATATTTAGAGTATTTTATTGAATTTTCCGACTTGAATGAAGAGAAAGAAAAAATTCACTTTGCAATAGGATCAAAGAACGAAAAAGTGTCGTTAATCTGATTTTTATTTGGCATTCAAGTATACATTTTAACAGCTATGCATAAAAGAGTACCGTAATAAAATGAAAAATCTCTTTTTGTTATTGTAAACAACCCTCAGAACAACATCATCATTCAAACCCCTCAAATTAATGCTCATTTTTTGGTTGTGCATTGCACACTCGGCTCGTTATTTTATTAAATAGCTTCCTTGTGAGACGAAAATCATAAGAGCCGGAGGGAAGTTTTCACAAAACATATGTTTTTCTTTGAACCTAATAAATGTTGATTGTAATAGTACTTGAGTGAAACAATTTCGCATAAAATAAAAATTTAAAGTGTCATTTTAATTGACTGCCTTTTAGAAAATTTATCATCTCATTTTTTTGGTATCATAATTTTTTTTATTATCCACGCCTCGCTCCCTAATGATATGGTTAAGTGAAAAATTTCTCTACTAATTTGCTCTCTAGGGAAAGTCAATAAATTTATTTTTGGTTTCGTAGATCAGTATCATCTTTTTCCCCGCTTATTATTATTTATGATGAAAAATTGAATTTTCAGAAGAAATTGAATTTTGCTAGCGAGTGCAGTGTGAAATAATGAAGCATCACGCAATGTTCATGCTGATTATACCAAGTTGATAGGTTTAAAAAACAGGTTTGGAATATTGTATTATAAACGCAATTCACATAAGAATGTAATGCTTACAATTTGTTATTTTTATCTTTTCAGTATTTTTACTTTAGCAACGGTTGTTGTTTTAGAGAAAAATTTAGATCTTCAGTATATTATTAATTAAATGAGATTTTCCTCTGACTTACATAAGCATACGCCTCACCTCATTATTTCACTGGTATGAAACTTTTTCTACCTTGCTTATTTTTCCAAATAAACAAGTTATTTTATTAAAGGTATTTTGCGCACGTGCTGATGCATACGTGCGTATGATGATGATGACAGTAAACAAAATCCTATTATAAATTGTTGCTATAGATACACAGCATGAAACTACAATTGGATGATGAGAAATTTATAACTATTATAATTTCATTAATTTTATTATTTATTGGGTTCAACCAGCCATCGAAAAAAAACTCACTTGTTTATTCGCGGTCAATTCTCATTGATCTTAATCATTTGTCCAGACAAAACACATATTTCTTTTTGATATTATCGCTTCCATCAAGATTCGATTGTGGTATCAAGTGTCAACGTCACATAATATGAAATAAAAATCAATTCAAAATTATTAAACTTAAAATTTTAAAAATTTCATTGCTACACACTCATCATTACCACATCTTTATTAAATTCTCTTATAAGGATTTTTTATATTTTAAAAAATCTCCTTTATTTGTACCTAAATATTTTAACAAATTGCTAAGATTTTTACGGAAGTTAATAAAAAGCATGTATGTGCATGTATCAGATATCTTAAGCAAAGTGAGACAAAAAAAGAATTTTCAAAAATCGTAAAAATTTGATTGATGAATTTATTCTGTCTGTAAAGCATTAAATGTTTATACATGTATGTATATGATTAATTCTCATTTTCATTAGATCTCATTTTACATCGGTAACAGAGCTCAGAAGAAAAAAGGAATTGTGAATCTCTGTTTGTAAAATGACACTCTTGTTTACATGCTTTCGTTTTTCAGCACTTCTCTTTTATTTGCCAAAATTTGTTAAGAAAATAATTATACATCAACAAGCGAGTTATATAAAGTGAGTGAGCCTTGAGTGTCTTAATTAGCAACAATTTATTGGTGTCGATAGATGAATCTCTCAGATGTAGGTCTCTTTCTCCTTTTTGCTTATTCTCACACATAAATTAGTTTGTTAAATAGCGACATGATGCCAGTTCTATTTTAATTATAGTTTTGTGCTCATGTTTGATTTTTTGGCTATTGAAATTTAATACATAATGGAATTTTGTCTATGAAAATTTGCAAAATTTAAATTCAATTTACACACGAGTTTATAAATTGACAGATTTAAAGACATTTTAGTCATGAATATATTTGCATACCTAAAACAGAATTTTTTCACTTCTTCTATTTGTTTTTCAAAATTCATACTCGCCATAAAAAATTTAAATTTAATTTACAGTCCCCTAAATTGAGTTGTGGTTCTCGTGTGTTTTTGTTATGGAAAAAAATTTATTTTAAAAAAAATAATTTTCTAAAGTAAAATCATGCAATTAACTTTGATAAACTTCTTTAAAAAGACCGTACCTGGTCATATATTCAGAGGAAAGAGACGTTTAGTGAGACAAGTGACACCAAAAGATATTCGACAGAAAATCAAAGAATATGAACAACAAGAATATAATATGAATCTTCTCATGAGACCGTATTTAACAAAGGTAGCTTTTTAAATTGATAATATGAAATAGAAGTTTTAAATTATATTTTTTTATTTAAGGAACAATCGAGTGGTCATGCTAAAGAACTTGGAAAAACTGCAGCAAAAATAAAATTTTATTATGATAATCCCATAAAACCAGCATTTCGTCCTCACGTTAAAATTGAAGATCGACTTTCACATCTTCGAGTTTCTGAAGCTTGGGATTAAATTAATTAATTGTGTTAAAAAATAGTACTAAAATAAAATGAAATCCAAGTATATAAAATCAAAAAAATGAGTAATTTTTATTGATGACTAATAAGATGAATCTCTTTTTACAGCAACAGAAGTTGTGATAATAAGAAGCTACAGAATGTTAAGATAATACTCTGAAACGGCAAAAATTAGAAGTGGATCTAAAGAATAAAGGACGAAAGAGAGGTCTGATACACTTCATTTATCAATATGCATATTCATTCCAAACATTTCGCCTTTGATGCAAAATGAAGATAGGTTTCACATCGACTTTTGGAAATTTTGTATTCAGTATTTGAATAAAAAAAAGTAAATCAAATATAAAATTTTTTCTTTATTTTTAAATTACTTGAATGGTTTTCTTAGTTTTTTTGAGCTTGGTTTTGATCTTCCTTGGATTAACTTGTTTAGTTTGCAATTTATCCATGTTATAAAGCGCATATTTATCAGCATTATCAAATTTTTCACCCATTTTGGTCTTTACAACTTTAAGTTCAACATCTGCGCTCATTCCATATCCTACAATGTCTCCTATATTTGAATTATTAAAGACACTAATATTTACATGCGATATTTTGTTAGCAATATGTGATGGAATTTGAATAACGTCACTTGAATAAAATGCATTCGTTCCTTTTGGCCTTTCATCTTCCTCAAACTTTTTCAATTTTCTCTGTGACAATGCTTGACTTTCATTGATGACCTCCTCTTCTATTTGTTGCATATCATTTTTTCTCTTTTTATTGATTGTTTTTTCTTTTACAAGTTGTAGTTGATCTTCTACAATACTCTTTTCTTCTTTGTTAAATTGTTTTGACTTCTTTTTCTTTCTGTTTGAAATTTCTTCATCAATTACTGGTTTTACTTCTTCGATTATTTCATGCTTCTTTTTCTTCTTCTTTTTATCAATTTCAGTTGATTGAACATCAGGAGTTATTATAAAATCTTCTTTCTCCTTGCAACTATCTTCCTCATTTATGAGCTGATCTATTTTATTACGTTTACTTTTCTTTTTTGGTGGTTCATCTATTTCTTCTTTAGCAACTAAATTTTTCTTCTTTTGATTAAAATAATCATTAATTGAAACACCAGTATTGATTATCAAATCACTTTTGTATGTTTCAGGTCTGAAATCAAATATGATAATAAAACTTATTTCAAAAAATTATTTTGCAACTTACTTGTCCTCAATTTCTTTTTTTGGTTTAACAATTTCTTCAATTGGTTGATCTTCATATTTTAATGACTTTTTCCCAAAGATATTAGCCAAATCTTTTTCGCTATATTTAAAGACATCTTTTCCACGAGTAAATTTCTTGTAATGAATTCTTGCACGTGATTGTTTCGACTGCTCTTCAAGAGATTTTGTCGATTTACTTTTTAAACTGTCATCTTGATCGCTATTTGAAGCAGAATTTTCTGCTTGACTACTATTCAGCTCTTTCAAAAGTGAATCAAAATTCGATTCATTCTGTGTCCACTGATTATCTTTTAATCCATCAAATCCAAGACCAAAATCATTGTTTTTATAGCGCACTTGAATAAAATTTTTATTTCCTTGCTGATTCTTTCCAAGTCCATTTCCTTTTTGCCATCCCATTGCCTCTAACATTTTTAATCCAAATGAACTTTTCTCTAAAATTAAATTTCTAACGTTTATCTAATGAATCAGTGATAAATAATGACTTACCCTCATACAATGGCTTTCCACGAGGCTGAAGGACTAGAGTTTGCTTTTTTCTGCTTGCTTCAAACGTCATATTGAATAATTTTAATTTAAATAAAGCAAAACGAAAAGCATGTGCACATCAAAAACAATAATTCTACAATACATTGTAGAAATTTTAAATTTTACATTAAACCGTTACGGTTCTAATTTTTTGTGCAATTTCAGTTAAGTCAAACATTTCTCAATCATATTTTCATATTTTAGGTCATAATAGAATCATTTGCAAAAAAAAACGATAATAAATAAATCAACAATTAAAAAGCGTTTTGTATGTTTAATGAAAATGTGTCTTTATTCTTTTTCAGTAAGTAGCAATCTGAAATTTTTTTCACAAATATGTTGAGTAAGTAATGTGCATTACATTCAATACTTTAAGTAATAATTGTTTTTTGTTCTTCGTTATATTGAAGATTAGAAGAAAAATTTTATATGAATTTGAAATTTGAAGCTTTTTCTTTTTATTCATTTTCTGCACATTTTTTTTTTTTGAGTGATAAATTCATGATCTTTGAGAAAGTAGTGTAATATAATAATTAAATTAAATTTAAATGTTGTTTTCATAATAGAAAAGAAAAGAGCAAAAAATATTTTTGACAATACATGTTTTCTTAAAGTTGATGTTGTAAGTGGTGGAATGTAATGAATGGAATTTCAACTGTGAAAAATGCAATTGTCTTTTGAGTTTCTGTGGTTGAAGATCTTGATGTCGACGACTTAAAGGTGGTAATTGATTACAATTATAATTAATTTAGAAGCATTTTCTGTGGACAATTGATGGGCCTGATTCATCATATTCTTGTTTGCTGATCCACATTTGTTGGAAGGTTGAGAGCGATGCCAAAATTGAACCTCCGATCCAGACTGAGTATTTACGTTCTGGTGGTGCAATAATTTTGATCTTCATTGTTGATGGAGCTAATGCTGTAATTTCCTTTTGCATACGATCAGCGATACCTGGGTACATTGTTGTGCCACCTGACAAGACTGTGTTGGCATACAAGTCTTTACGGATATCAACGTCACACTTCATGATTGAATTGTATGTTGTCTCGTGAATACCACATGCTTCCATACCCAAGAATGATGGCTGGAACAATGCTTCTGGACAACGGAATCGTTCATTTCCGATTGTGATGACTTGTCCATCAGGCAATTCATATGATTTCTCCAATGAGCTTGATGAAGCAGCTGTTGCCATTTCTTGTTCAAAGTCAAGTGCAACATAGCACAATTTTTCTTTGATATCACGAACAATTTCACGTTCGGCAGTGGTTGTGAATGAGTATCCACGTTCGGTTAAGATTTTCATCAAATAATCTGTCAAATCACGACCGGCCAAATCAAGACGAAGGATAGCATGTGGCAAAGCATAACCTTCGTAAATTGGAACTGTGTGTGAAACACCATCACCAGAATCCAAAACAATACCAGTTGTACGACCTGAGGCATACAATGAGAGGACAGCTTGAATTGCAACATACATAGCTGGTGTGTTGAATGTCTCGAACATAATTTGTGTCATCTTTTCACGATTTGCTTTTGGATTTAATGGAGCTTCGGTAAGCAAGACTGGATGTTCTTCAGGTGCAACACGGAGTTCATTGTAGAAAGTATGATGCCAGATCTTTTCCATATCATCCCAGTTTGTAACAATACCGTGTTCAATTGGATATTTCAAGGTAAGAATACCTCTTTTGCTTTGAGCCTCATCACCAACATATGAGTCCTTTTGTCCCATACCGACCATAACGCCTTGATGACGTGGACGACCGACAATTGATGGGAAAACGGCACGTGGTGCATCATCACCAGCAAAACCGGCTTTGCACATTCCTGATCCATTGTCAACGACCAATGCAGCAACTTCTTCGTCACACATTTTGATTTCTGCAATAAAAGAAGAAAAACAATGCATAAATAAAATAATAATTGAAGATGGTAAGCAAGCAGCTAATATAAAGAAAATAAATTTCTACGCTTTTAGTTTTCAGTGAAAACGTATGAAAAATTCCCACGCACAATTGATGTTCACTCATAAGTGAGTTGCAAAGTGGTTGTTATTATTAAAGAAAGAAATCTATGCGAGAATGGAATGAGAGAGAAAAGAAGATGAGAGAGAGAAACTTGACACAAACAATTTATTTTCTTCTTCCGATTCTATTTATGGCATCACACTTGAAATCTATATATAGCGAATCAACCACTTTGCATTGTAAGAATGACATTGAACGCTTGTAAAATGAAATCACGATTTTCTTATAAGGATGTTAAAATTCTTTCATCATCATCGGTAAGAGAGCAAACATTATAAAAGAATAAAATAATGATAATTTTTTCGTTCACTTTGCCGGCCTGTTAACCATTTTATAAACTTTTTCACGTATTTTTCCGTATATCCGTTATTAAAAAATGAAGAGATGCCGAATTGTAAAAAAGCAAGAAACAAGTTTTTTTTCTTTACTTCTTATAGACGCTTATTTCAACAACTAACACACGCATACAAAGGAAGAAATTTTTGTTCTTAGAAAAATGTGGCTTTCTTTTTATTCGGCTTCTTCATGTCAAAAATATTACGAATTAATGATTGAAATATCTACTCAATTAAGCATGAACTATTCCAAAAATATTCTATGAGTGCTTCTTAATGTATTTATTAGGTAAAATCTCGACAATTGGTTAAATTAATTTGCAAAATTGAGATTAAATTGAAGCCGGCCAACGCCCCAAGTTTTTTGCTATTTTTCGCAATTAACGTAATAAATACCTTGTTTTAGTCCTTAAATTTCACAATAAAGAAAGTATTGGTGATTTGAGAATGCTTTTACGGCAATTTTAAAACACAGCACTATTGATTTAATTAATTTTTTATTGGAAAAAATGATTCAAAAGACCGTTCACAGAAAACGTCTAAACTCTTCAACAACTCAATTCAAAGTGAGCTTGTAAAATTTTTTTCGTAGTGTTCGGCAGTTTCTCCCCACCAGTTTTTGTCGTTCCGTTTTGATACCATATAAGGAAATTTTTTCGTTTGATTCGTTGTTTTCCCCTATTTTTTACCGCTCGTTTGTTTTTTTATGTTTGTGTGTGTACGTTTGCCGCACAAATAAAATAAATTTTTGTGCAATTTTCTATGCACTTTCAAGATATTTTATTATGAAATTTATTAAAGGTAAATATAAAAAGTTTTATATTCGTTTTAGAAATTTTATTACTCTTGTTATTATTTCATATTTAATCTCAAGAATTTAAAAATTAAAATGAATCATTCCAGAAAAATTTCCCCTTAATTTCAAAAAGAAGTCGTTATGTTCAAAGAATTTAGATCTTCAATGTTAAAAAAAGACATGAATAAAAAGGCAGAGGTGTCATGATTGACTTTATAAAGTACCTACTTCCTATTAACGATTATTCAAATTTGTGTACATGAGATTTATTGAGATTAGAGAGAAAAAGAGTTGATGCTTTTAATAGGAAAGAGGGAGAGAAAAAAAAGTTCAACATTCTTTTGCTTATTGAGTACAATGTCTGTTAACGGCTTTTCCACATAAAATAGCATCGAGCGAGATCTAAAAAAGTAATTTATAAAACCGTTTCAAATGGCTATGAAGAAAATCTCTGCTCTGTTTGATTCATTTAACTCTCTTGCTAATTATGATAATTTTTTTACGCTCACAAATCATTGATCTTCCACCGACACACATAAATTCTTTCTTTAATTGATGGTCAGTAAAAATGTCAACTCACTATCAAACATTAACTACATAATTTTTTATTCTTTAATTTTTTTTGCATTCAAAATCAAATGTCGAGTGTCACATATTTTCTTCAATAAGTAATCCTTGTGCTAGGTCTTGTTTGTTCAAATATTACGAAAAAAATGTAATCCAATTTATTATGCCTTCGGGCAGGTAATCAATTTTTTATCTCTTTTTTTATCAATTTTGACATTTTTACACACCATTACTTAAGTACACGTATGATTTATTTATAACTCGTTTAGATAAAATTTCAGTTATAAACACTACTACTTACATTTGGTTTATTTAAAAAGTGTTTATTAATATAATAAATTATTCCACTAAACTATGAGAGTTTAACAAATTTGTTGAAGCTTATTCAATTTATCCTTGGGGTTTCAAAAAACTTCAAGTTTCTTAGCTTTTTATTACTAAAATTACTATTTTTTCGTCTATACAGCTAGACTTTCAGACTTTCATTGATAAGTTTCAGTCGAAGAACGCTTTATTTTAAATACTCCCCTACTACAAATGCGGCTTTTTGTATATTTCATGCGCTGCACATGTCTGCTACCGCTTTAACGTTGTAGTAGAGCGAATAAAAATTGCTTCAAGAAAACAACTTTACCATATATGGAATTTTTTCCAGTATTTTGCCTCTTTCCAATACTTTTTTAGTCGTGTTTTTTCTTCGTTTCACTACTACAACATACTGAGCTAGACAGCTTTAATTTTATTCACAATATCATGACACATTCATACTTCTCGTAAATAAAAATAAATGAATCATAAGACTTTTTTCCTTTCTTTTACTGCATCATAATGTCTCATAGCTTTCTAACTTTGCTTTTCAACATAAGAATAGTTACTTGAAGTTTTTTTCAAAAAAATTCATTATTAGCATGTATACATACACTGATTTTTGGCCTTCTTTACTTTCATTCATCAATCGGCCTTTTCTTTAACTTTTTTTCTCGCACTGCTCTGTGTGTGTCTGTGAATGTTACTTTGGGATAGTCGGCTTGTCTGACGGGCAACATTTCTTTTTTCATTTTTAACATTTATTTATCATTTTAGACATGAAACCACATTAATTTCATTAAAAACAACAAATTTAATGAATCACAAATATATATTTGTTAGTTTTGCATTTATCTCACACTATAAGTTCTTCCATAAAATAATTTTTATCATAGGAAGTTTTGTGTGAAATATAAAATGAAAATATTTTAATTTATTCATATTCTATGAGTAAGTGAACGAGATGAATCGATATGGGTATGACAATTGCTTGCTTTTTGAATGACTCTTTTTCATCTTTTTGTCAATTTGATTTAAATTTCATTTTCTCATCAATTTATGTACATTACACTCCCTATCTTCTCTATTGATGCATGGCAATGTTTTTTAGCGCATTTTCCATCATATAAAAAAAAAGCGCTATTGTGTCCACTTTGTCTGTCCGTCCGTCCGTCCGTCCGTCCGTCCGTCTGTCTGTCTGTCTTCGTAACTAGTCTTTCAAAAAACGGTTTTTCTCAAAACTTTTTGCATCAATCTGTTGGCTCTGACTATGAGACCGGTGTAAAGGAAGCTTTCCGCGAGATTCGTTCCCCATGCCGAGCTATGGCATGCATATGGTGGACATTCACCACATGGACCAAAAAAACTTTTTTTCACTAAAAAGTCTTACAATATCATAAAACATCGAATAAACATGTCAAAAATGATTTTTGGACATTTTATTCCAAGTCTATGCATGTGCCGCACAGGTGCATCACATGGACCAAAAATCGAAATTTTCCAAATATAGGCATATTTATACTCGTTAGAAAGGTCTTGAAGCGTACAATAAGATGGCATAAAAAGTTTTTAGAAAAGTTTTCCATCACATGGACTAGAAAAAAAAATTTTTTTCCAAAGTCTTAAAATGTCATGAAACGTCGAGAAAACATGTCTGAAGTGATTTTTGGACATTTGGACCCAAATGTATGTTTTAAGCTGTACAGACTTCAAAGAAGCCGGAAAAAGTTTTTTAGCGCATTTTTGGAACAACAATGCAGCTTATACATTCACTTTGGCTGGCTGGCTGCTGGCTGGCTGGTGAGGCGCGAGATCTCGAAAACTACAATAGCTAGAGACTTCCGGTTTGTTGTGTTTGATTTGTGCTATCGAGTTATTGGCGGCAAACTTTATTAGAAAGCTGCCACTGATTGCATTAATTAGGAAATTAAGAATTTTAATTTCCAAATTGAAAAATGTAAATAAAGCGAAGTTGGCTGCGAAAACGATTGCAGCGCCACCAACGGCAAATTTTAGAACTTCAAATATTTTGAATCTTACTCAACCGTTATTTTCAAGTTAACAAAAATTATAATAAGATTTTGTAAATTGCAGAGTCCGAAACCGTTTGATATTTTATTTGCTAATAACTAAAATCAACTAAAACTTATTCAATTAAAATTTTCAACTAAAACCAACTAAAATTAAACGATTAGGCTTTTATATATAATCGAATAAATTTAAGTTGATTTTTAGTTATTTGTAAAACAGTTTCGGACATTGGTAAATTGAACTTCAATTAAAACTCTCGCCGTACTTTCATGCATCAAAATTTTATAAAACATGTTTTTGCCTATATTCTAAATTATTTTAAATTGTTAATCTGTTTCTCAAACGAATTTAATAATTCTGTAATTTGACAATATATACTGATCTAGGCACCAAAAATGCGCTAAAGTAATCCGACTTAAGGCGGACACTTTTGAGTCTCGTTTTTTGAAACTTTCAATGAATTTTGAAACAAAACTAATTTGTTGCGGGAAAATGCGCTTTTAAGACGTCACTGACGGTTAATATTACTGATTTTTAGCGCATTTTTGGAACAACAATGCAGCTTATACATTCACTTTCACTTTGTTCGGCTGGCTGTTTGGCTCCCGGGTGTCTCTCTGAGATCTCGAAAACTATGATAGCTAGAGACTTTCGGTTTTTTGCGTAAGATTTGTGCTAAAAAGTTAGTGCAGCGACGCTTATTTATATTTCTGTCACTAGTCATATAACTTGGGAAATTATGAATTTATTTTCCATATTGAAATTTGTAAACAAATTTTTTCGCGAAGCTGACTGCGATCAAAAAATTTTTTCAGCTGCGCGTAGCCAACTTTGCGTATTTTGAATTTGATCGTTATTTTCAAATCAACAAATTTTATTATAAAGACGATTTCGAGAATTTCACTACCGTCTTCCCTCGAATATAAGGACCGGTCCTTCTATTCAAATAAAAGGACCGTTGCTCAGTTTTTGTTTTGATTTAGTATGAAAAAAAGTACGTTAAACTTTTTGAATTCAAGAAATTTGAATAGAAGGACCGGTCCTTATATTCGAGGGAAGACGGTAGATCAAGATTATTAGCAGCAATTACATTACTCGAGTTTTCATTAAATATATTTCTATATGAAAATGTAAACAAAACAAAAAATAGCTGCTAAATTCCTAATTCACTGCTATTTCCTTCAACTTAATTTCAATTATTTCATTTGAAAATCTTACAAATGAAATTTCCAATACATTTGAAATTNACTTTAACCAGTATATCTTATCACATGAATCTGTTTTACAAACGCATCTAATATTTCTGTAATTTGTTATAAACTCTGATCTAGGCACCAAAAATGCGCTTAAGTACACCGATCTGCAACACGGGTACTTGGTCACTGGTTTTTTATTTCAATTATATTGAAATAAATACTCCCGAGTAACCAAAAATACGTTACGACTTTCCGTTTACTTTCCGTGGCATGCAATACGCATATAAATGGAAAGTGTAACGGTTTTTTGGTTACTCGGGACTTGAATGCAATCAAATGTACAATGTTAATAGCTTTCGATAAGAAGCCCATTTAAGCCATGAGCTGCATAAAGAATCTCGTTTTAGATTTACATGTATAAAAGAATAAAATGAATTCTTAAAATAAAATTTTAATTACTTTTTGACAATAAAAATTTTTCATTTTGGTTGACTTAGAAAAATAATGTTTCCATAAAATATTTATTGAAATGCGCTATAATTGCTTATTTAAAGTAACTTCCTGTATGAACATTACTTATTCTTATGAGAATAACAATATGCATTTGTATGAGGAAGAAGTTTTTCTCTCACTTTATACATAATCTTTTTTCTTTTTTTCTTATGCATACTTAAAACAAGCGAGCAAGATGAATTCTCCTCTTAATAATATGTGTAAGCTTTGCATCTTTAATTTCTGGCTTCTTCTTTTTCACAATGACTAATGGAGAGAAGCAGCAGTGGCAGAAGTAGCAGAAGCACATTATTGTAAACTTCAATGTATAGAATAAAATAAAGAAGAGAATACGGTAAATTTTGTGCTGTTTCTTAAGCCACTAGCACTCTCTCGCCAATCAGCATTTTTATGCTTTTATAACATTGCATTTGATGGTTATTCTTATGATTAAATTTTTCAAACATCATCATTTTTTATAATTGCTATCTCGCTTAATTCTAAGTATACATACTCAAAGTGTTCTGTAAGATGAAAATAATTTACCAAAAAAAAGAGAAGAGTAATATTTTACATCAGCATTTTAATAAAGTACTTTATTAAAGACCGAAAGAGTGTTTTAACATGCAGTCTTTAGTTAGAAAAATAAATTTTAAAATAAAAATCTTTAGTTGGCAAAATTTAGAAGCATTTTCTGTGGACAATTGATGGGCCTGATTCATCATATTCTTGTTTGCTGATCCACATTTGTTGGAAGGTTGAGAGCGATGCCAAAATTGAACCTCCGATCCAGACTGAGTATTTACGTTCTGGTGGTGCAATAATTTTGATCTTCATTGTTGATGGAGCTAATGCTGTAATTTCCTTTTGCATACGATCAGCGATACCTGGGAACATTGTTGTGCCACCTGACAAGACTGTGTTGGCATACAAGTCTTTACGGATATCAACGTCACACTTCATGATTGAATTGTATGTTGTTTCGTGAATTCCATTTGATTCCATACCAATGTATGATGGTTGGAAGAGAGTTTCTGGACAACGGAATCGTTCATTTCCGATTGTGATGACTTGTCCATCAGGCAATTCATATGATTTCTCCAATGAGCTTGATGAAGCAGCTGTTGCCATTTCTTGTTCAAAGTCAAGTGCAACATAGCACAATTTTTCTTTGATATCACGGACAATTTCACGTTCGGCAGTGGTTGTGAAAGTATAACCACGTTCGGTTAAGATTTTCATAAGGAAATCAGTTAAATCACGACCGGCCAAATCAAGACGAAGGATAGCATGTGGCAAAGCATAACCTTCGTAAATTGGAACTGTGTGTGAAACGCCATCACCAGAATCCAAAACAATACCAGTTGTACGACCTGAGGCATACAATGAGAGGACAGCTTGAATTGAGACATACATAGCTGGTGTGTTGAATGTCTCGAACATAATTTGTGTCATCTTTTCACGATTTGCTTTTGGATTCAATGGAGCTTCGGTAAGCAAGACTGGATGTTCTTCAGGAGCAACACGGAGTTCATTGTAGAAAGTATGATGCCAGATCTTTTCCATATCATCCCAGTTTGTAACAATACCGTGTTCAATTGGATATTTCAAGGTAAGAATACCTCTTTTGCTTTGAGCCTCATCACCAACATATGAGTCCTTTTGTCCCATACCGACCATAACGCCTTGATGACGTGGACGACCGACAATTGATGGGAAAACGGCACGTGGTGCATCATCACCAGCGAAACCGGCTTTGCACATTCCTGATCCATTGTCAACGACCAATGCAGCAACTTCTTCGTCACACATTTTTATTTCTAATTAAGACACAAGCGCGATAGAAAAATAGAAGATGACAAATTAGTATAAATTAAAAACTTGCGAATTAGAGTAGCTTTAGGCGTTGGTCACATTATATCAAACTTAAAATATTTTTTAGAGTTACATAATAGTCACAAAACTATTGATAGAAATTCACTTAAACAATTCTCAAAATTGATTTTTTGGCACTATTCTGTCTTGTTTAAATTCAATTATGCTAATTACTTACTTCAATATATATTTTTTTTTATTCTGATGAAAACTCAAAGCACTTTTTGCCAAAGCTAAAGTGTCACAAAACGATGGAGATCTCGAATTGAAGTGAAAATCACACCTGCAGCAGAATTTATGTTCACGAATGAAATGCTTATCATTATCAGAAATTTTGTTATCACAAAAGAGTATCATTTCGCAATTATTATAGCAATGTGTAAGAGAAATAATGTATGTGTTATCAATAGAAAAATAAAGAATGATATAATTTTCAACATAACTCGTGTTTAGCGATATCGCTCGAATTAATCAACTTAAAAGTGTGAACAAACGTGTGCGAATTAAATCATTCTCTTTTTCTGTGTTTAACGAAGTTTAATCATTATATTAAATACAGTGGAATTTTTTGTTTTCAATTGCATCAATGTTTCTTCTCACACACACCCAAAATGTATCGTCGTCGTTTGCTTATCACCTGACGATTTTTCTTCGTCTCCCTCTTATACAATTGTCAAATAATGTTTTTTGTGTAAAGTTTCAAATATGACCAAAAAAGGCGAAAAAATTTGTTCTCTAAAAAAACGAAATCAGATTGATTTTTTATATGTGAGTAAATGGTCAAAAATGTTATGTGATTTTAATTAGAATCATACAGTTACTATTTATTGTGCGTATTTATTTATAAATGAATGTCAGGAAACTGATATTGAACTTTTACTCTATTTTAAAATCATCATTTTTGTCAATTAAAATTTCACAATCGATTGGAGTTTTATATTTATTTTTTTTTCAAACAACATATCTGCTTGGTCTATATAGATTTCGTAAAAAAATTATTTTGTATGACCGCTTGAGGAGTATGCGAGATAGAAGAATGAAAAAATAAATTTGGCAATGCAGCAATACTTCTAAAATGAAGTGATGGTTAAACAACAACAGCAACAAAGAGAGAAAGAGAGATAAATCTCATTAAGTATGTAGAAAAGAACGAATTTAGTTCATTTATGTCAGTTAACGTATCTTTCTTAGATTACATGTAAGTATGCATAGAAAGAAAAGTGCACATCAGTATCACTACCCAGCATGATATTGCAACAACCACATTTTATTGTAATTTTTCTGTCTTTTCCTTTATGACCACCATCACCATTATTATCATTTTTTTTCTCTCAAATATATTGTTATTGCTTTTTTCAACTCAAATAAACGTTAGTGAGAATATTGTATCGTTAATGCTAAAAGCTTGACATTTTCGTTAAATTTTTTGTGAATTCATGCGTGATTCAGTATTTCCTATTTCATAAAATGTGAACTCATTTAGTAAAGAAATGACTCATACAAAAAAGTTTTTTAAATATAAAGTTTTAGTTTAAAGTAAAAATTTGAATTTAAATTCTCTAGAAAGTAAAACGAACAATTTTAATTTTGATGTATTATTAAGCGAATATTATGTGTTAACAAATCGCAAACACAATTGCTTGCTTTGTATGATTGATGTGACTAATTAAAACAAAACTAGGTATTTTTCAGATTTTATGCTAGATAATGCATTTTATATTGCTGACCTAACTCATATTCAGCGATGACAAAAAACTAATGTGGTGAAAATTTATAAAAAATTCTCTTAGCTTATTTTTATTCTTAATTTAAATTGAGTCTCACATACTTTCTAGAAATGAGACGATAATCATCATTAAATCGTCCTAAATAAAACCAAAAAAATGTCACAAAATCTCATAACTAAAATTATGCATGCATATCCATATTTTATATTTATTTTTGAATCAATGTGTCTGTCTGATGCATAACAAGCACTGTCATAGTTAATGCTCAAAACTTGTTTTTGATATTCATGTGAAGACCACCTGACTAATTCACTCGCCTGTTAAGTAATTTCCTTTCCTTTCAACCTTTCTTTTCGCAAAAAATTCATATGCTATAGCATTGATTCTGCATTCATGTCGGCCAAAAAAACTGATGATTCATCAGCAGCAATGTTCATCATGTAAAGAGAGGAAAAAATTGGCAGAGAAAATATCAATGACCCTTTTATAAACTTTATGTATAAAAATACATGTATTTATTGTACGATTGTGATAGAGAATGAATAAGAGTTCAAGGATTTCTTTTATATGCGTGGGGGATGATTCACATTTTTCTCTTTTCCTAGATGGGTGTAAGAGGCGAAAATATTTTCTTCGTCTTTTCCTTTGTATATATTTGTGAGAGTAAACTCGACGAAATTGAAATAAGATAGTAGAGAAAGAGAGAGAGAGAGACAAAAGTATCGATTTTATATTTGTAATAAATATATACATAGAAAAAGGACGTTGTTATTATTGATATTCTGAAAATTTAATTATACTAGGTATACGGCTGAAAAGGAAAAATTACTCTTGGGAATCAAAATGAATTTTCTAAAGCAATATTATTAGAAATGAAAAATAAGAACTCTCATACATCGCATAATGAATTTATCAAGTGAGGGTATAAACGGCATGAAATTCATGTGCTTTTATTAGGATGTCAACACGCGAAGCGATGAGAGATTATGTACGCATGTCTATGCGCCGAACTATTAAGCAGACAGTAAACTCTTTCTTGCACAGAGGCTGCAGCCGTTGAGCTTTTGCCGTGTACATACATATGTACATGTAAATATACTAACACAAACGATTACAATCGATTGTAGTCGAGTCTTAATTCTCATGCCTTGTAAGTAAATGAAAAAAAATTGCAATTGGTCTTAAAGATGTGGCACACAATAGGAAGTGAGCGAAATCATTTAATGCAAATCTCTTAAAAGTAAAATTCAGTTTAAACATGGATTATCATAAGTTCATAGTCTATAAGAGCTGTTGATTGTATACACTGCAAATATCTATTAGCTTTTTTCCTTCTTTCACCTCCACAAACATTTTTTTTACTTTTTTCTTTAATGAAATTAAAAGAAAAATTTTTAGACTGATTATAGAAAAGCCTTTCAATTGGAACTGACTGTAAATAATGTTTAATGGCTCGTTTGAACACACATTAAATTAAATTTACTTTTCTTTCGTGCAAAAAATCCATAAATGGATTGTGCATTTCGAAAAGTGTTTATTAACAATCAATTAAACATTGAGTCATTCGTGTCTAGTGAAGATATTTGAAAGAAAATTTAATAAAAGTGATGAATAACAATTACACATCAAAGGTTAATTACAAGAAAACTTAAAAAATAAAATCTTCAAATTTAAAACAAAGATATTTAAGTCTCATCTTTTTCAAAATTTATGCTTAAAGATTTAAGTTTTATATAATCAACAAGGGTCATTCACATATAAGTTGATAAACTACATAAGCATCACGCATGCATGCTTATGAATTTGACACAGCTCTTAAAATTTATAAAACTAAATACGGTCAACTGATACATTCAACTCTTATATAGATATGATATGATATGAAGCACCATAATAGGTCGACTATCTATTTTAGGCAAAACACATTTGGCCTTTGCAACATGGCTACTCATTTTACTTTCATTTTTGGTATGAATTCGTCATTATTCAAAAAGAGGTAACTAGTAATTTTAAAAATATACAATAGGCAATCTGTATAAAAGTAAAGAGATAGATGCGTGTTGATGGAGCCTTCAAAAAAGGCGTTTTTGCATGCAAACTACCTTGAAAATAAATTTTTTGCAGTTGTTCTATTCGAGGAGAGGAGAAAAATTAAAATTATTTTTCTGGTGAATTTTTTTCATTGAATTATCTACACAAAAACACAAGTGATTATCTCTCCAACAAACTGTGAGATAAAGTTTTTTGCTCTTCATCACTTGCTCACTTATTCATTGTATTATATCAGCAGCTTATTTTTAAAAAATTGTTTATGAATACATTTTAAGTCATAATCACATATATGTCACGTATGTGTGGTGATTTTATCATCGTCGCATTCCTTTCATAAATAGGCAAAACACATAGCACACAAATACAAAACAGTCATTTTGCTTCATCGTCGTCAGTGTCTTGATGAATCATCAAAAATTATTAAAAATATTTTCATTTGAAAGATGTATGAAAGTTGGCTAAAAATGCTTTTGACAGTTATCAATTTTTTTGATTAATAGTGATTTGAAAGCCACCGATAAATGATGATTTCACCTGTCCACTTTATAAATAAGCAATAAAAAAATTTCAATCCAATTTTTCCACACTGAGTTTTCATGCTGACATCGAAAGTTTTTCTCTTTTATGCAAAACTTTCAGCATAAACCAAAAATGAAATGAAATGTTGCGTGTGTACATAAAAAGAGTCTATTGACGACTTACAAAATAAAAGCAAGAGAAAAAGAACGAGTGAAAAATATTGTGTGTGGATACAAGCAAATAAGCGAGGTCGTAAGAAGCCGGTTTTTATTAATTGAAAGAAATCTGACACTTCACACTACTGTAGACAGAGAAATAACTCTTGATATATGAGAATATTTCTGTTTTTCTCTCTTTCGCATGAATATGAGATGCCGGCTAATTGAACACGTTTTAGCTATGAACTTAAATTATTCTATGCAATCTAAACCTTCAAGTAAATTATATGAATCATTATCATCTTTGATAAGTATTGAAATTGTACATATGACTCATCTTTCACTTTATTGAATTTTTCTCCCTGAATAAGTGACCGAATATGATCGTTTTAAATTTTAAATGTAAACATTTATTAATCACTATCGTGACTCATGCCTGCAGTTCTTTTCTGAAATTCTTTAACAATTTTTACGATACATTCTTCAAATGACTATAAAATTTAAATTGTATATTTTAATGTCAATGTGTTTGTTCATATTTTTTAACATAAAATATTTTTTAATAGACTTGAAAAATTAATGATATTGACAATAGACTATTTAAAGCACACTATATTGTCTATTCGCTTTCCTGTACTTACTGCAAGACAATCATAATATGCCATTATATTACTCGACTTTTAATTAGCTTAAATGTGTTCAGAATTGCAATATACTTGAGTTTTTCACTATACAATAATAAGATTTGTTGGAAAAATAAAAATTAAGTCATGTTGTCAATGAAATTTGTGTCATCGCCATCGTTAAAATTGAATGATTTTCTTTCATATTCATTAAATTTTTCTCTCAACCTATTTTACACAAAAAGCTTCAGTTTTGGAAGAAGAGGTAATAATGACATTTGCCGGCTCACCTGAAAATTTTTTTCGAATGATAATGACAAACCAAAAATCGCGTGGGATTACTTGAGAGAGTAAATTTAAAGGGGAATGGCTGTCACAAATTAGTTATCAATCCTTATATGGACAATAACGCTGAATAAATATTTTTTTACTAAAGTTGATAGAATTGCTGCTGGTTATGCTTGTCTATGAGGCACTTCCTTTGTATCGGAAGTAAAAAGAATGATAAATATGTGACGCATACGAGATAATCTCTTTCTGACACTGACTTCCATGCATGCGATGTAGAGATTAATGCAATATGTGAAGCAAGTTCATTGTATTTTCTAGCTACATTTGTATATATAGAAAGAGAGAAGCATTCCATTTTTCATTGTATGCCTTTAAAAGGCTCTTCCGACGTTGAATAACAATAATTTTTCTTTTAATTGGCCTCAACACTATCGGCTTTACCTTAGCGTCTTCCTTTCATCATATTTGTGATATCTCATTTATGGTAATGCACAATGAAATGTCAGTATAATTATTTTAAGTCTCTTTGTTTATTCAATGACATGTGTTTCTGTTTACAGTATACCACGCACTTAAAGATAAATTTTATTGTAAAACAACAGAAAATTTAGTTCAAGTTCAGTTCGAGCCACTTTCTTTTGTGTAAAAGTAAGAAATATGAGTACAATGGGAAAAGAAAAAAAGAAAAGAAATGAATGCGTGTGAGAGAGGAAAATGAACGTTTGCAAAAAATCTTTTCTATTTTCTGTTGTTCACAATGGAACTGTCTTTATAAGAAAAATTTTTTTATTCTTTATACAAATGACATGAAAAGAGTCCGTGTGGTAGCAGGGGGAACCTTAAGCGCATTTTTTGTGCCTAGATCAGTGTATGTTAACAAATTACAGACTTATAAGATTTGTTTGTGAAACAGATTCAGTTTTTAAAATAAATAAAAATACAGGAAAAATCATATTTATAAAATTTTGATGTATGAAAGTACGGTAAGCGTTTTTAATTGGTGTTGAATTCAGAGAATATTCTTATTATAAATTTTGTTGCTTTGAAGATAACGGTTGAATAATATTCAAAAGATTTGAAGTTCTATGATTTGCCGTTGGTAGCACTGCAATCGTTTTCGCGCCAAAAAATTTGTTTACAAATTTCAATATGAAAATTTAATTTCGTAATTTTCTAATTATTGAAATCAATGGCAACATTCTAATAAAGATTGCAAATCAAACACAGCAAACCGGAAGTCTCTAGCTATTATAGTTTTCGAGATCTCACCCCTCAGCCAACCAGCCAGCAACCCAGCCGATCAAAGTGAAACTATAAGCTGCATTGTTGTTCTAAAAATGCGCTAAAAAGTGTTATTTCGATTCATAGTCTCTTTTTGGAGTTGAAAATCGATTATTGATTTGATTGAGTTTAATTTTGCATATATTTTATTCACATTAAAACTTTTTAAGTAATTCTAATTTTACTTAGATCAAAATTTTAAAATTGCTTGTTAACTTTTTAAGTATAATGGAAAAGAACGGCAGATACTAGATTCTTATTCCTTTTAGATAATTATATGCCATTATTGTTCTGTTTTGTAACGAATTGATCATTTCAATGTTATGCAGCACACCAATGTTTGCTTTTCCGTTATGTAGCTTGAGAGAAAATTAATAAAATGCTTTTATAAACGCGCTCTCTCGATGACTGTTATATAAGAAATTGGAACGCTCTCATCATAAATTGGGTTGTGTTAAAACTTCTCAATATGCATGCTATCAAATGAAGAATTGGCTTTATTGCCAGTTTTTTTTATTAATTATTTTGCAACCACATTATTTTATATTGTATTTGTTATTATTGGAAAGTGCATGATGTTGATAAATTAATTAAAAATGCTAAACGCGAAAATGCGTTTGATGAACATTTTAAGATAACGAACATAGGAAAATTCAGTTCTGGTGTATGCTTTTATTTTTCACAAAAAATTTAATCTCTGTTAATCCAATGTTACACGCGTATAATTAAATATTTATAATTCATCCCATTTTTCACACAGTGATCACACAAAGTTAGTTTGCTACTTTTTGATTTCGCGTTTATAAGCTTTTCATGGTACAATGAAATTTAATAATTATAGTAATTATTTTATTAATTTACTAGGTAGGCACATTAAAATTGCATTTTATAAAGTGAAAAGCTTGTGCAGATGAAAGGAGGAAAAAAATTAAGTGAGTGAAGTTTTACACTCTATGCATTTTTGATATCAAAAACAAACGTGAGTGAACGAGTGAGTCTATGAAAGGTAATGATTTGAAATAACGATAAAAAATAAAGCAACACGAGTAACTTTTTAAAAACTCAAATTTGTCAAATATTTATAATTTCATTTAATTAAACTAGGTGTTGAATTTTTAGTATTTTATTTATCTCATCAATTACAGTAAAAATTTCATGCAAATAATCAAATCCATATATCAATGAACATTCATCATGAACGACTACTTTATATGTTTTTCTCATATGGCGAAAAAATTAATTTAACTAAATCTTCTTTGCTAAATTTAATGAATTTTTATTACACACTATAACTATAAATAGATTTCATTTTTTCTAGTGATTTCACTCAGTGTCAATAATTCTTCCTCGACCTAATCATTCTTTTCTCATTTCTGTTCTATACCAAGATGGGATTTCTTTTTTCAGTGGTTGAGCATTTTGATAAAGAAGTTTTGGCTCTGGTCCTTCAAATGGATGTGTTTTTGCTAAACGCTGCTCTAAATATTTTTTATTAACTTCTTTAGGGTCAGCATAACGATCAAGATAAAGATTAAAAGCTTGCTTTTTAGGGAACCATTTTTGATATTTTAAAAATGCTCTTGGAAAATCATATTCAAAGATTGGTTGTTTCACATCTATAACAAATTATTCCTCATATTTCAAACTATATTAGGGTAACGGAACCAAACTTTGACCTATTTCATAAAATTCTTCAAAACAAACTTTAATAACTCTATTATTATTTCACTAAACACTTCCACTTTCTCACTAAAAGATGAAATAAAATGTACTCTTTTGCACTGTAACATTATTTAGAGCGAGCAATAAACAGTTTTGCCACAATTTTGATGAATATACTGGAACCTAACTTTGACCTAAACAAAGAACCTAACTTTGACCTATTTGTTATTAAAAGTTTTTCACTTCAAAGCACTTCCAAATTATTTTTAAATTATATTTCTTTTAATACTCGTTCGATTTCTACCGATTCCGATTAATTTCAATAAGTATTTAAGGAGAAATTTGTAAAATCTGCTTTTCAAGAAATGTTTGTTTACAAAAAGATTCAGAAAAGTATAACGGATTATTACAAAACAGTAGGTCAAAGTTAGGTTCCGGTATATTTGAAAAATTCTGATTAAGTGAAAATTGAAAGAATAATATTGTGCAAATTTTTTTCAAATTTTCGTAAACAAGAAAAATGGAAATATTTCAATAAATACACATCAAAGTATTTCAATTCTCTGTTGAAACATATTATAAAGTAAAAACAAATCATATTTAATGCATTGTTTGAGCTAATATAGTGATTTTAATAAGAATACAAGATAGGTCAAAGTTAGGTTCCGTTACCCTAATTGTTAAAGTTTCTCTTACCAAATTGATTGTAAAGCAGTTCACCAATAGACTCATCCCATTTAGTTTGAAAAAATGAAAGTCCAGTAGGTATTATAAAATCTTGATATTTCTTACAGAAATCAAAAGTGTAGAATGTTCTATCTCCTAAATTTTTTTCATTTTTTAGTTTAAATTCAGACAAATCTAGTTTCTTATCCTGCTTATACAAAATAAAAATATAACGATGATATCCAGTGCCTTTAAACGGAATCGGTTGTAAATATGGAACAATTTGTTCACCTTTCGCTAAATCATTTTTAAAAATATTTGTTCTAAAAACGAAATACAATAATAATAACTTAAATTTTTAGTGTAATATAAAAAAAATACTAACATCATCCAATGAACATATTCACTATTTTCTTTTGTCAAATGACCATCAGGATAAGTAAGAATTAAGGTCCACATTGTGTCCTCTTCTGGTTTTTCCTTATATGAAATAGAAAATTTATTGTTGAAGGAAACCTCTGGTGCTTGCTTTGTTTGAGATGGCTCTAGTCGATTTCCATTAAATACTGAATGATAGTTGTCTATCTATTGCATACCGAATGCTTATTTCTACTCGAGGCACAAAATATGCAAATTTCCCAAATAAATTATAATAAATTCTATTATGCTCTGCAATTTTTTTTCTCAACTGTAGTGGTCCAGCACTCTTAAGCCATTCATTTTTTACATCTTCTAAATCGATTTCCACTGAAAAAAAAAAACATTTAAACGTAAATTATAATTTATAATCTTTTAATTCCGCATTTTGCTTACATTCATTACTTCTTGCTTTCTTTTCAAAATTAAAATCTTTCTTCTGTTTCTTCAGATGTTCATACCTCGTTCTAAATTCAAGAGATCTTGGTGTTCTTTCATATGGAAATCCGATATCGAAACGTCGAACAACAAGCTCTTCATCTTCAATTTTTGGATCTTGAGTGATTTACAAAGAATTAATTTTTCTTTCATTAAAATTTCAAGAAATATACTTACTTAATTTTCAACAAGTGATTTTGCAACACCAGGTCTAACTCCTCTTATTCTATGACCGTGTCTTGCTTAATAAATTGTGAAGAACAAATTTTTAGAAATGACAATGACCGAAAACTCATATTTTCAATAAATTTATTAAACTTTTAAAAACTTCTTTCACGTTTTTTTTGTAAACAAAAAGTTGTAAACCGAACAATTTAAATAAAAAAACCGTTTAGATCTCGAAATATAACTTTCAAATTTTTAGCGCATTTTTGGAACAACAATATGAGCTTATATCTTCACTTTAGCTGACTCTTGACTGGCTTATCACTTAATTTAAAAGCTGTCAATGATTGAATTAGTTAGGAAATTACGAATTTAAATTTCCATATTGAAATTTGTAAACAACGCGAAGTTGGCTGCGAAAACGATTTCAGCGCCATCAACAATAAATATGGAAACTTCAAACAATTTGAATATAACTCAACCGATACTTTCATATCAATGAAATTTATCATAAGAAGATTCTGTAAATTACAAGGGGAAAATCACTCGGGCGACATTTTTTCTGTCGGGCAACAAATGGGCAACGAAAACAACATGTCACAAGAGACAAAAAAATGTCACGCGACATTTGATTTTATAAAATTTTATTCTATTCTCATTTCGCCTAATATCAGTTTGATAAAGAATTGAATAACAAGTATTTTGATAAAAATATAAATAAATTTGATAGAGTATTTAAGCCGAAAATGTAACTTTTTTTACTTAACTTCAACTTTCATACACCAAAATTTTATGAATATGATATTTGATTGATTATTTTAGTGAAGTGTGAATCTGTTTCTCAAAAAAATCTAATATTTTGTAATTTATTAACATACACTGATCTGGGCACAAAAATGCGCTAAAGTGCCCCACAACTTAAATTCAATAAATCATTCAAAATCAAAAAAGTTTTTTAAAAATTTGACTCGCTATGGTGCTACATATAGAAACTTTACGGACTAAATTTCTCATACAATCAAAAATATAACTCAATACATATATATTGAATTGTGGATTCACTTTCATTTTAATGAATCTAATAATTTTGTAATTTATAGCAAACACTTATCTGGGCCCCAAAAATGCGCTTATGTACACTGATCTGCCAAACGGGTACTTGGTCACTGGTTTTTTCAAAAAAAAAATATCAATGCATGGATGAAAATTTTGAATTTATGAACTTACTATCAGTTAAGCAGAAAACGCTTCCAGGCAACCAATTTTGGTGATTCATTTTCTTTAAAATAAAACAAAAATTCATTTAATTATACAAAAATGTATCTTTTTTCTTCAATTTTTTTAAGAAAAAAGACGGCGATTTAAAAACAGTGAGTTATAATAAAAATTTTCATTTAAATCTTTTTAAGTTTATTAAAAAGAAATATTGAAAAATTAAAGACAAAAAGACTATTTTACCATAAGACATTGATTGTTTTTATTTTTAACGTGTACATAGAATAAATATTTTTATAGCAATAAGGTTTAATTAACATTTTTTTAGATCATTCTTTTTTAAGAAATGAAGTTTAACATCTCTTGAGCCTTAAAATGTTCAAAAATGAAAATAGTTGATTTATGGTTTCCCTGACATCTAAGATTACATTTATTTTATTGAACAAGCATGAAAACGGAAAAAAGTATACAATTTTTTAATGTATATCATATTTGACAATGGATAAGTTTACAATATAAAAGTAAATTATTGTAAATATGTTGCTGATTAGGTAAATACTTTTTTTTTTCAAAAAGGCAACGTTCTTTTAATAATATATTTTTTGCAAATAGATTTGATGTATAGAATTTAATTGAATTAGAGAAAAAGATGAATATGAAAAATAATATCGTGTGTGAGATGTTTGCATAAGAAAATAATAATCGGTATATTATTTTGCCTTTTTGCTTTTTTTAAAAATTTACAATGCAAAACTATTCATTTAATCGTTATTCAAGTATTTCAAAATGCGAAGCAAGTAGAGGAAAAGCTGAATGATGTCCATGTACAAATTCAAGGCTGCAAAAATCTAAAAATTGAAAAAAATTAATATCTTAACTTAAAATAGCTTTTTTTATGCTTTATAAACTTACATATTCTTCAGGGCTGATTGAATATTTGTGTTCACCACCTATGAAAAAAAAAATATGTTTTTTTTTACTTAAAGATTAATTAATTTAACTTACCCATCATAATCTGTGTATCATAGACAATATACATAGAGAATATTGCTGCACCGGCACATGCAATGATAAATTGTCCAAGTTCACCTCTGAAGAAGAATGCACCAATCAAGCTTCCAATAGTCAATATCAGGAGACAAATACAAAGAAAACCTCCACACCTGAAAATTACTTTTTAGGAGGATTCAAGAAGTTTTGCATGATTAAATACTCACATAGTAAAATCATATTTTGTTTGGAAAGCAAAGAGTGTGAGGCCAATTACAATGATTGTAGTTAAACCAATGGCCATTAATACCTATAAAGATTATTGAAATGTGATTTAAATGCAAATTTGTGCATATAGTTTCAAACTTACAATTTTGGTTTCATATGTGCTGCTAATAAATCCTACCAAAGTAGATTCAAAGAATGTGAAAAGACCCAAAAGAATAATGTTTGTTGGTGAATTTCGACGAGCCGATTCGAAACAAGCAATAACGCAGACCAAAACAAGAGTTCCTATCATGGGTATCATCATAAGTTGTGGATTTCGATGGGCAAAAAGTTTTGTTGGTTCATGAAATACAAAAAGCATCACAAATCCAAGAGTAACAAGCAATTGAATCTGGAAATAAATTTCATAATATTGATTAAATGAAATTCTAAAGAAACACTGGCAATATTGATCTATTGAAAATATTATAATTAGTTTTTTTTTCTCACTTTTTTAAGCAGGTGGATGATGTCAAATTATATTTTTCTATTTGTTATTTTTGAGATCATTCATATTGAAAAAAAAAAAAATTAAATTTCAATGTAAATACAAACCGAAAGAATAGAATAGACTCGACGAATGAAGCCTGCACGAATACTTTTATCATCAAATCCCATACCAGATGCATTATAATTTGGATCGTCATTATCCATATAAGGAGGATTTGCCGGCTTATTAGGATCATAATGAGGCTGTGATGAAAATAAAATAAATCATTAGAAACAAACTTATTAATGAGTTTGAAGAAATAAAGTTATTACTTGTGATGGAGGATAATAAGTTGGTTGAGATGGACCTTGATAGCCATAAGGTTGTTGAAAACCCTAAAATGAAGAAAGCAATAAATTTAGCATACGAATATTACAAAAAGCGATAATAATAAGTCAAATGAATAAATTCGACAAATAGATCTTTACTTGAGGCGGTGGATACATTGGTGGAGGAGCAAATCCAGGCTAAATTTCAAAAAAACATTATCAAAAAAGAAATTTTTTAGAACATTAGTAAATGTCATAACTTTTTTTTTTGATAAAAAGAGAGGAAAACAGTTCAAGTCTACTTCATAAAGATTTAAATCTAACAAGAAAACGATCTTTACTTGTGGCATATTCGAAGGTATTGCGAATCCCGGCTTGAGTGAAGAAATATCATAGCATTAGTCAAAATTTCAATTTAAATGAAATGGTCAAAACTGTGTGGCTGTGTATAATTTAACAATTACTCTGATATTTTGTACTTACTTGTGGAGGATAAGTTGGCTAACAAGAAAAAAAAAAAGAAATTATGTTGTAAGAAATTTTAAATTTATATAATGCAAACCTGTGGTCCAGCAAAACCAATGTTTGGTTGACCGCTATAAGGATTTGCATAGGATGGATAGCCACTTTGATCACCAGTTGGATCTAAAAAAGAAACGCAATAAATTATTATTCATAATAAAAATATAATGAAATGAGTTTAAATGAGTTTATATAAGAAAAGTGAATTAATAAGTTCAAGGACATTTGTAATGATAAACATAATACATTTAAGTTTTGTTGATGACTCATAAGAGAATTTTAAAACAAGTGCATAATAGCAAAATTTTAAAAAATGGTGAAATTCGAGAACTTTAATTCTTAGTAAATTTTTAATTCCAGTTTTTTCTAGAATGTTTTGAAAGTAATGAATAAATTAATTTAATAGCTCAAATATCATTAGCAACTTTGAATTATGGTTTGTTTTTGTGATTAACATTAGTTTCAGGAAAAATTTCATCAACTTACAAGGTGCAGACATTTTTTACGTTGTTTTATGCTTCTATCGTTGTTTCACTTGCTTTCAATATTTTATTTTTATCCACTAGTCTGTCAAAAAGGTTTCTTATAACTTTAATATACTAAACAATTTTATTAAGTGTACAAATCGAATATTTATTTGGTTTATTATTTTTTCTCTCAATTGTTTTTTAGAAAATGTTCGTGTTTTGTTCGCACAAATAAATTTTTAAAATCCGTTACAACCCAGTCACACTGAGCTGAAACAAAGAAAAAAAAACGGCAAAAAATCAAAAATGCAAATCTTGCTATGACAGATAGATAGGTTTATTTCAACTTGATGATATACAATACATAGCTATAATGATACTGGATCTAATTATGATGTTAATCTTAATAGATTTTAAATCAGCTTTATAATGATATTAACTGCTTTTGACCTCTTGAATTTTTGATATATAAATGAATGACTTGAGAAAATCTTGCTATGAAATACTATTGTAAAGCAATTATTGATATTTTACATGCTTTAAACTTTGATTTTCCTCAAGTTTGAAATATTTTTTTAATTCAACCATTTGTTTACAATGTTTTCGTTCATATATTTTGTTTATAAATTACTCTAGAATTTAAAATACTTCTCATAATATGCTCTTTATCAGGGGGTTGGTAACTGGCGAATGCAAATGAATCAAGAAAAGTGTGTAAAACAACTTAGATTTAATGAGCAAAATTTAAGAATTTTATTGTACGAAATTAAGGTTCATTCACATTTTTATTAATAACTCAAAATATAAATTTATCTGGCTTTCATTTATCTATTTATATGAAAGAATATTCCAAGATCTTTAATTTAGAATTAAAATCTTTTGAATTAATGAGCAAATAAAGGAGAAATAAATATTTTTTGTCATAGTTGATACGAAAAATGTTCGAAAATTCGTTCCTTTACTCTACATATATATTTTTTTCTGTTTTTTATTGAAACATGACATTCTCATCTTCTCTTTTTATTTCTATTAAATTTAAAGTCTTCTTCTTTAAATAATTTAAAAAGCATTCACAGTTATTAATTTAAAAAAAAATTTTCTTAAATTTAAACCATCAATTGTAAATTTTCTAATAGGTATAGTCAGTTCTTTTTTTACAACCACATATCAACATTATCACCTTTTGAATTTAATCATTTGTTATGAAATAATAATAATGCCTATGATATGGGGCAATAATTGAATAGACAAATGTAAAAAAATTCGCTTCAAATCAGTGACATATAATTTACTGTTTTATTTTTATTCCAATACAATTTTGTTCGTTTAATGTCAGCCATCGAAGAATCAAAGAAAATTAAATAATAATTAGTGAAAATAATGAAAAAAAAAATCCCAAATTTTATTTAAAAATTTGAACATACAGATACATACACAAAACTTATTATTATAAATGCATATTAAATCTTCAAAAGAAAAATTAAAAGTTTTTTGGTGATATGCATCAATGTAAAAGACATTTATTAAACATTTAAATAAATAGTTATTATTGTAAGATAATAAGAAAAATTTAAAACAGCATGAGAATTAAATTTACTGAAAAGTAATAGAAAAAGTTGAAAAGAAAAGAAACTTTTAAAGTAAATGATGATACATCAATGAAAATAAATGTATTTTATTCCTCTTGCTTTTATATCAGAATTTTTTATTTTGTCAATGTTATCAAATTGCTTGCAGAATGTGCAAATCTATTTAAGTGTGAAAAACATAGAATAAGAAATGAAGAATTTCTTGAATTTGAAGAAATTTTCATAATCATCGTCTTTCAACACTTGCTAAATCAATATTAAATATAAAGTATTGAATCAGCTTGTAGTTAAGTAGAAATTTTCAATTGGTAAACAGTATGTACTACGTTTCTCACAAGCCAATTATTATCAAAGTTTATTTTCAATATCTATATTTACTTATTCTTCCTCCTTAACATAATAATACCAGTTACATTCCTATATACATTTTTTTTGCTTTCTGATTCAAATAATGAGTGAAAGAAGAAAAAAACAGAATGCAGCAAATAAGATGATAATAAAAAACAGTGTAAATCTGATTAAAAATACTTTACTCTATACAAGAATATACTTTATGAAAAGATAACTTATTTCACAACAGTATGAAATTAATGAAATATAATAAAACAAAGAAATATTTGAATAATAGAAAAATAAAATTTGTTTCAAATTTATTATTATATTGCAATATACTATGAATAAATAAATGGAGAAAGACAAAATCAGAATTTCACAAAAAAAAAAAAATCAATCTATCATTAAACTTTTAAATCTTTTTTTTAATGAAGAAATGAAAATTTTTAATTAAACGTATGGTTTACATAAAATTATAAGACATTATTTGCAGATAGATGAAAAATAAGGTATATGAAAAATCAATTAAAAAGATTTTTTTTAAACAATGAAATTAAATGTTTTAAATTTAAAATTATGTGTTTAAATTGAACAATTTAAAAAATGAATAAAGAAAATATATTAGGAAAATTATCGAAAATATAGTATTTTTTTTGTTTTAATCTTCAGTGATTTTTTAAATTATTGAATGATGTTCTATAATTAAGTTTACATTAATATAATAATAAATTTTTTTCACGCTTTAATAATATATGTAACATGATGAATGAATGTAATGTGTACAGTTCAAAAAGGTTTCATATCTCAACTTCTTTGATAATTTCTCTTACAGATTTGATGGACAATATCAATATTCTAGCTATGTTTTTATACTTATATAATTTTATTAGATAGAGGGATGATTTTGTAATATTATTGAATTTGAGTAAATAATTTTCTTTTTCTTTTAATTTTTTGCCTTTATCAATTTTCTTTTCTAATTTTTTCTTTGAGTCTTTATCACTACTTTTATGCATCAGACCTTTTGATTGATTGTTATTTGTTTTTAATTATAAATTGAGAGATCTTCAATTATTTTTTAATTTTTAACTTAAAATCACTCCCAAAAATTCAAATTTTGATCAATTTTGATGTTTTTAGCACATATTGACTTAAAAAAATGTGTAGAATTAAAAAAAAGCAAAATTGAATCAACCTTTTTTTGGGTTCAAACTCATGGTCTTGAGTGTCACTTAAATTTAGGATTAATTTAATCAAAGGATTTAATTTTAACCTGAAGATTTAAATTTTTACTTTGTATTTATAACATTACTTATATTATAAATTATTTTATGTACAGAAACTCTTCTGATAAATCATAAAAACACTTATTTTGACGATATAAATGATTATAATGTAAGAAAATAAATCCGAGATTAAACTCGGATTAAGTTTTTTTTTGCTCGTTAGATTAAAATATATGTGAAGTTTAAATAGACGATTTAGCCGAACGACTAAAAACAAAAAAGTAAAGTCGGTGGCGGAGAGGTAAAGCGTCTGATAAAAGACGGATTAGATTTAGTGGGTGGGAATAATAATAACAGATCGCGAGGGGTTAAATCACCTCGCGAATCTGAACACACATTAATCAGACCGCAAAAGTGAAATTGATCTTTTGAGGACCACTGATACCCATAGTTTTGGTATTTGAACGAATGTGTTAAAAAACAAAAGGTTACTAAGAACACAATTATTTAAGTTCAAATCTACTCTTTTTTGCACATATAAAAAAAACCAATAACACATGAATAACCTAAATACAAGAATTTAAATGAAATACACACTATTTAAAAACAAAATTAAAACAAAATAAATGTTTTAAATACAAATAAAAAATACACAAACTAAAATAACAATATATACATGAAATTATAAAACAGATTTAAATGAAAAATATTATGTTAAATATACAAAATTAAATGATTTTATAGCAAATCAGATATTACACTATATTAGACAAAAACAACAATACTAAACTAAAATCAACTAGAATTAATATGAATTCAATTAAATGATAAATATATGTTAGAATAACAATTTAAATAAAAACAAAATAATAAAACATCATTTAAACGTTAAATACTCTCTTTTTTGCACATAAACATAAAACTAATAACACTGTTAGCTGAATAAAGAATATTAAATGAAATACACCTATTTAAAACAAAATTAAAACAAAATAAAATGTTTTAAAATACAAATAAAAAATACACAAACTAAAATAACAATATTATAACTGAAATTAAAACAGATTAATGAAATATATGTTTAAATATACAAAATTAAATGATTTTAATAGAATCAGTATATTACACATATATATAGACAAAAACAACAATGATCTAAACTAAAATCAACTAGATTAATTAGAAATTCAATTTAAATGATAAATATTGTTAGAATACAATTTAAAATAAAAACAAAATAAAAACTATATTTGAGATTAAATACTCTCTTTGCACATAAACATTAAAACTATATTAACACATGAATAACCTGAATACAAGAAATTTAAAATGAAATACACACTATTTAAAAACAAAATTAAACAAATAAATATGTTTTAAAAACAAATAAAAAATACACAACTAAATAAACAATATATAACTGAAATTAAAAAGATTTAATGAAAAATATATTTAAATTATACAAAATTAAAATGATTTTATAGCAAATCAGATATTTACACTATAATATAGACAAAACAACAACATATCTAAACTAAAATCAACTAGATTATAGAAATTCAATTAAAATGAATAAATATGTTAGAATAACAATTTAAAATAAAAAACAAAATATAAAACTATCAATTAAACGTTAAATACTCTCTTTTTGAATAAACATAAAACTAATAACACATGAATAACCTGAATACAGATAATTTAAATGAATCACACTATTTAAAAAACAAAATTAAAACAAAATAATTGTTTTAAATACAAATAAAATACAACAAACTAAAAGAACAATATATAACTGGAAAGTTAAACAGATTTAAATGAAAAAATATATGCTTACAATATACAAAATTAAATGATTTTATATAAATCAGATATTACCTATATAGAGGACAAGAAACAACAATATCTAAACTAAACAACTAAGATTAATTATGGAAATTCAATTTAAATTGATAATATATGTTTTAGGAATAACAATTTAAAATAAAAAAACAAATATAAAACTATCATTTAAAACGTTAAATACTCTCTTTTTGAATACAACATAAACTAATACACGATGAAACTGAATACAAGAATTAAATAAATACACACTATTTAAAACAAAATTAAAGACGAAAAAAAATGTATTTAAAATACAAATAAAAAATACACAAACTAAAAACCAACTATATTAACTGAAATTAAAACAGATTTAAATGAAAAAATATATGTGTAAATAATACCAAATTAAATGATTTTATCAGGTAAATTCAGATTTATTAAACGTATATATAGACAAAAACAACAATATCCTAAACTAAATCAACTAGATAATATTGAAATTCAATTTAAATATAAATATATGTTAGTAATAACAATTTAAATGAAAAACAAAATATAAAACTATCATTTAACGTTAATACTTCTATTTGATAAACATAAATATACACATGAATAACCTGATACAAGAAATTAAGATGACTAGATACACACTATTTAACAACAATAATTAACAACAAAAATAAAATGTTTTAAAATAACCAAAAAAATCACAAACTATAACATATATACTGAAAGTAAAACAGAAATTTAAATGAAAGAATATATTTAATAATACAAATTAAATTTTATAGGTAAATCAGATATTACACTATATATAGACAAAATAAAACAACAATATCTAAACTAAAATTCAACTAGATTAATATGAAATTCAATTTAAATGATAATATATGTGAATTAACAATTTAAAATATAAAAACAAAATATTTAAATCATCATTTAACGGTTAAATCTCTCTTGTGATAAAACATTAAACTAATAAACACATGAATACCTTACAAGAAATTTAATTGAATACACACTATGTTAAAAACAAAAATTAAAACAAATAAATTGTGTTAAATACAAATAAAAAAATAACACCAAACAAATAACAATAATAACTGAAATTTAAAACAGATTTAAATGAAAATATTCGTTTCTGAAACAAAATAAATGTTTTTTAATGTGTAACATTTGATATAAATCAATTTATCAATTTTATGAAAAATTAATTCTAATTCTTAAAAATTTTGATTTTTAAGCGTCAGAATATCTGCTAAATTTAGCGAAAATTTGTATGAAAATTCCGTTTTCTGAAACTTAAAAATCGCATTTTCTGAAAGCATATTTTAAAGTTTTTTTCAAAAATATGAATTAATTTGAATAAATATCAATTTTATGAAAAAATAATTCATATTTCCTTAAATTTGATTTTTAAGCGTTCAAAATATTGTATTTAGAGAAAAATTTGTAATGAAAATCGCATTTCTGAAAAACATAATTTTAAGATTTTTTTCAAAATAATGAATTAATTTGATAATATCCTAATCCAATTTATGAAAATAATTCATATTCTTAAAAATTTGTTTTAAGCTGTCAAAATATTGCTTCTACGGTCCTTTAGCGAAAATTTGTATGAAAATCGCATTTTCTGAAACATATTTTATGTGTTTTTCAAAATATGAATTAAGTTGCAATAAATTTATCAATTTTATGAGAAAATCGAATTCATATTCTTTAAAAATTTGATTTTTAAAGCGCCATCTTGTAAAAATTTTGCAAAACAATTTTTGAACTCGATCGTCGTGGGTTCATTTCTCTGATCATGCCGATTTTTTTTTCAATTTTTCTTTACTTTTTTTGTCATTTCTGTTAATATTTTATTTAATAATACTTAAATATGTTTTCAGAAAATGTCGAGTTTTCATACAAATTTTCGCTAAAATAAGCAATATTTTTTGAACGCTTAAAATCAGAATTTTTTATAGAAATATGCAATTATTTTTCATAAAATTGATTAGATGTATTCAATTTAATTCATATTTTGAAAAAAAACTTAAAGTATTTTCAGAAGAAGCGCATTTTTCATACAAATTTCCGCTAAAAATAGCAATTTATATTTGACGCTTAAAAAATCACAATTTTTTAAGAATATGAGATTGATTATTTTTCAAAAATATCGATATGAATAAATTATATTCTTGAAATTAATTCATATTTTAAACTTAAAATTGGATTTTTAGCCGTCAAAATATTGCTATATTTAGCAGAAAAATTTGTATGTAAATTCGCATTTTCTGAACACAAATATTTTTATGTTTTTCAAAATATGCGAATAATTCGGGTGAATTAATCCTTATCAATTTTGATTGACAAATTAATTCATATTTCTTATAAAATTTATTTTTAAGCGGTCAAAACTATTGCTATTTAGCGGAAAATATTTGTTTGAAAATGCGCATTTCTGAAACATATTTTATGTTTTTTTTCAAATGAATTAATTTGAAATAAATCTTATCAATTTTATGAAAAAGAATCATATTTTCTAAAAATTTATTTTTTAAGCGGTTCACAATTTTGCTTTTAGAGAAATTTGTATGAAAAACACGCGTTTCTGAAACATATTTTTAAGTATAATTAAATAAATTAATTATCAAAATGACAAAAAAAAAAGTAAAGAAAAATTGAAAAAAAAATCGGCATGATCAGGAATCGAACCCACGATTTTGAGTTCGAAAAATTGTTTTGCAAAATTTTTAAAAGATGGCGCTTAAAAATCAAATTTAAATATGAATTATTTTTCATAAAAAATTGAATAAATTTATTCAAATATATTCATATTTTGAAAAAACTTAAAATTTGTTTCAGAAATACGATTTTCTTAAAATATGTTTCAGAAACGCAATTTTCATACAAATTTTCGCTAAATACGCAATATTTTGACGTTAAAAATCAAATTTTTAAGAAATATGAATTATGGGTTTTCATAAAGTTGATAAGATTTAATTCAAATTAATTCATATTTTTTGGAAAAAAAACTTAAAATATGTTTTTCAGAAAATAGCGATTTTCATAACAAATTTTCGCTAAATAGCAATATTTTGAGCTTCAAAAATCAAAAATTTTTAAGAAATATGATTATTTTTCATAAAATTGATAGATTTATTTCAAGATTAATTCATATTTTGAAAAAAAAACTATAAAATATGCTTCAGAAAATGCAATTTTCTTAAAAAATGTTTCAGAACAACTGCATTTCATACAATTTTCTCCTAAAATAGCAATATTTTGACGCTTAAAAAATCATTTTTAAGAAAACATATGAAATTAATTTTTGCATAAAATTTGATAAATTAATATTCAAAATTAATTCATATTTTGGAAAAAATACTTAAAATAATGTTTCAGAAAATGCGATTTTTCTTTAAAAATGTTTAGAATGCAATTTGTTCATACCAAATTTTTCGCTAAATAGCAAATATTTTGACGCTTAAAAAATCAAGAATTTTTGAAGAAATATGATTATTTTTCATAAAATGATAGATTTATTGCAAATTAATTCATATTTTGAAAAAAAACTTAAAAATATGTTTTCAGAAAGATTGCTATTTTTCATACAAAATTTTCGCTAAAAATAGGCATATTTTTGAACGCTTAAAAATCAAATTTTTAAAGAATATGAAATTATTTTTTCATAAAATTGATAGAATTCTAATGTCAAATTAATTCATATTTTGAAAAAAAACATAAAAAATATGTTTTCAGAAAAGCGACATTTTCAATGACAAATTTTTCGCACACAGCAAATACTTTTGGCGCTTAAAAATCAAAATTTTTAAGAAATATAGAATTATTTTTCATAAAAATGTGATAGTATTTGTTCAAATTAATTCAATATTTTGAAAAAAAAACTTAAAATAGTTTCAAGAAAAATGCTATTTTTCATACAAATTTTCGCTAAAAGCAAATATTTTGAACGCTTAAAAAATCAAATTTTAAGAATATGAATTATTTTTCAATAAAAATTGAATAGATTTATTCCAAATTAATTCATTATTTTGAAAAAAAACAATAAAAATAAGTTTCAGAAAACGCGAATTTTTCATAGCAAACTTTTTCGCCCTAAATAGCAATATTTTGGAGCTTAAAAAATCAAATTTTTAAAGAAATATGAATTATCTTATCATAAAATTGAATAGATTTATTCAAATTAATTCATAATTTTGAAAAAACTTAAAATATGCTTTCAGAAAATGCTAATTTTTTCAATACAAATTTTTCGGCTAAGATACGCAATATTTGACGCTTTAAAATCAATTTTTAAGAAACTATAATAATTTTTCAATGTAAAATTGATTAGATTTATTCAAATTCAATTCATATTTTGAAAAAAAAAAACATAAAATATGTTTCAGAAAACCGCGATTTTCATACATTTTCGCTAAGAGTGCAATATTTTGACGCTTTAAAAAATCAAATTTTTTAAGAAATATGAATTAATTTTTCATAAAATTGAATAGATTTTATTCAAATTAATTCATAACTTTTCTTGAGAAAAACATAAAATATGTTTCCAGAAAACGCGATTTTCATAACAAATTTTGCTAAATAGCAATAATTTTTGACGGCTTAAAATCAAATTATTTAAAGAAAATATGAATTTTTTTCATAAAATTGATAGATTTATTCAATTAACTTCAATTTTGATTAAAAAGAAAACATTTAAAATAATGTTTCAGAATAACGTGCGATTTTTCAATACAAATTTTCGCTAAATAGCAATATTTTTGACGCTTTAAAAATCATTTTTAAGAATATGAATTATTTTCATAAAATTGAATAGATTTAATTCAAATTAATTCATATTTTGAAAAAAAATTAAATATGTTTCAAGAAACGCAATTTTCATTACAAATTTCGCTAAATAGCAATATTTTGACGCTTAAAAATCAAAAACTGTTTTTAAGAAATATGAATTAATTTGTTCAATAAAATTGACTAAATTTTATATCAAATTAATTCATATTTTGAAAAAAACTTATAAATATGTTTCAGAAAACGCGAGTTTTCATACAAAATTTTTTTTCGCTAAAATAGCAACCTATTCTTGACGCTTAAAAATCAAATTTTTAAGAAATATGAATATTTTTCAATAAAAAATTGATAGATTTATTCCAAATTAATTGCATATTTTGAAAAAAACATAAAAATTATGTTTTTCAGAAACGCAATTGTTCATAAAAATTTTCGCTAAAATAGCATATTTTGACACTTAAAAATCAAAATGTTTTTAAGATAATGAATTATTTTTCATAAAATTGATAATTTTAATTCAAATTAATTCATATTTTGAAAAAAACCATAAAATATGTTTCAGAAAACGACAATTTTCATACAATTTTCGCTAAATAGCAATATTTTGACGCTTAAAAATCCAAATTTTTTAAGAAAATAATGAAAATTATATTTTTTCGGATAAAAATTGATAAATTTATTCAAATTAATTCCATATCTTTGAAAAAAAACATAAATATGTTTCAGAAAAACCGCAATTTTCAATGACAAAGTTTTCGCTAAAATAGCAATATTTTGAACGCTTAACACATAATCAATTTTTAAGAAATATGAATTTAATTTGTTAAAAAATTGATAAATTTATTCAAATTAATTCATATTTTGAAAAAAAACTTAAAATATGTTTCAGAAAACGCGATTTTCTTAAAATATGTTTCAGAAAACGCAATTTTCATACAAATTTTCGCTAAATAGCAAT